>JAHRHZ010000268.1:17372723-17400744 GCA_024137785.1 Ginglymostoma cirratum
AGAGACAGAGACAGAGAGAGAGCGCGCGCGCACGTGAGTGTGTATGAGAGACAGTATATAGTGTGGTGGGGTCACCCTAAGTATGATATGAACCCAACATCCCAGTGTGCATTCTTGCCTGCAGCATATGAGATAGACAACATTGGTTGAGTTACATGAGTATGTGCCGTGCACAGGCTAGATGGTGCTCCCACGTGTGAAGGTAGCATCCATGATCAGACATGTCTTGCAGAGGGTGCAATGACAGGGTTGTATGGTGTGTGGTCGATGCAGTCCTGAAGGATGGGTAGTTTGCTGTGAACAATGGTCTGTTTAAGGTTTGGTGATTGTTTGAAGGTAAGAGGTGGAGGTGTAGGGAAGATTCTCTCTCTCACACACACGCACACGGGGCGAATTTGTATTTGCAGATACATTCTATTTTGTTCAAATAAGAACACAATTTGTAGACAATTTGGCATCTTATAAATTCCTACTTTGGAAATAAAACCAGTCTGACTCGGAGTTAAAACAAGGACAGATTCTAAACAAGGCCTCACACTTAAAATGCATTGTTCTGACCGGAGAATGATACCTCTGGTATACTGAAAACTTTTCGTTATCTTGGGGCAGTGACTTGAAAGGAATTCTGAGATTTACATATTAGATCAATCGAAACCTGCATTTCCCTCCTAACTGATTAAAGATTTAACAGACACCTTAGGTTTGTTCAATACAATTGCAACAGTTCTATGACCCTTTGATCTTTTACTTATCAAATATGTGTCTGATGCCACCTCTGCCTCTATTATCTGAAGAAGGAACAAGGCTCCGAAAGTTTGTTTCCGAATAATACCATGCCACTAGGCATTTACAGATTAACAGTTTATGTGATTGATATACTTCATGACGCTATCAATTTAAGACTCAACTGAAATGTGCAACTGCACAACTTTGTGCTCAACAACTGGCCTAGTGATTAGCTTTGATTAGGACTGCAAGAGGATTTCATCATTAGGAAAGGAGCTTTAAAACTGATTTAATTGGGAGTATTGTTTGGAAGTGTCAGAATTCTAGCACTTTTAACAAAACCTAAGCTGGCCTCCTCTTAACTCCTCCACAGCAGTTCAAGGCAGCAGCTTATCACCACATTGTCCTCAAAAATCAGAGACTGGCAAAAAATGCTGACCTAACCAGCAACATCTATATCCCAGTGAATAAAAAGAGGCAGAAACTTTTGAAGCTTTGCTGTTAAATATGCATTGCAAAACCTAAACAATGCAGTGCTTGTTAAAAACATACTTTCAACTGGCGTTAAATATGTAGCTTTTGTCAACAAATATTTTGGCAGCAGATTCTCAGTACTGATAGCCAAACTATTTAAAAACTGTAGAAAATGGTAATGAATTGCAGTTGCTCCAGTTTAACTAATGAACATATGAAAGCACCTAGCTTGATCTCGCGCGCAAAGATATTTTTTGTTCTGTTTTATTATTATCATTTTACTTTTTTTCTTCTTGAGGTTTTGCAGCAAATGTATATGGCCAGAAGAATGCAGATTTGTCTGGCAACAACCAGATGTTGGGATAATAGACTTCAGGTAGTGATTTGCAGCACACATTGCCTAAACACGTGTAGGGATAGTTGCCAATTGTGCGGCAAGAAGGGAAATACATGCAAGTCCTCAGAGCAACAGACATTCAAAGGATTGTGTGGATTTACACAGCTAAAGAGGGGTTACACAACTAAAAAGATTTAAGTGCTGATACTGGACCACTGTTAATTCTAAAACGTATACCATACAAGTAAATTGCAAGTGATTACATCATCATTCAATTGCAAATTTATGAATGATCCACAAGAAGTTTCAGGTGGGATAATAAGATGTTTAGAGCATCTTGTCTACTATAATGGTATTTCCTTGCTGCATTTCTAACAGCTCTTAAGCTCTAATATCAACAAAAGTCTGGATATTTCCATCTTGAAGACCATTATGAACTTTTTTGATCTTGCACACTTGCGAGCAATTTCTTTCATACATTTAAAATTAATTTGTAAAAACGTTTCTGCTGTATTTTCTATTCTATTTTCCATAAACTGAAAATACAACACAGCACTTACAAAGCTGCACGTGGCAAAACAAAAACTAACATACAAACTGTCCAGGCTTTTAATAAATTGAAATGGGTTATGAAACTAATTTTAATGGTCTCTTTTGAAGAGGAAACGAAAAGATCTGGGGTAATGAAATCTTTCTCATGAACTACTGATTTGTTAGTCAGCTGTTATTTGAAAGATCTTTCACTAAACTTCTTAGGAGACACCTTCTCAGACATACCCAAATGAATAATTAGTACAACTGTCAAGAAATGGCACTGGAAGATTATATCTACAGAACTATCAACATTTCAAAAAACAATTAGTGCCAATTTAATTATGAAATATTACTTAGGTTCTTTACAAGGTTAGAAACATCTTCAAATTAAAACATAATGGACAAATGAAGAGGGTCACATGTATAGTGTTCTGCTATGGTTTGGTTATCATGGGGTCAGGGGCCTACTTGGAACTTACTGGGAGAAAGGTATAAAATGTTCACACTGGAAAACAAAGGCAAAGGCAAGAGGTGTTTAACCGTCTGTCCACAGTTAGTCTGTCTCCAAGTTTTTGCAACAGAATAAGAGGGGTTCTGGGAGAGAAATAAGGTGACTGCAAGTTCTTTGCAGGCTATTAGGAAAGATTTTTGTCAATGAGACACTATAAAAACTGGAAAAACTCCTTCCATATTCTCAAGGGCAAAAGTCACCAGAGTGGATCTTACAGTCAACAGCAGGTTTAGAAATTCCACAAAAGCTGAGGGACACCTCTTTCAAAGGTCACTCAACATTACAACTCACTGATACAGAGTGATGACAATCCATTGTAAACTTGCAGTGGCTGTGGACAGTTTCCTTGATTGGCTGTAATCCTGTGCAATGAGTATTCTAATGCATATGAAAGTGGTATCAATGTACCAGACAAATTACAGGATTAAGTCTTAACATTTCTGCAATTTAGAGTTTTTATTGCATGCTAGGAATTATTTGCTCAATTCTGCACTTGGTTTATTACAATAAGTTTTAAAACTTGATTTCTTGGTGTGCACACCGCCACCCCCCTCCCCCCCACCCAACCCCCAACAAGCTTTAAGTTGATTGTAAGAATTCATTTTTTAAAATTACTCATTCTGGGGTTGTAGCCGCCACTGATTATGCCAAGATTTACTGCCCATCCCTAAATGCCCTGGAGTTTAAAGTCCATGGGGCTCATGACAGTTCAGAACAGCTCTGTAATTAACAAACTAATTTGACCATATACCTTAGAAGCACAATACAAATTCACAAAAATGTAAAAACATTTTAGTTTAGTAAGTTTAACATGTTAAACAAATTTTATTAAAAGGAAACCTTATTAATCTATTTCTTTCTATAAAGTTTATATGTATAGTGATATAACAAGCAACTCAGAACACTAGAACCGACCAATGAATGATTGCCTTAATTTACCTGTCTACTACCTCTCCTTTCCTTTCCCTTGCAATCATATCCAGAAGAGTCTGGCGTAAGTGGTCTCGAATGCAACCATAGCGTACTACCTGATCTCTGAAAATGATCAACCCCAAGTTGTAAACATTCTCTACGTTATTCTGTTGTACATACACACGATCCTGCAATGAGAATAAAAATGAAAATGACAGTAGTTTGGGTGAAACAGATTCAACCAGTAAAACCATTAAGATTGATAAAGTAATTTAATACATTTTAACTCTAGTTTAACAAAGAAAATTAGTCAGAATTTCTACCAGAATTACTGTCTCAGAATTGGTCACACTTCCTTATGTAGAATAAATGCTCCAAGCAAATTTTTCTGTTTGGTTCCTAACAAAAGATAGCATAACTTGTGGAACCTTAGAAATGTATACTAAGCGCTATAGCAGTGAAGAGTCAACATAAACTTATCCAATGTAAAATGAAAGACATACCATCAAGGTAAGGCATGGCTGTAAAGCACAAGCTGGTATTATAAAAATACATGATTAAAAAACAAAAGAACTGCAGATACTCAGCAGGTCTGGCAGCATGTGCGAAGGGAAAAACAGAGTTAACGTTTCGGGTTCGGGTTCGGTCCACTGGACCAGAAACGTTAACTGCTTTTTTACCTTCACGGACGCTGCCAGACCGGCTGAGCTTTTCCAGCAATTTGGTTATAAAATACATGAATGGTCAGAATCTATTCTCACAGCTAGATCCAACTTTTCTTAAGTTACTTACTGCATGGAAAATAACTGAAACACAATTCTTCTCACTTTTAAGATGGAAGCCCATTTCCAAATTTTACTACAAATCTAAATGGGTCATTTTCCTGCTACAAAAGGTATTTCAACTCAAGGACAAAAGGTGGGGGGGGGGGGGTGTTGGAGTGGGAGAGGGAATGGGTGTGCAGGTGGACGGGGGGAATGTGGGAGGGAGGAACGGTGGAGTGAGGAGCAGCAGAGATGGGGAGTGGGAGACTGAGCAAGTGGAACAGCAAGGGTGGAGGGAGGGGGATGAGGGATTTATAAGCAAAAGATCAAAGGGTCACATAAATTCTGTGTCTGATGCTACTTCTCTCGCTAGGACCTGAAGGAGTGAGACTCCAAAAGCTCGTCTCTTCAAATAAACCTGCTGGACCATAACCCTGTGTCGTATCATTTCTGACCTCAATTTAGAATGTACTTTTTCACACTAAGGTTACAGTAAATCTTGAAAAACCTCACCAAAATTATGTGCATTATGTGAATTCATATTTTCAAAATTTATAATGGGAAACTTTTGTTGAGCAGTGGTATCAAGGGGATGCGCAGCGAAGGCGGGCGTGGGGTGAAAGTCTGTGCAGGAGGAAATGGAGTTAAGGTATCAGTCATCAAACAGAATTTTGGAACAGAAACAACTGGTTTACTCATGTTCTTATGTTAAGCCATAGTACTTTATGGATGGACAGAAAGAAAAATAGTTATTTAAGCCCAAACACACCCAAATTTTAATGTGGACATTCAGATAAATTTCTTGAACACCAACTAACCAAAAATGCTCATATCAGACATGTGAATCAGCTTAGATGCAGAGAGATGCTTTCACTTGTGGGAGAATCCAAAAGAAATAAATAACGGTGCAAGAATAAATCCAATATGGAACTTGCAAGAAATTTCTTTATCCGTACAGAACCAAGAATGTGGAGCTTGCTTTCATTTTAAGTGGCTGAGACAAACAGCATATTTACATGCGAGGGAAAGTTAGACCGTTTGATAAGGTGAGAAATTGTAAAGTAGAAAGAGACTCATGTGAAGCATAAACTCCAGTACAAATCAAGTGGGCCAAATGTTTGGCTTCAGTGCTGAAAAATCCATGCAACATTTATAGCTTTTAAACACCTATTTGGGCCGGCCGCAGCTAAGACTAAATGGATACATGCTGTGTTTCTTCCAGCTACCTAACACAACAACCAACATTTCATATATATACACACTTCTGCAGCGAGGAAAAACAGCAAATGCTAAGGTGGAAAACTAACTGGTGTTTATTTCAGTAAATAAATGGAAGGTGCAAATATAAGAGGAATCTGGAGAGTGAAACTAAATGGAAGTAATCTACACAGGAGAACAGTTGGGCAGATATTGAATGGTCAAGAAATTGCAGAGGACAGGCAATTGAAACAGAGAGCCACGTTCAGGCACTAATGCTGCCTACCAAATTTTGACCAAAGTCTGCTCTGTACCATGAGAAAAGATGAATCTATACTTAGGAGCACTGAACATGGGGTGGTAAAAGTGTGAATGCAAGAAAACTTACATTGGTTCATCAATTAGTTCCTAATAGGAGTAATGCCAAATGAGATATTAAAACAAGGACATCCCAGTGGTAGCAAATTTTTACTTCAGTTTTATAGGGTAGAGGACAGAGTTAAAGAAAAAAAATTCTAGTGTAACCTATCAGTGGTCATTTTCAGGAAGAGTGTATTCCCTTTAAGTCCTAAATCTTTGGTTATGGTTCTATAATTGGTATGATCATTGCAGCAAAGATTGGAGGTCAGCAGTAGAAGCAGACACTAAATTTTCTGCCAAACTAACTGGCATAAAATTCTGATCATCTTTATAATGGACAGTATCTTCCAATATCCGCAAAGAACATCCTTTCTTTGTTTACCATTCTGGTGAGCAATTACTGTATAACTGCAATAATGACACAGTTGAGAGCCTACAAATGCAAATATTTCTTAAAAGTGCGTATTCTTCCATAGGATGTGCTGTTCTTAACAAAGCCAGCATTTATTGTGCATAATTAACTACCTTTGAAAAGGAACTACAGCCTTAAACTACTGCAGCCCTTGTGGTGTAGTTACACTCAGTCGTGTCAGGAAGAGAATACAAGAATTTTGACCAAGCAAAAGTGACGAAATAGTGAATTTGTTCCAAATCATAATATTGTGCAGTTTGGAGAGGAACTTGCAAGTGGTGGTGTTCTCATGCACCTTTTCCCTTGTCCTTCCAGGCAGTAGAGGTGGCAGATTTGGAAGGTGATATTGCAGGAGCCTTGAGTGAGTTGCTCCAGTGAACCTTGCAGATGGTACACATTGGAAGACCATAAGATGAGAGCAGAATTAGACCATTCGGCCCATCAGGTCTGCTCCACCATTTGATCATGACTAATAGGTTTCTCAATTCCATTCTCTTGTCTTCACCCTGTAACCTTTGATTCACTTACTAATCAAGATCCTATCTATCTTTGTCTTAAAGACTTACCTCCACAGCCTTCAGTGGTGAGGAGTTCCACTGATTCAGCGCCCTCTAACCGAAGACATTGCTCATCTAAGTTCTAAAGGATAGTCCCTTCTCCCACTGTGTGTTAATACTGGAAGAAGTGAATGTTTAACATGGAGGATAGGGCACTAATAAAGTCAGGTGCTTTGTCCTGGATTCTTTGCAGTTCCCTGAATATTACCGGAGCTGCGCTCATCCAGGCAAATATAGAGAATACCATCACATTTGTAACATGTGTCTTATAGATGGTGGACAGGCTTATCAGGGAGAAAGTTACTTGCAAAGAATTCCAAGGCTCTACCTGCTCTTTGGACTAAGCATATAAAAACTGCTTAATGGTACACTCCTGGATGTTGATTCTGCAATGTTATTGCTATTGAATTCAGAGATGGCTAGCTACTCTCTTGTTGGAGATGCACATTCCTTGGCACTTGTGCAGTGCAAATGTTACTTGTCACATCAGTCAAAGCATAAATGTCGTCTAGGTCCTAATGCATGTTGACACAGGCTGCTTCAGTATCTAAAGGAATCATAAATGGTGTTAAAATGTTGTGCAATTGTCCGTGAACATTCCCATTTCTCACCTTATGACAGAGGGAACGTCATTGATGAAGCAGCTGCAAGTGGGTGGGCCATGACCCCAAAGAACTCAGGGTAGGTATGTTCTAATCAACCTGTTCAGAGATGTTATCACACCACTGGAGCAGCTGGTCCCAACCTTTACGTCAGGAGGTCTGGGTCCACATCCAAATCCCACCTGCTCTAGAGGTTTGTAGTAACATCTACAAACAGGTTGACAAAAAAAAAACTACACTGAGGAACTCAGTGCCCTTGTAGTTCGAAAATAATGTCCCTACTTCAGGGCCAGAAGGTCTGAGTTCAAGTTCTGCCTGCTCCAGATGTGTCACAACGTATCTGAAGGGTGTGATTAAAAATATTTACCCCGAGAAGCTCCTACAGTGATGTCCCAGGATTGAGATGATTGGTCTTCAACAACCACAGCTATCTTCCTTTGCGCTAGGTATGATTCCCAACAGCTGACTATATAATTGTTAATGACTGTACGAAGTCAATAGCTGGTTTGCTTGAGTGCATTTGTGTGCCCTTAGAGTTTCAGAGGACAAACTAAAATAATGTAAGAGTCAAGTCTCAGAGTTTTATTGGTTGGTGAGAGCAATAGAAGAAGTAGTGAATAATCACACAGTGCTGCTGGGACAAAGACTAAAATGGAGTTGAAAAAGTTACTGCAAATAAGAATGGGACACATGATCAACTGTGTGACCCTGTTAAAGGGTGGGAAAACTACCAGAAATAGTAGTTGAAATGGATAGCAAATGCGCAATTTAAAGAACAACAGATAAACATACAAGTTAGAATAGAAGGTTATGCACTACCATTGACCCGCTGAACACACTGCGCTGTCCATTGTATGGAATTCCATGCATCATCATCCAATTCTGGTGAGCAGTTATCAACCTGAAATACTAACTGCTTCCCTCTCCACAGATGCTGTGCATTCCAAATGTTTCCAGCAATTACTGAAAACAATCTACAAAGCACAGTCAAATGCAAGATGGAAGCCCCCCCCCAAAAGAACAGATAGTGAGTAGAAAATAGCAAATTATTGGAAGGTAATCAGAAATTGGCAGATATGTTGTTCAGTGCTTGCAAAAGAGCAATTTAGGAAGAAATCGATTAAAGAAAAAATGAGATATATTCCAAAACAACAAGATAAATTAGTTAAGCTGAGGGAAATCAAGATGTTGCAATACTTTCCAGCATCCCGAGTGAAATCAAACAAGAAATTGTGGACAGCTTAGAAATTGTATTGATGCTTTCATTGAGAACAAAAGACTGTAGAGGAGTTTAGAGAGTTGTTAATCAAATGCTGATTTTTCAGAAAAGTGGAGAGAAAAGAACTTAGGAAATTACAGTTCAGTTAATAGAATGGTGTGTGTTTGGAGGAAATTTCGGTATAGCTGAAATGCCAAAATTTTGGATCTTACTTTGATACAAATTCATGAAAGATATCAATAAATAGATAAAATGGGTTAGTATTATAAATGCCTTCAATTTTCAATGAATAGGCCTGCCCATCTATTCACCCGTTCAGGTTTGAATTGATGATAAATACATCATGGAAGTTATAGTTTCTGCAAAACAACAGCTGGAGTGCATCGTAAACAGATAGAAAATGACTGGGGTCCTTTAGTTCATT
Source organism: Ginglymostoma cirratum (assembly GCA_024137785.1). Taxonomy (NCBI): domain Eukaryota; kingdom Metazoa; phylum Chordata; class Chondrichthyes; order Orectolobiformes; family Ginglymostomatidae; genus Ginglymostoma; species Ginglymostoma cirratum. Next base: position 17,381,753 of record JAHRHZ010000268.1, read on the forward strand.
TACTCAAGAGAAAGAAAGGGAGAATGAATCATGAGCAACATAATTTATACTTCTTTCTAATGGAATTATAATATCTTGTGCCGGGGTCAATTTTGTTTTGCAGGGTTCGAATAGAGCTCTTTTTTCCTAGGGTTACTTTTTACTTTAGGAGGCTATTTTCTTGATTTTCAGTGGCTCATTTTTCATTCTAATTAATTTATTAGATGATGCAGTCAAGAAGTTACAGAACCTTCTGCATTTGTGTTGATTAGTGTGCTATTTGAACTGGTACAGTAGCAGAAAGAGAGGTTCATCAATGTCCTCAACCATTGTCAACACTCCATAGAGTATAAAATCACATCAACCAACAAGGAAAACATTAATTTTCTGGACAACACAGTACTTAATATTGGCAACAGGCATTTGTCAGAAGTTCTGTCAAACAAACTAATACCTCTACACACAAACAAACAAAAAAATATTTTGAGCACACCTCCCTAGGACTGGTTAACGCGTTTCCTTCACAGGCACATAAGGCTAGAACATTTTAACCAGGCAGTTATTACACTACTTGCTGCATTTTGGCTTTGTCTCTATCACATTTCTGCACCACGTGGCAACAGGACTCAAGCAACCTAAAGCAAGGGATTCTATATCCATTTGCAAAGAATTAATTTCTTCAGTGATTTCATGCCTTCCTGGCTGTCAGCTGGTAGCTCCATTTGTGTTCTCACTTCTGGTTGCCTTTACTCTCTCCACCACCTCCTACCGCTCTCCACTGACACCAGCCTCATCCTCCACCCAGCAACACTCTCACCAAAAAGTGCCCACTTTCCTAAACTTCTTGTTCCTGTCCTACAGTGTTTTACTTCATACTCCCTGCTGACAGGTTCACTAACAAACCTATGAGCAGCAAGCTTGAGACAGAAACACCCTTTGAACAGATGAGCGGCTTATCATTGTCCATTGCACGTGTAAATGGGAGAAGACGTATGAATGCGATGGCAATGCTAAACAGGTTATTCAACAAAATAGACCAGTACATATTACATGCAGGCTAATTAAGCCTCAGATCAACCAAGTAAGTTTTGTAATTTTAAACACAGTATTAAATTATAAGTTCTAGTGGCAAAATAATTCCATTAGACCCTTCATTCACTGATTGATTATTTTTGGAAGCATTCCTAACAACACTAAAAACTGTAAAAATGAATTAAATACAGTGGAAGAATGCACAATTTTGTTAGTTTAAGTAACATCTATCAAGCCTACCCACCATATACATAAGGATGTCTCTTATCATCACCATTGCAGTCTGGTGGTCATTCCATGCTTGATTTAAGGTCTGTAGAAAGTTATTATTTAACGAGTTCAATACATCTTCCCGTACCTGAAAAAGTAACATGCAGTTAGCTTTTATGGGTATGAGAGATAATAGGTACTGCAGATGCTGGAGAATCAGAGATAACAAGGTGTGGAGCTGGATGAACACAGCAGGCCAAGCAGCATCATAGGAGCAGGAAAGCTTGATGTTTCGGGCCTAGACCCTTCATCAGAAATGATTTAGACTATTGATAACTAACCCCAAGACTGCACTACTTAAATTTACCAAGTGTAGACAGACACTGGATCAAAAACATCCCCTTTTACCCGGCACTGTTTACCATTAAACGGAAATTATTTTAAGCACTTATTCTCCCACCCGGAATTCTTCGCTGGTGAAGCAATTTTATTTATTTGTTTAAATAATCTATTTACCATTATTCTTTATTCAAATTCAGACAGTGGGGTTTATGAATTTAACTGAAGTCAAGATGAAGTTAAATTCAACTTCCAAAACACCCCACACAAATACTACTTTTAAAAAATACTTTTTAAAAAAGGGCACATACCTTATTGATCAGATGTTCAGTTACAACTTCTCTCAGTCCAGTATACAGTTTCTCACCATGCTTATGTAACACCATTGTATATGCATTTCTGTAGAGTTCCTCAAAGCTGAGCCCACTATTATTTTTGCGCTGAATCTCTTGGATGGCATTCTTTAGTAAATCCCAGATGCTATTTACATACTTCTCATCCATAGTCATCTACAAGAAAAAATATATAATTTAACATTTTACCAAATCAAATCAAGTTGTTAGCTTTGAAACTCTGAATAATAATTGGGTACGAACCGTCAGAATCATTTCTAAGATCAGAACTTTTTCTGATCTCAGATATGTTAACAAAGGCCTTACACTTCATTTGCTGCAAAAGTATAATGAATCGGTGGAAGAAGCGGAGTGCTCAGGAGTGGTGGGATAGGTATAATTAGCCCATGCAGCTCTTATAAACCTGTAGCAGCCAGTTCTCAATTCAACACTCAAAGAATCACTCGTTACGCAAAAGAAAATGACTATAGGCTGTCATTTTCCAAAAGTATGTAATGTGCTATAAGCAGAACGTACGAAGAGCCATAAATCCAAGTTGCTGAGGAAACTGTGCCCATCCAAACATACTACTGCCATTAGAGCAATTCACACCTTTTGCTTACCATAGCTATTAAGTTTCTATTTTCAGAAACAAGATAACTGGCATTAAAAAGTTGCATTTATATGATCTGTAATATATTAAAACGTTAAGTCACTTCAAATAAATGTTATCATACAGTAATGTACACCAAATCACAAAATGACCGTAAGAAAAGGTGACTAGAAGTTTGTTCAGAGTCAAGTTTTAAATTATAAGACCATAAGACAAAGGGAGTGGAAGTAAGGCCATTCGGCCCATCGAGTCCACTCCGCCATTTAATCATGGCTGATGGGCATTTCAACTCCACTTACCCGCACTCTCCCCGTAGCCCTTGATTCCTTGCGAGATCAAGAATTTATCAGTCTCTCCCTTGAAGACATTCAACGTCCCGGCCTCCACTGCGCTCCGTGGCAATGAATTCCACAGGCCCACCACTCTCTGGCTGAAGAAATGTCTCCTCATTTCCGTTCTAAATTGACCCCCTCTAATTCTAAGGCTGTGCCCACTGGTCCTAGTATCCCCACCTAACGGAAACAACTTCCCAGCGTCCACCCTTTCTAAGCCATGCATTATCTTGTAAGTTTCTATTAGATCTTCCCTCAACCTTCTAAACTCTAATGAATACAATCCCAGGATCCTCAGCCGTTCATCGTATGTTAGGTCTACTATTCCAGGGATCATCCGTGAGAATCTCCGCTGGACACGCTCCAGTGCCAGTATGTCCTTCCTGAGGTGTGGGGCCCAAAATTGGACACCGTGTTCTAAATGGGGCCTAACTTGAGCTTTATCCTGATGGGGCAGAAGCAGAGGGTACTTGGGTAGAGAACGCTAGAGTTTAAAGCCTCAGCATCTGAAGGTACAGTTCTGTATCGTTTCACAATGAAAACTGGGTCGGTTCAGAAAACCAGAATTGGACTACAGAAATCAAGGGTCATAGTGCTGGAGGACATTAAGAGTTAGTGAGGTACTCAGCTATGTAGGGATGAGGTTTAAAATCAAATTGTTTCCAGACTGGGCATCAAAAAGGGGGTAAGTAAATGAGACTTAGTGCAAACTTCAGATGTGTCCGAATATAGAGTTAAGACAAAGGGAGAGGTTAGCCAGAAGGGCAATAGATTTTTTATTCTAGTTCTTGTGCAGGATATGGGCATCACTATCTAGTCCAGAATTTATTTCCCATCCATAATTCTCAATCACCCTCAAGCAGATGGATTTTATGGGCAGCACAGTGGCTCAGTGATTAGCACTGCTGCCTCTCAGTGCCAGGGACCTGGGTTCGATTCCACCCTTGGGCAACTGTCTGTGTGGAGTTTGCATATCCTCCCAGTATTGGCGTGGGTTTTCTCCTGGTGCTCCGGTTTCCTCCCAGAGTCCAAAGATGTGCAGGATAAGTGGATTGGCCATGCTAAATTGCCCATAGTGTCCAAGGATGTTTAGGTTAGGTGGGTTAGACATGGAAAATGCAGGGGTAGGGGAATGTGTCTGGATGGGATGCTCTTCGGAGGGGCAGTGTGGACTTGTTGGGCTGAATGGCCTGTTTCCACACTGTAGGGATTCTATATAAAAGATAGTGGTGGTGAGCTGCCTTCTTGAGCTGCTGCAATCCATGTGGTATAGATGCACCAACAATGCTGTGGGGAAGAAAGGGTCCTCCAACGCTAGAATTTCAGCCCAGCAACAGTGGAAATAATAGCAAGACAGTCACAAGTCATCATAGTGCGTGGCTTGAAGGGAAATTCTAAAGTACAGGTGTTCTCATGCATCTGTTGCACTTATCTTTCTGATGGTTGAGGTCATAGCTTTGGAAGGCACTTTTGAAGGATCCCTCTGAAGTGCATCTTGAAGATAGTTTCACACTGCTGCAACGCGCATCAGTGGTGGAGGAAATGAATGTTGAAGATGATATATCAATCAAATAGGTTGCTTTGTAGATGGTATAAAGCCTGAGTATCACTGGAGCTTCACTCATCCGGGGAACTGAACTGCTGACTTGTGCCTTGTATTTGACTGTAAGAAGTCAAAAGGAGAGGTACTTGCTGCAAACTTTCCAGCCTGTAATCTCCTAACTTAGCCATAGTATTTAAATGGTTGGTTCATGGTAACTAACCCATGATATAGTTAGTGAGTGATTCAGTAATAGTTATGCAACTACATTTGAAATGGAGATGCTTGTATTCTCTCTTGATGGAGATGCTCATTGCCTGACAGCTGTGTGGTGTAAACGACACTTGCCATTCATCAGCCCAAGCCAAACGTAGTTCAAATCTTGCTGCACATGGACAAAGTCTGCTTCAGTACCTGAAAATTTACAACTGACGTTGAATGTTGTTTACTGAAAAATGCACATTCCTACTTCTGACTTTTGATGGAGGGAAGATCATTGATAAACCCTGAGGAACTCCTGCAATGATGCCCCAGAAGTGAGATGACTGACCTGCAACAACTAAAAGAATCTCCATTTATCAATTTATGAACCAATCTTTGAGGAGTTCCCACCCCACTATATTCATTTATGCCAAAGTGCTTCTTAATGCTAGTCAACTAAAGTTGCTTCAATGTCAAGGAACATCACTTTCACCTCAGCTCTGTTCAGCTCTACTCAGCAGTCCAGAGTCACTGGACTCGAAACGTTAACACTGCTTTCTTCCCATGGATGCTGCCAGACCTGCTGAGTTTCTCCAGCAATTTCTGCTTTTGTTTCTCACTTCAACCTGCATTTGGATCGAAGCTGTAATGAGGTGGTCTTGGACAAACACAAACTGAGCTTGTGGCACTTGATAGAACTGTTGACAATCCCTTCCATCAATATGCCAATGATTGATCATTGAGGGACTGCATCAGACCTATCACCCATGCTTCCACTCTTGCCCCTTCCCATCATTCTCGACAGTGTGATTGGATTCCCCTTGTCCTTACTCTTCATCCCACCAGCCTCCACATTCAAAAGATTATTCTCCGCCATTTCAAACAACTCCAGCATAATGCCACCACCAAACACATCTTCCCCTCATTCCCACTCCCCACCACGAACCACTAGCACTCCCCACCTGCATTTCTCAGGGATCGTTGCCCTGGTCCATTCGCAACCACCAACACCACCCCTCCTCCACCCAGCACCTTCCCACATAACAGTAGATGGTGTAACACCAGTCCATTCACCTCGTCACCATCCAAGGGCCTAAACGGTCTTTCCAAGTGAAGCAGCATTTCACCTGTACCTCCTCCAATTTTGTCTATTGTATTCGCTGCACCCAATGTGGCCTACTCTACATTGGAAAAACCACATGCAGACTGGATGACCACTTTGCAGAACACCTCTGGTCAGTGCGCAAGCATGACCCCGACCTTCCCGTAGCCGATCATTTTAACACCGTGTCCTGCTCGCATGCCCACATGTCTGTCTTCAGCATGCTGCAGTGTTCCAGTGAATCACAGCACAAACTGGAGGAACAACATCTCATCTTCAGACTAGGCATTTTACAGCCTTCTGGACTTAATATCGAGTTCAACACCTTCAAATTGTGAAGCTTTACTTGTTACATTCCGTTGTCATGTCCTCTCTCCCCACTCTCTATCCCAGACAACATTGTTCTGCCATTTTCACATTCTGATCACTTAATCTGAACCAGCAACGCCTTTCTCCACCAGCACCCCACACCCAGGAAACCCACCCCCAAACAGTAGCATAAATGCTGTCCCATCCACACCACTTCAGCTCTGAAGAAGAGTCACCTGGACTCGAAACATTAGCTTGCTCTCTGTCCACGGATGCTGTCTGACCAGCTGTAATCTTGAGCATTTGTTGTTTTCAGATGCAATTGATTTATGCCCGCTTTTATGGACAAATACAATTGGGAAATTTTTCACGTTGCTGCAAAGATGTCAACATTGTCGGTGTACTGGAATAGCTTGGTTAGGGTCTATACTGGTTGCACAGCAAAACTTTTCAGTATTATTGTCAATGCCATAGCCTGTGCAGCATCCAGTGCCTTCAGCTATTTCGTGATATCACATGGAATTAAATCAAATAGGCTATCCATTGAATTGTCAACTGCAAATTTGATTAACATTACTATCTATGCCTTCATTCAACTTTCAAATAAAGTTTAAGACTGAGGGCTCACTACAGGACCCTGCGAACAACCAACTATCACAATCTGCTAATCAGAATAGATTCTCTTTACCTCAAACCACATTTGCTATATTCAAAACACTTTCAATTCACGTTCATGGTTGAATCCGAATCAGTAAACTTTAAATTTTCCTCATCATCTTTTATGTTGACTTAATTAAATGCCTTCCAGTAGCTTGTGATATACAATCTTTCAATTTTAATGACCTCAAAATGTTAAATACATCAGCTATGACTAAATTTGCACTGCACAATCCACAGACTGATACTAGTCAGAATCATACAGCACAGAAACAGACCCTTTGGTCCAACTCATCCATGTTGACCCTCTTCCTAAACTAAATAAGTCCTCATTGCCTGCATCTGGCCTCTAACCTTTCCTATTCATGTAGGTGTACAAATGACTTTTAAAATTGCAACTGTACCTGTATCTCCCACTTCCCCAGGCCGCATACGAACCATCCTGTGTAAAAAATGACCTAATTAAATGGACAAAAGGGTCGCAGATTCACTGGAAATCACTTACTTTTGTACTTTCAGGAAAAGTTAGTTCTCTATTTATTTGGAATTTTTAAAAAATGAATGTAGGGAATAAATACTGATTCAATACGGATTCTGGAGAGCTGACACTTCAGTTTTTTTCCCAATTTGAGTTACAGCCAGATTCACTCGTCATTAACAACATGTCTGGTATTTCAAGGAAGCTTCAATTCTACTCAATACTCCTCTTGATTCAGATGCTGCTGCACCTGAGTTCTTCCAAGAATTTGTTTTAATTTAGATTTGCAGCATCCACAGTATTTTAATTTTATTTTATGCATCTGTTTCCTCTTACATAGTGGATCTGACTTCTTCTTAAAAACAAAAGCAGCCTAGTGTGAGATGCCTTATTGATGCTTTCTGAAAAATCACATACACCACCACCATCCCTTAATGTCATTGGAATAGTAATCCAGAGCATCAGGATAATGTTCTGCGGACACGGATTTGAAGCCCACCTGTGGCAGATGTCAAAATTTGAATTCAATAAAAGTCTGGACTAAAAAGCTGGTCTGATTGCAGCTATGTAATCATTGTTGATTGTCATATAAACTATATGCGAGTCCAGACTGCAATGTGGTTGACTCTTAATTGCCCTCTGAAATCCACAAGAAAGCCACTCAGTTTAAAGGCAATTAGAGATGTGCAAAAATACTGGTCCAGCAAGTTTGTTTTTGAAGAGGCGACCAGATGTGTAGATGAGATCAATGCTTTTGATGCAGTCTACTTGGATTTCAGCAAGGCTTTTGATAAGGTCCTGCACGGAAGACTTGTACAAAGGCAACAGCCTAGGGAATCCAAGGAAAATTTGACAAATTGGATCTACGGTTGGCTGTGTGGCAGGAAGCCGAGACAACGGTTGTGGATGTTTCTCTGAATGGATTAGTGTTTCCAGTGGGGTACCACAGGGGTTAGTTTTGAGGCCCTTGCTGTTTGTGGTTAATATTAATGATTTCGGCTTGATTATAGGAGGGTTGGCCAGTAAGTTCACAAATGATACAAAAATTGGTGGGGTGGCAAGTAATGAGGAAGATAACTCGGATTACAGCAGTCAGTCTCAATCACTTTGTCTTCAGGATAGACTTCAGTAACTTATCCAAACATAGTTTAGGATTGGTAGGTCTGCAGTTAACTGTTTTCTCTCTCTTGACTGCTTGAGATCATGGAGGCAATTTGCAATTTTCTGAAGTGATTCTCAAAGCATGAAAATTTTAGAATTTGTTTTTAAACACCATGCACGAATAGGAACCTCACGCCATGTGGTAAAACATTAAACATTATGTATAGAAGCGTATAGCTGGTAGTCCATTGAAGCTTGAATGTTTAACTGCTGTTAAATAAGCACAACAGAGTTTTATACATTAATCAAGAGGAGGACATTTTGTCTCCAGTCATGTGCATTTATAGTTTGTTTCTGTCTTACTATACAATGATTTAAATAGTGTAAAAGAAAGTGTGAATGTGACACGTGAAGTGTGGGTACCTAAATGGGGAAACAGTGGCATAGTCATAATGTCAGTGCGCTAGTATTCCAAAAGCCGAGGCCTGGATATATTGGTTTAAGTCGCACCACAATATTTAAAATTTAACTTCAATTAATAAATCTGGAATATAAAACTAATGCCTGCAATAAAAACCTTGACAGCTATCATCAATTATTGTAAAAACCCTTCTGGTTCACTAATGTCCTTCAAGGAAGGAAATCACCTATAAGTTATTACAGTCTCTCAGCAACATGGTTCAGTTCTAAACTGCTCTCTGAAACAGTCTATCAAGCCTCTCAATTTAAGGGCAATTGAAGATGGGCAACATATGCTGGCCTTGCAGGGCCCTCCTGTGGCATAGTGGTAGTGTCCCTACCATGGACTGGGTTCAAGACCTGCCTGCTCCAGAGGTGAGTAGTAACCTCTCTGAACAGGTTGATTAGGAAAAAGGTTTCCACTGTAGCCAGTGATCCCTACAGCCCATGAAAGCATTTTCTGTGTGCTAGTTTCTTTTTTAAATACAATAACCTAACATTCTATAAAAATCATTCAACAGTTAATTGGATACTTTAATGCTTTTATTTACAAAACATTAACTCATGTGACCCACTCTACGATCAAATTGTTCTTCTTGTAGTCTGCGAAGATCACACTGGGCAACTTTGTTCAAAGATAGCAAACACAATTTTTTTCAGCAAATTAGAGTCAATCTAAAGTGATAAGATTGCATAAAAGGGATTTAGATGAATTTTAAAAGGAGCCATCTGACAAAAGTGGCTAGAACATTTCTACCACTCAAGATATTTTACCACAGGAAACGGTTGTAGCAGACCATTAAAAGATTGCAAAGTAAAAGCAGATCCACATTTGAAGATCAAGAAAATAGGCGGCCACTGGCAGAAAGTGCAGCAGACCAAATTAATTGTGAATTCCTTTCTTAGAGATCTACCATAGACATAACAGGTGAAATACTTCCATCAGAGCTATAAATCTCTACAAGAGCTTAATTACGATGTAAGTTGGACACCTAATTTCAGGCTTTGCTACAGAAAGCTTATTTACAGAACCGTTCCTCCAATATGCTTTATTTTTAATGCTTCAAAACTATACTCCAAATTATTACCTTTGTTCATAAAATCTTTAAGACATATTTATGAAAACATGATTAAAATCTATAGTGTCAAATGCTTAATACAATGTTCTTGGAATAAAGAAAATATGTTTGTATTCAACACTCCTGGAATATTTAAATCATGAGGAAATTTTATTCTAGCCAAACTAATTCTCCTTCATCTGATACGTTACTCTCCCCACTGATTAACTCCAAACATAAACATCTACATCAGACAACTACATTTAAAGAAACCAAAAAAAATTGTACAGTTCCAATTTAAACCAAACACAAAACTTAATTTTTAAGCAGAGATTCTTACAATGTGGATACTGTACATCTTCTTTCACTATTTTTTTCTTACATAAAAAGCAATTTAAAGTATGTTGTGTTTCAGCTTATTTTCTAAGAACATATTGGTTTCACAGCAGCTCTAACTTAATTGTCCAGTAAATTAGGATGCAAATAAGTGCTGAAAATTTACAACATAAAGAGGGACACACATGAAGTCCATTTTGGATGCGTAATGGTTCTCATTAAGCAGAACATCCTCTGAAATTGCTGCAAGCTGCGCACATTCATTTGGAACATAAAATTGCAGATTTACTACACTCTTCAAGAGCCACACTGAAGTTAACAAAAAACAATTGTATGGTGAAACTGTCAAGGAGTAGAGAATACCAGGGACCAGCTGGGATTGTCTTGTTTGAAGCCAAGGAGATCAAGGGTAGAGATGTGCAAATTTATGCTAGATTTAGAAAAGATTGACAAAGAAAAGCTCTACACATTAGACAATGGCACAGAAAAGCTGCCCAGGATTCGGGAAGAGATTTCAGGGGTACATGCTGAGCACCAGCTATTAGAGCCTGGCAATTCTAACTAGCGTTCCCCAGCTGTGCTTGTGTTCAAGATAGATGGCTCCTTAAGGCTCCACATGCACGACTGAAAAGTTAATGCTGTGACCTGATCCAATTTCTACTCAACACCCTGCATAGATTCGGTAAGTAAAGTATGCTCAAGAGGTATGCTGACATGTTCCCTCTACTGATTGCACAAAAGAAATCACCACTTTCTAACTCCAAACGGGTTATACCAGTATCAAGTCATGCCATTCTAACTGCAAAATGCAGCAAAGGTGGATGAACTGGACAGAGGCAGACTAATCCAACTGGATAGTGTTCCTAGATGACCTCAGTTAACAGCAACACTCGGGAAACACACAGGGCAACTAGAAGCCCTCTTCTAGAAAATGCTTTGAACTGAACTCACCGTTAGTTTCAAAGAAACTTTTTCCCATGGCCCAAATTATCTATCTCGGGCATGTCGTAGGTCAAATATGAATACTGCCAGAGTTGCAGAAGTACAAGAAGTTGCACTGTTCCTTATTCCTACAACAAAATTGGGAATAAGATTCTCAGGAATGTGTGGGTTCTATTAAAAGTTAATCCCAAATTTCAGAACAGTAGCTACGCTGCTAAAAGACCTACCTCAGTAAAAACGCAAAAGGTAGTGTGGATTGAAAAATGTCAAAGCGCTTTTGAAAAGCTGAAGTCCAATTTAGTAAGTGAGCCAGTGCTTGCAGCTCCAAACTTTCAGTATTTAAGGTTGTCATTCAATGCAAGGGACATCAGGATTGGGCCATCCTTCAGGAAACTGAATCTGGAATTGAGACACCATTTGGGCACTTCTCCAAATAAAGAAGCAAACATCAGAAACAATACTCCATAGTAGAGACAGAAACCCTTGGTTTATTACTGGTTCTCAAATACTGAGATATATACCTGAAATGGGTACAGAAAGACTACTGTCTATACTGACCACGCAGTAAAATTTGTCAAAACATTTACAGAATCTGAACACCAGGTTAGTCCATTGGAGAGCATTCATCCAATTATACCACTTAAAAATTGGCTACATTACCAGAAAACCAAATGTGAGTGCAATTGCCCTGTCCACAACCTAAAGGGACCCAGCTAGATAATGGTAATGTTACGGGACTAGTAAACTAGAGGCCCACACTAATATTTCAGGTTCAAATCCAATAACAGCAGTTGAAGAAATTTAGGGTTATGCAGCCCAATCATACAGTCCCTGAGCCAGAGGCTTGGGCTCAAGTCCCACCTGCCCCAGAGGTGTGCTTACCACCACCTGCCCTACCATTGTACAGCAGAGCAGACTTGATAGCCTACAGCTACTCCTTAGTCTAGAACTAAAAAGAAATATTGACAGACGAGAAAAGTTGACAATAGAGAGTGCACATGTTGTATTACATTCATGACATTTTTTCCCTTTGTAACTAAATTAGAATATATCTCATTTCATTCATCCTGCAAGGGGAGGTGGCACAATAAGGATTCAGAATCAGAAATAGCATGGACAATGTTTAAAAATCATATCTTGAAGCTCAACACTAACAAGGTCTGCTACAGCTAAAAGTTGATTTGCACATGTAAATCCAGTCACACTGGAGACAATCTGTGTGGGATCCATGGAATGGCACACCTGTATGTGACAGGGCAATTTCAAACAAAAAGAGACACCATCGTTCTTCTCAGCAGAAGCCATTGCAGAAAGATACAAAAAAAGGTTATAAGCCAACTGCAAACTAGTCTGATTGTTGAAGATCTAACATCTTAGTGTGTGGACTAGCGTGCTGTGAGGATCACAGCTCTGTGAACGGACATTTAAATACTCCGGCATCGTATTGCAGTTAGAGCAAGAAAGAAAACTCTCACCGGGTGGCTGCAGCCGCCACCAAAAGGACTCAGAACAACAGTTTCAATCAACCTACAAAGTCAAGACTCTCAAAACTGACTCTGCAGGTCTGGCAGCATCTGTTAAGAAAAAAAAAAAAATCAGAGTTAACGTTTTGGGTCTGGTGACCCTTCCCCAGAACTTTTAACTGTGATTTTTTTTCCTTCACAGATGCTGCCAGACCTGTTGAACTTTTCCAGAAACTTCTGTTTTTGTTCCTGATTTACAGTTTCCGTAGTTCTTTTGGTCTCAAAATTGACTCCCCAATTACCGATGGTTCAACTACAAAATGTCAACAATACCAGTAACATAATTTCAATGGACACAAAGTTAAATATCCATTCTACACGCAAATTCAGAGGCTGATCCAAATAACTGCTTTTAAAAACTTATTTTTTTAACTCATCTCATTTCTAACCTGTTTCCATGTGTTACATTACACTCAGTATTTACTAATTAGTACTCACTCCTTATTAAGTCAATAAAGTCTGTTAACTTGGCTCCTTTTAATAGACAAGTTCATTTGGGTCTGGGAGAAAGTCATCCACTAGAGAAGAGGCATTTTTAAAATTAACATTGTTGTGACCGAGGGGATAGATAAATAGCCAAGAGGAGCCTGTTCATTGTCAATCACCTAGGAGCTTAACAATTTGAAGCAAGTCTGGAACCGTAACAGTAAATGCAATTATTTCCAGAATTAAAATTATTCAATTCAAATCAAGCAACTTCAAATTAATCTTAGACTGCATTTAAAGGTATTCATAACATTATTTTCAGAGGGATGACGTAAAAATGTCAAACTGAAGTAGTATTATTGGATCAATAGCTGGAATAATGCACCTCATAGCCAGTAACATCAATTGAACTTTCTATCTCAACCTTCAGCTATTTACTCCCCAAGTTGCTGGAAACAAAAAATAATATTGATATGCTGCTACAAGTTGCTCATCTCCCGGTCGAAGGAAAGCTTAATTATAGAACATAGAACAGTGCAGCACCGTACAGGCCCTTCGGCACAACATCGTGGGCCAACCTATTATCCTACTAAGATCAATCTACCCTGCATACCCTACATTTTACTATTCTCCATGCGCCTATCCAAGAGTCGCTTAAGTGTCTAAAGTATCTGACTCTGCTACCACTGCCAGCAGCACATTCCAAACACTCACCACTGTGCGAAGAACCTACCTTTGACATCTCCCCTATACCTTCCTCCAATCACCTTAAAATTATGCCCCCTCGTGATAGTCATTTCCGGCCTGGAAAAAAGTCTCTGGGTATCCACTCTATCTGTGCTTCTAATTACCTTGTGCACCTCTATCAAGTCACCTCTCATCCTTCTTCGCTCTGATGAAAACAGCCCTAGCTCCCTCAACCTTTCCTCATAAGGCCTGCCCTTCAGACCGGGCAGCATCCTGGTAAGTCTCCTCTGTACCCTCTCTGAAGCTTCCACATCTTTCCTAGAATGAGGTGACCAGAACTGAACACAATGTTCCAAGTGTGGTCTAACCAGAGTTTTATAGAGCTGCAGCACAGCCTCGCAGCTCTTAAACTCAATTCCCCTGCTGATGAAAACCAACACACCATACACCTTCTTTACAACCCTATCGACTTGGGTAGAAACTTTGAGGGATCTACGGACGTGGCCACGAAAATCCCTCTGTTCCTCCACACTGCCAAGAATCCTGCCATTAACCCTGTATTCTGCATTCAAATTCGAACTTCCAAAATTAATCACTTCACACTTTGAGTTGAATTCCATCTACCACTTTGTTGCCCAGCTCTGCATCCTGTCAATGTCCCGTTGCAACCTACAACCAACCTTCACACTATTCACAACTCCACCAACCTTCGTGTCATCGGCAAACTTACTAACCCACCCTTCCACTTCCTCATCCAAGTCACTTATAAAGATCACAAAGAGCAGAGGTCCCAGAACAGATCCCTGTAGAACACCACTGGTCACCGAGCTCCAGGCTGAATACTTTCCATCTACTACCACCCTCTGTCTTCTATTGGACAGCCAACTTTGTATCCGGACAGCTAAATCTCTCCGAATCCCATTCCTCCTCACTTTCTGAATGAGCCTGCCAAGTGGAACCTTATCAAATGCCTTGCTAAAATCCATATACACCACATCCACTGCTCTACCTTCATCAACGTATTTTGTCACATCCTCAAAGAATTTGATATGGCTTGTGAGGCATGACCTGTCCCTCACAAAGCCATGCTGACTATTTCTAATCAAATTGTGCTATTCCAAATAACCATGAATACTATCTCTCAGAATCCTCTCCAATAATTTGCCCACCACAGAAGAAAGACTGACAAGTTTGTAATTTCCAGGATTATCCCTATTCCCTTGCTTGAACAAGGGAATGACTACAATGAAAATGAAAACAATAGAAATGAGAACAAGTGACCATGCGGGTTTGCAGCACATACAGAGTCAAGTAATGACAGGGGATGTCAAATTAAGTTACTTTGGCGATATGCAGGAAATAAAAGTTTTGAATTTCCTCTCAGATAAGTGAGAATGTGCACAGAATGGTTAAAGCTAAGCAAACAATTGAGGTGGGGGCTGAAATCAAAGGCAATATACTAATTGAAGCAAAAGGAGTCGGCAGACATTCCTAGTGTGCATGTGAACAAAGTTACAAGGCATTCATAATTTTAATGCAAGACATGTGGCCCAAATGCTCTGGAGCCAAAATGATTGCAGAGAAGTAAAGCTTGGTGTTCTTATCACAGGTATGGAAACTGTCTATGCATGAATGTTCAAGAGTGAGGAGACTGCCCAGGGTTCAGTAAGAGCAGCTATGCTGGCTATTGCATTATGACTAGTGTAAATTAAGGAAAATTCAAACACATCAAAAAGGTGGTCAAAAGGAACCAGAAATGGATGGACTGGTAGTGGGCTGAATGATAACATTACACAATTGTAGTCATTAAGGATGCTGTTGAAGTCCTGGACTAGGTAAGGTTCCAAGCAGTGCATGTTGGATTGAAGGAAGGAAAAAACACTTAAGAGCTCTGTAAGACTGGATTCACATAAATAGGTGCCCTCTATTAAGTACCTTGATATCACAAATCATTAAATATCTAACTGATTAGCTTCACATGGGTGTTGCTGTTCACTAATCAGAAGCTATTCAGTTTGCAGCCCCCCAGATTAGAGCAACATGAAACTCTAAATGCAAAATTAAGGGTGGATGGAAAGGAGAAAACTAGGAGCAATGAGCAAAAACATCAGATCAATACTACAACCTGTCATTTGCTGAATGGAGGTGAGTCTTGAACATGTGGATTAACTAAATAATCACCATGTCCATTTTGGAAATATGTTTACAGACAAAAACAAGATCTAACAAGTCCTAAAGTAATTTCAATTTTCCAAGATAAACGTTAAAAGTTCTGAGATGCAGAAGAATCTAGGTGTCCTGCTGCATGAATCACAAATGTTTAGGAAACGGGCACAGATCGATGATAGTATAACGTAGCGGTGGAGGTTAGATAGACCTTAGGTTTAGGGTAAAAGTTTGGCACAACATCATGGGCCAAAGAGCCTATACTGTGCTGTACAGTTCTACATTCTACGTTCTATGTTCTAAGTATTTAAGAGAGCCAACAGAACGCAATTATTTAATGCAATGGGAAATTAACTCAAAGTACGAGGTGCTGCTTCGGTAACACAGGCTGAATGGACAGCATCTGGAATACTCTCTACAGTATTGGACTCGTGATTTAATGAGGGATTAAATATGTTCGAAGCAGTTCCGACAAGGTTTACTAGACTAACACACGGAATTGGTAGGATAGGTTAGACAAGCAAGGTTTACATCTGATGGAGTTTAGAACAGCAAGAGGTGACATGATTGAAATATACAAGATCCTTAAAGGTCTTGGCAGTGTGGATTTGGAAAGAAGGGTCTGAAGGAGGGTCTAGGGCCCAAAACGTCAGCCTTCCTGCTCCTCTGATGCTGCTTGGCCTGCTGTGTTCATCCAGCTCTACACCTTATTATCTTGGATTTGGAAAGAATATTTTCTCTTGTTAAAGAATTTAGAACTAGGGGTCATTGTCTTAACATAAGGGGTCACCTTTAGCGAAAGGTTGTAGCTCGGGTTGTGGATGCAGTTGTCTGTTAGCTCACTGAACCAGTTGTTCTGTGGTGTGCAGCTATTTCATTACCCTTCTAGGTAACATCATCAGTGCGACCTCTAATCAAAGTGTTGACATTCTGCTTCCTTCCAGATTTATGTGATCCTCTGGTGTGATAGTCTTGTTGCTTCTGGTTCTGTTGTATTAGCCAATGGTCTGTAAAAAGGGTCTATTTCTATGGGTTTGTTAAGAGAGTCCATTGTTGAGAACCAGGCATCCAGAAATTCCCTTGCATGGCTGGTGTTTGCTTGTCCCAGTATGGTCACTTTGTCCTTCAGTTCTCAACACGGGATTCCATTAACAAACACATAGAAATAGACCCTGTATACAGACCGCTGCTAAAACAACAGAACTGGAAGCGACAAGATGATCATACCAAAAGATCATATAAATCCAGATGGAAGCAGAACACCAATGCTTCAATTAGAGGTTGCACTGTTGATGTTGTCTAGAAGGGTAACAAAACATCTGCACACCACAGTACAACTGGCTCGGTGAACTAACAAACACTGCAATGGGTCCCCATTTAACATAGATGAGAAGTTTTTTTTCACTGCTTAGAGGTTCAGGAGTCTTAGGAACTGCTTTCACCACCTTTACAGGAAGAGAGTCAGAGTAATTTTAAGGCAGAGAGATTCTTGATAAGAAGAGTGAAAGGTTATTGGGGTAGGCAGGCATGTGGATTAATCAGATCAGTTAATCTTATTGAATTGATTGAGCAGGCTGAAGGGTCTGACAAACCTATTCCTCTTAATTCATACGTTTGTAAACAAAGGATACAAATTCTACAGTATTAATCAAATTGCTGGTAAGTAAATCTGAACTTTATGAAAAATGCTTACAAATTCAAAAAAAAACACCACTCTGGAATTATGATGCCCTTATATCCTTAACTTTTTTGAGGAATCTGACTGTAGAGAAATTTGAGATAACACTAAGAGTCTCTACAGAATACTTTTCAGACCAAGAGGAAGCGCGTGCAAATGGTTACTAACATGGCATCATGTACAGCATTGGCAGATCAACATTGATGAAATCACTTCTAAAGATTTGATCTAGTCGTCCTTAACTGATAGTAATTGATGACTGCGATATATTACTGTTCTGCTTTCAAAATCAAGTTACAGCTCTTTGGGTATCAATTTAACCTCTACCAGGCATTAACACTAATGGTCTAAAAAGAAGATATTGCTGAATGCTCATATTTCAATTACACAGCGTTTGAATTGTATGATAATGGTAATATTTCACAATGTTCACATGTCAATCATAAAAATATAGACAACAAAAAGCCTCACTGTGCCACCATTTCTAAACTTAGACTTTAAAATAGAAACTGCAAAGAGGTTTGGTGAAATCTAGCTTTTGGAGATTTGATGGAGCTCGTAGGTGTTTTATAAAAATGATGGAGTTCACAAGTTGATATTCCAATACAATGTTTACGGACATGCTCCATTACATTGCCAAAAGATTTTGATACAAACTTTTGCTAAACTCCTAACAAAAAAGGCATGAATTAAAGCAACCACTCTTGCTTCCTTGCCACTTCTAACTTAAACTCTTATGGGTCAGTTAGAAGTCATGAAAGTTTGCTTCCAAGATGAACAAATGAAATTAGTTGGGCAATCCCAACTTGCAGATCACATATCTGGATTCAACCATAGAACAGTACGTAATGCAGCACGAAACTGAATTTTATTTCGTCACACATGTAACATGCATAAATATGGATTGTCAAGCTGGATGGTGATAGCTGCCCAGATAAGTAATCTCTGACTAGCTGAGAAGGGGTCTCAGCTCCCCTCCGTTTTAACCCTCTACCCGCCAAACCCCCCACCAACCGACCTCATCCCACCCCAAGGTTGGAACACAGCAGGCCAAGCAGCATCATAGGAGCAGGAAAGCTTGACGTTTCGGGCCTAGACCTTTCATCAGAAATGGGGGAGGGGAAGAGGGTTCTGAAATAAATAGGGAGAGAGGGGGAGGCAGAAAGAAGATGGATAGAGGATAGGTGGAGAGGAGGCAGACAAGTCAAAGAGGCGGGGATGGAGCCAGTAAAGGTGAGTGTAGGTGGGGAGGTAGGGAGTAGATAGGTCAGTCCAGGGAGGACGGACAGGTCAAGGGGGCGGGATGAGGTTAGTAGATAGGAGATGGGGTGCGGCTTGAGGTGGGAGGAGGGGTTAGGTGAGAGGAAGAAGAGATTAGGGAGGCAGGGACAAGCTGGGCTGGTTTTGGGATGCGGTTGGGGGAAGGGAGATTTTGAAGCTTGTGAAATCCCACCCCACCAACCTCCGGATCCAACGCATCATCCTCCGACAC
>JAHRHZ010000268.1:17401144-17554618 GCA_024137785.1 Ginglymostoma cirratum
TCTGAAGAAGGGGCTAGGCCCGAAACGTCAGCTTTCCTGCTCCTCTGACGCTGCTTGGCCTGCTGTGTTCATGCAGCTCCACACCTTGTTATATATTTCATATCCTTGAAATCAGTTATGATATTGTCTGCACCCACCTTGAAAAGTCACTGTTCCCTTGACTGTTCTATTAATATAGCTTCTCACATTAGCTTTGTAAAACTTTGAAGATATTATAGTTGTTTTTTTGTTTTTTTAAAAAAAATACTAATGTTGGATTTCCACTTCTTGTGTAAAACTATTCATTTCATTATAAACTCTTACTGTACTTTTTGACTCTGGTTGCTTAACTACAGAAGTGGAGCTTTTGCATTTAGGAGTATGTACCATTTTTGTAT
This sequence comes from Ginglymostoma cirratum, assembly GCA_024137785.1. NCBI lineage: Eukaryota > Metazoa > Chordata > Chondrichthyes > Orectolobiformes > Ginglymostomatidae > Ginglymostoma > Ginglymostoma cirratum. The sequence continues at coordinate 17,401,522 of JAHRHZ010000268.1, forward strand.
CATACTAAATATAATTAACGCTTCACGCTTTCGTCTGTAGATTTATCATTAGCTTAGTTCAGTTTACTTGATCAATTTATTTCTCATTCCTTTAGTTTGCTTACTTTAAATTTAAAACTTTAATTTCAAGAAGGGAGAATTGCAAACCAGCTGCATGTCAGATTATTAGTTAATTCTGGTTTGTTGTTCATTATTAAGTCCAGTGTGAGCTGTTGTCAGTTCTAAATTTTGTTCTCGAAAATTGTCTGTATAAAATCTGAAAAGCAATTGTCATTACTACTAGAATTGTTTTTTGTCTCATGAAAATAAAACAACACACAGAAAAATAATGAGATGACGATCACTCTTTATAAGTTCCATTAAATCATTTGGATTGTGAGCACCGAAGGTAACTTCTTTCCAAGCCCAACATCCTTCGTTTCTTAACTTCTGTATGCTACTTTCCTAACCTAATCAGTTTTTATTCCTGCTAAAGGCTCTCTAGAAACCAAACAATCAAGTTGCCATTGTTCTAGAGGACCATAGGGCTGCTCTGTTATTAGAGATGACTGGTGGTGAGTTTAATCGGAGGGTCACCACACCTCATGTGAGTTGAGAGGTTGAGAACTGGCTTGAGAATTGAGAGGCCCGAAACGTCAGCTTTCCTGCTCCTCTGATGCTGCTTGGCCTGCTGTGTTCATCAAGCTCCACACCTTGTTATCTCAGATTCTCCAGCATCTGCAGCTCTTAGTATCAAGGATATGCTAATTGAGGTTTTAATTTGATTTTACAAGAGGGAGACAAAATACCTATTATTACTTTTCTCTGGAATTTAGAACGCTGAGGGATGATCTGATCAAAGACTTCAAAATATTAACTGGAAAAGACAAGATACATAAAGTTAAACGTTTTCCGTTGATTAGGGACTCTTGAACTAAGCATAATCCAAAACTTAGGGCTAGACTGTTCAGGGGAGATGTCAGGAAGCACTTTTTTACAGAAAGGGTTGCAGAAGTTTGGAACTCACTTCCACAAATGTGAGTTGATTTTGGATCAGATGTTAGTTTTAAATGTGAAGTAGATAGTTTCTTGTTCAAAAGTATTAAGGGATATGGGCGAAAAGAAAGGTATTTGGAGTTAGACCACAAATCAGCCATGATCTCAGTAAACAGCAGAACAAGCTTGAGGGGCCAAATGGCCTTTTCCCGTTCCCATGTACAACATAAACTAGAAACAAAGAGGGAAAATTTATTTTCCCCAATTTCCCAACATCTTCTACATTAAGTAATTATGTCGCTGGAGAGGAAAAGTGAAAAATAAACTTCAATGTTTAAAAAGCAAGGCAAGTCTGTAGATGCTTGGGCCCTGGGTAGTGTTGTAGAACAGACAGACCAGGGGTTCAGGCACAGAACTTTGAAATTTGCATCACAGGTAGCCAGGGTAGGCACTTAGCATGTTTGTTTTCATTGTTCAGACTTTTGAGTGTAGGAGTTGGGACATCAAGCTGCAGTTGTACAGACCACTGGGGAGGGCTCTTCTGCAGTACTGTGTGCAGCTCTGGTCACCCTGTTATAGGAAGGGTATTTTTAAACTGAAGAGGGTTCAGAAAACACTTATCAGGATGTTGCCAGGAATGGAGGGTTTGACTTATACAAGTAGGCTGAACACGCTGGGAACCTTTTCATTGAAGTGTAGCAAGTTGAAATTTATAAAATCATGAGAGGCAGAGATCAGGTGATTGACAAAAGTTTTTTCCCCCCACTAAGGTGAAGGAGTTTAAAGCTAAGGGGCATATTTTAAAGTGAGGGGAGAAAGATTTAAAAAGGACATGAGGGGCAACTTTTCTTTTAAAAAAAAAGTGGTTAGCGTGTGGAATGAACCACCAGAGGGAGTGGTGGACACAGGTAAAGTGAGAACATTTAAAACACATTTGCAAGAGTACCTGAATAGGAAAAGTTTGAAGGGATTACAGGCCAAACGAAGGTAGATTGGACTTGTTTAGTTTGGAAACATGGTCACCACGGACTATTTGCACCAAAGGATCTGTTTTCAAGCTGTATGACTCTATGACACTTTAACACCTATTATGGGGAGGTTAGTGAAATCTGAGAGTCACTGAGCATTTGGATAGATATCAGTTGGTCGATGAGTCAGCATGGATTTGACAGGTATGTCATGTTTCATTCAGCTAGCTGAAAGTTCAGTTTTTGAAAAAAGGCACCATTAGCAATGGGGAGCACCTTTATAAGTCATTGATAGACTTTCATAAAGATTTTAATGAGGTTCTGTGCAAAAGATTATTAATGAAAATAACAGCATATGTAATTAGAGATAACCTTACGAAAGTTGGGAATTATTTGAGTGATAAGAAATGGAGGGCAAGTGTGAGAGGCTCATTCTCCCACAAGTGTGATAGGAGAAGTCGTGCTTCAGAGATCTACACTGTGACCTCAGCTTTTCTCTATATTAGTGATATTGTTGAAGGAATAAACTTGAAATTACTGGCAGTCTTTGAAATACAAGTTAAAAAACACAGATTTTCTGAGGATAGGCCCAGGACCTGACGAAGGGACAGAGAAGAAATGCATGGCGAAAGCTATAGCAGCTGGAATTCAATGGGGGTGGGGTGGAAGTAAAATATTATCAATCTTGAACCCAAAAAAGACAAATCAGCATATCTGACAAGGGACTGAAGGCAGTCAAAGAACAGTACAGTACAGGAACAGGCCCTTTGGCCCACAAAGCCTGCACTGACACATGATGCCTTTATGTGGTTCATACCCTTCTATTCCCTGCCTATTCACGTATCCGTAAAGATGCCTCCTAGACATTGCTATTGTATCTGCTTCTATCACTTCCTCTGGCAGTGCATTCCAGGCACTCAACACCATCTATGTAAAACAAAAACCTGCCTCTGATATCTCCTTTAAACTTTCCCTTTTTACCTTAAAAAGGTATGTCTCCCAGTAATTAAGTTGAAGAGCTGTTTGTGCATGAAAATCATTAAAAACATGAGTACAGGTACACAAAGTAGTCAAAAAATAATGAATTGCTGGCTACATCAAAAAAAAATTGACTTAAGCACTCTGAGGAATAGTTAGAGTTTGTGTTCACCATCCACCATTATATTTATTTCAGAAAAAAAATCCTACTGAATGCTTTGATTGAACCTGCCTCCACATTTCTAAGCAGTGTATTTCAGACTTGAACCACTTGCTCAGGAAGTTTTTCTTATTTATTTAGTACTTCAACAAATCACTTTTAAACGAGTGACCTGTGGCCTTAACTGTCATTTCCCCATTTCCAACTGCTTTGCAATGACAAATGATGGATGCCAAGATAAAATATTACAACAATATAGTCTATGTCTACCTTTGCACAAATTTTATTTGATGATTCTTTTACAGTTAGGAACAGATTCCGCTTATTTTCTATCCAAAGCACTCATGACTTTGAAAACTTCTAACAAATTTCCGCTTTACTTTCACTCCAAAGGAAATAGTCCCGACTTCTTCATACTTGAGATTCTGCATGCCTGAAACCATTCTCATAAACTTCTTCTACATTCTCTCCAGTGTTTCACAGCCTTGTTAAAGTACAGCAGACAGAACTTTACACAATACTGTAGCCAAGAGCTAATTACTGCCTTGTACAAGTTCAGCACAACTTCCCTGCTCTCGTACTCTATGCCACCAATAATAAAGCATAGGGTGCTGACTGCTTTACTAACTGCTATCTCCACCCTTCATGAATTACTCACATATACACCCAGATCTCTCCTAAACTTCCTTTGCAACAATACCCTTTATTTTGTACCAGCTCGCCATGTTCTTCCTACCAAAATGTATCACCTTGTGTTTTTCCAAAGTGAACTTCTGCCAACAATCCACCCACTCCACCAACTTGTCAATGGCCTTTTGAAGGTCTACACTGTCTTCCTCACAGATTGCAACACTTCCAAGTTATCATCCACAAACTTAAATTGTCCTTTGCATTTCAAGATCTAGATCATTAATGTAAATCAGGAGAAGCTGACCCCAGGCATGTCCACTACGAAACTCCTGCAGTCTGATAAATATCCATTAACCGTTACTGTTTCCCATCACTGAGTCAATTTTGTGACTATTTCAATACGATCAACTGATTTTAAGTTCCACAAGTTGTTGTGTGATTTAAACCCCCACTCCCTGAACATTAACCTGCAACATTAGTACTGCTACGTAATCACCTCTCATAAAAATGCTTGAAATGTTGCACCTCACTGAGCAAGGTGTGACTGTGTTTTCAATGGCATGCAAAAAATTAATGTTCAGTTTATTTTGTTCAGTAGTAATTTAAATGAGGAAAATCCAGTGTATTTTTCTTCTTGATTTTCTGCCCGAGAGAATACTTCAATACTTTTTCCATTCATTCATAGGATGAGGGTGTCACTGGCTAGGCAGCATTTATTGTCCATCCCTAATTGCCCAGAGGGCAGTTAAGATTCAACCATATTGCTGTGGGTCTGGAGTCCAGACCAGGTAAAGATGGCAGTTTCCTTCCTTAAAGGACATCAGTGAGCCAGATGGTTTTTGCAACAATTGACAATAGATTCACGGTCATCATTAGACTCTTAATTCCAGATATTTATTGAATTCAAATTCCACTAACTGCCGTGGTGGGATTCAAACCCAGCCCCCCAGAACATTATCTGGGTCTCTGGATTAACAGTCCAGCGATAATACCACTTGGCCATCACCTCCCAATGATTGTGATTGACTGCTTATCCTCCTAGATGATGTCACTGATGCTGGATGTCTAGAGATTTCCTTAACTTAGCCACAGATTTAAGCAAACATTGGGAAACAAAAAAAAAACCTGTAGCAAAGTGATCACAAAATCTTTGAGAGAAGCTTCTTGGTGCTGATCAGCAAGCATTGTTTTGTCACTGACTGCACAATCCAGGCCACTGAATTGAAACATGGTAAGGTAAAGGTTATATTCTACTCTCCAATACAAAATTTAAATTGCTGACTGCTAGTGGTTTTACAAGGCAGCGATATGTTTAGTTCATTTCTAGCAAACTCAAGTATGAAACATCATATGCCCTCAGATGTCAAGTGTTTTGGCAGTCACCCATAAACTAAACATTTAGACTGTTGCTAGCTGCAAGCATATATGCATGAATAAATAAAATTAGAGGTACAATATAAATTTATTGACAGTCCATGCAGTAATCCCTTCACATTTACCAAAATTGAAAACTAATACTTAAGACGCTCCCTTTCTCCTTATGTCCACAATCTGTACCTGCTTCCCACATCACATCTGCCTCCGGCTACAGTTCATCTACATAATGTTCAATTATTTCACAGTAAACATTTCTAATACAGATCTGTGAAAATATCTCCCATAATTTCAACCTTCATCTCTCCACTCATTACAAATTTGGTCAATCTTTCACTAGTTACCATCTTAAGTCCTTTTGGGAAAATCCCAAGCCTTTGTTCTAGTGGAAGAAGCCAAAAAAAAAAAAAAAAAAAAAAATCGGTTGAGCTTTTCTTCAAAATGATAATTTCCAACCTTGATCTCATACTCTAGGCAAATTTACCTTCTCACCACTCCCTTATTCTTTCTATTATAGAGGTCCCCACAACTGCATTTAAAATTTCAACCAATGTCTTCAAGAAGAACCGCGTTTTGTATTCTGTGCTTCTCTGCATAAAATCAAGTTTCTCATATGACTCGAATGCTTTCAAGCTGCATTCCAATATGTAAAAATCTATGGTTCTACAGCTACATCTCTGCTGTTCTAATGTCAAACATCTTGGCATCTGTGAGATATTTTCTTTCACATTTTTTCTCCCTCAACATAACCTTCTCCACCTCACAGGACAAGTACTTTTTTTTTCAGGTTGATTGACTAGTGTCCCTCATTCACCATAGCTGGCAAACTCATTCAAAAAAACTCTACAGGATGGTTCACAGGGGAAAAATACTAGGGAAATGAAGATTCCAGTCTTGCTTGCTAATATGGGAGGGATTCCACCACCCAGCAGACATGCTTTAGCTTAATAAGCATTAAAAAAGGGAAAATATTTCCCCGGAATACTGAAAAGCACTTATTCCACGAATGTATACATGTGATGTTGGACTGCAGTACCCTACAGGAAGAATAACTCCTTTAACATATCCCTTTTAACGGATGGAAGGAGCTGGGAAAGACATGATGATCACAGCTGGTAATCATCCAGACAACAGTAGAATGGGGTGTGGGTGGAGAAAATTCAAATTTCTGACTGCATTTAGCATTGCTGATGAGACTGCATAAAATTTTACTGTCAGCACTCTCTCAACAAGTGTCAAAAATTCTTTGGCATTATTGTTGAATCTTGACTCCAGTACAACAATTCCAATGACCTGACTACTATTCAAAAATCAATTGATACAACAATAGGCTACTGACTTCAAAAATCACAGGCATCCACTTAAAATGACATGTAAATAACCAAGAGGACTGAGAGATTCAAATATTGAACGCGTTCAACTTAATAGCAAATTTAGGGAATATCCCAGCCTTTGAGGATTAATGGCAAAAGTTAATTTTGATTTTCCTCAAAGTTATAAATAGAGGGGTATTTGTACTCTCTATAGATGCACATAGCAGAACATACAAAGAGAATTTCCTTAAGTGTATCCAAGCTATGACAGGTGAAAGGCTACCTTGTTAGCAATTGAAAAATCAGATTCTGGCACAGTATTCAGTATTGGTATTGCAAAATACCATGCCACCAAGCAGCAAAATATGGGTAGACAACATGATTTTTCTTTTGAGAAATCAATCTCTGCCAATTTGTTCTGCATTCCACTGCAATTAAGGGAAAAAAATGGCAAATCTACCCAAACTATACTTGTGCATAGCAACCCTCCAGGGAATGCTATTTATGGACAGGTCTTTGCTCAAGCAACGAAGGGCACACGGCAAGGAAAGTCTATTTTAAAACTGAAACATGAATTTAAAAAAACATTTTGTAGCATCCCCAAACTTGCAATATAAATCCTGAACTGGCCAAGTGGCAAGATTTATGGATGAAGCTATATACTTTACTCGGAATCAAATGCTGAGAAGGCATAATCCAGAGTGGCATCAAGCAGGGCACAAAAACTGATTTATCACAAAACTTAATACTGCCTGTTGATTATTCCATTTCTTTTCTGAACACAAAATTTTACCTTGAAATTAGTTTTAGTGCTTAGCTGGTGTCGAACAATTGCCTTTACTCCCGAAACATTTAGATTTGAAACGGTTTGTAGTATTCTGCTCTAAGCAGGAAAATTGCTGTTCTTATCAGACAGCCTAAAGTAGATACCTCATCTTTACTGCCTGGCTTGTACACATTATACGCTACCAGTCTCTCTCTCAATGCAGCCGGAAAGGCACCAAGATCTGTTTCACTTTTAGTCTAGGAGTTTTATTAAAACAGATCACAAATGTAACAGTACATGGGGAGTCAGATGATGAGCATACTTCTGACAAAGTCTCAAAAGAATTTCTTACATTGTTTGGAATTCTCTGATGCTATAGGACTGTAAAGATGAAGAGAATGATTCCTCTTTCTTGATTTTGGATTATCTGTATGACCTTGATCCATGGGTGGCTCAACGAAACAGATTTGGTGACCATATTCTAGGACCAGACAGACATAAGCTTGAGTAACTAAAGAAAATTCTGAATATGACTTTCTGCATCTTGCCAGAAGTACCTAACTGCAGCATCATATACAGTCAGCTGATGAATACAAATTCTACACAAAAGAAAGACTATTGAGCTAGAAAAAAAATGTTGGAATACAGAATGAACTATAGTCAAGAGACTGCAAATATACTTTGACTACTGACCAAGCGAAGTTGAATTGAAAATACTGATGTAACTGTTTATAATGCTAGATGTTGATTCAAAGTATGACCAGAAATTATGGCCCAAAAAATGCCTGCCCTGCCCAAGGCTTTTTATATAATTAAACATGTATAAATGCTGGGTACCTCTGAAGTAAAATAAAAATAGCAGCTCAAGTTTCGACCTATAAAACTTGATCTAGCAATGTGCATTTTATTTAGCTAGTTTTCCCTTGCTTCTTCTATCAGCTAAATAGGAAACTGAGGCAGAATCAGGGTTCTCCTAATCTTGATGTCATAACTGAAATGGTGATTAGCTTCCAGCCGTATATTTAAGGGATGTTCATAGCACAATGGTTCTATTCCTCCTCCTGAGCTAGAAGGCCTGGGTTCAAGTCCCGCCTGCTACAAAGGTGTGTTTTAGCACGTCTGAACAGGGGTTGATATAAAAATATCCAACCACACACTTGTGCAATTACCAAGACCACATGACACTGCTCCTGCCTCAGCTCATCCACATTATTGCTATCTCTAGATTGGACCATTTCAATGTACCTTTGACATTCAACCTTCTATCAGACACTGGGGATTTGTCAGCTATTAGTCCCTCAAGTTTTCCCAATACTTTTTTTCCTCTATTGATAGAGGAAGTTCCTTAACAGCCCTTTGGTTAAGCTTGCCCCTCCTCCCTTCTGGTATGTAATTTGTGACTTCTATTGGTGACATAAACGGAATATCCCCTATTTTGAACTCCTAGTTCTTGATTTTCTCAAGGGAAAAACATCCTCTCAGCATGTACAGATAGACCGTCAGCCCAACAGCCTAAACAGAATTCACCAGTTTTAAAATCTCCCCACAACCCGGCCTCATCCTACATCCAACCATCCCACTCATTCCTGCTTCCTTGACCTGACACAACCTGTCCATCTTCTCTCCTACCTATCCGCCCCACCCATCCCACTGACCAAACCCACCACTCCCTACCTGCATTCACCTATCATCATCCCACCTACCTCCCCCAGCCCCATCCCTCCTCTCTCTATTTATTTCCCAGCTCCCTTCCACTTCCCCAATTCTGAAGAAGAGTCCTGACCCAAAACGTCAACTTTCCTGCTCCTCTGATGCTGTCTGGCCTGCTGTGTTCCTCCAGCTCCACACTATATTGTATCTCAGCATCTACCTGAGAAACCCCTCAGAAGTATAAATACTTCAATAAAAATCACTTTCATTCTTCTGAACTCCAACAAGTATATGCCCAACCTTCTCAACCTTTCCCAAGGCAGCCCATTCATCTTATGAATCAGCCTAGTGAATTTTCTCTGAATAGCTTCCAATGCAAGTATGTTGCTCCTCAGGTAAGGAGACCAAAATGGCACACAATATTTCAGTGTAATCTCACCAATGCCCTGTAGATTTCTAGCAAAACCTCACTACTTTTATACTCCACTTCTTTGCAATAAAGACAAACATTTCATTTGCCTTCCTGATTATTTACTGTAATTGCATGCCAACCTTCTGCAGTTCATGTACAATTCAAGGACATCCAACTCCCTCTGTACTGCAGTATTTACAGTCTTTCTCTGCTTGAATAATATTCTACTTTTCTATTCTTCCTAAAATGGATAATCTCATTTTCCCACATCATACATCTGCCAGACTTTTCGGCCACTCACTTAACATTTCTATATCCTTTTGCAATTTGTTTGTACTCTATTCAAACTTCATATCATCACTAATTCTGGTTATAATGCACCAGTCCCTTCAGCCAAGTTATTATAAAGTCATAGAGTTGTACAACACAGAAACAGAACTTTTGTCCAACTCATCCATGCTGACCAGATATCCTAAATTAACTTCGTTCCATTTGCCAGCATTTGGCCCATATACCACTAAATCCTTCCTAATCATGTATCCAGCCAGATGTCTTTTAAATGCTGTAATTGTACCAGCCTCCACCACTTCATTCCATACACGCAACACCCTCTGCATGAAAACACTGCCCCTTGGGTCCCTTTTGTATCTTTCCTTTCTCACCTTAAACCTATACCCTCTAGTTTTGGACTCCCCTACCCTGGGGAAAAAAAGACATTGACTATTCACCCTATTTACATCCCTCATGATCTTACAAACCTCTATAAAGGTCACCCCTCAGCCTCCAAAACTCCAGGGAAATTGCTCCAGCTATCCAGGCAACATCCTTGGAAATCTTTTCTGAACCCTTTCAAATTTAATATCTTTCCTATTGCAGGGAGACCAGAATTGAGCAGTATTCCAAAAGTGGCCTAACCAATGTCCTGCACAGCCACAACATGATTGCCCAACTCCTATATTCAATGCACTGACCAATAAAGGCAAACATACTGAATGCCTTCTTCACTACCCCATCTACCTTTTGACTCCACCTTCAAGGAACTGTGAGCCTGCACCCCAAGGTCTCTTTGTTCGGCAGTACTCTCCAGGACCCTACCATTAGGAGTATAAGTCCTGCCCTGATTTGCCTTACTAAAGTGCAACACCTCACATTTATCTAAATTAACTCCATCTGCCACTCCTCAGTCCATGTGATCAAGGTCCCATTGTACTCAAGTAACCTTCTTCACTGACACCAATTTTGGTGTCATCTGCAAACTTACTAACAAAAAGCAGTGGACCAAGCACTGATCCTTGCGGCACACTGCTGGTCACAGGGATCCCGTCCGAGAAACAACCCTCCACCACCACCACCCTCTCTCTCCTACGTTCAAGCCAATTTTGCATCCAAATGTCTAGCTTTCCCTGGATTACATGCGACCTAACTTTGCTAAACAGTCTACCATGCAGAACCTTGTCAAACGCCTTGATGAAGTTTATACAGACAACGTCCACTGTTCTGCCTTAGTATTGTCAACAAGTAATTGAGAGACTAGCATAGTGATACATCATTATTTTCCCAATCTGAAAGTGAGCCACTTCTCCCAAACAAAACAAAGAACTGCAAATGTTGGAACTGTGAAACAAAATCAAAGTACTATAGAAATTCAGGAGTTTTGGGAGAATCTGCAGAGAGATAAAGAGAGTTAGAGAGAGTTAGAATTTCAAGTCCAATGTCCCTTCACCACTGTTTTTGTACTTCTCCCAACTAGTGGTTCTATTAGTTGGCCATTCCTGGATTCAAATGTACTACTCCAACAGCATGAGCCCGTGACTTATACAGTAACATTGGATTTTCTTCAGGAATCCAACCACTGGTTTACCGTTATATACCTTAATACCGAAGATACCATTACATGCATCATTTAACAATTCAGATTCATGGAAATACAAATTTTCTACTCTTGATAGATTAAAATATATCTAGGAATTTATTCAGATATTCTAATCATGCTTACAAGAATGAAATCTGATCGGTATGCATCAAGTTCTGTTCAGCAATGTTACATTCCCCCATTACGAGCCTTTTTACCCACCTGTACTGTGTCTATCATCCTGCTCAGTGTTGATAAAAAAAATTGAAGTGCTCTTTGTAATTTTAGATAACTGCCAATTAGGCTAACCATGTTGTAAATAATTCAGTTATTCATGCTAGACCCCATTTAAATCAAAAACCTCTAGTTCTAACCCAATGATCTTGGTATTGCTGCAAATGCAGTTGACTGAATTTCACTTTAAAGCTTATTTTACAAATGGATCAATGTAGCCAAACAATGTATTTCAAAGTGTCTTTTTTACCACACCATTAAAATGCACATTCTACATTAAAATGAAAATCATGTGCAAACTGATTCTAAAACTGACCAACAACTGTTCCATTACGAGAATGTAAATTTTCCGCAGGGGGCCTTTATTTCTAGTATATAGCTGGCATTAAATTCAATGAATGTGATTTTGCAAATGATATAGTACAATAGTACTATAGTTAGAGAAGGCAGCTGAATCTGTAAAACAATAACTATATAATTAATATTAAAGTAATTAACCGTTTAGCCATTTCAATATAACCACCAATACAGCATCATCTCCTTCATTTACTTCTGAAACATTTATGATATTGAAACTGAATTTTTGTTTTTAAAAAGATATCCTGATAGTACAACAGACGGTAACTCAACTCAGAACTCAAAGTGGTAATGTGCAAGTCACCATCACCAATTCACAGAGGATCTCAATCATTGCTGTAGGAAATGGGACAATGCAGACAGCAGTAAATACCTGCTGTTACCCCACAACACTGGGAGAAGCCATGAGCATACTAACTAATGATCCTCAACTGACCAGAAAATGAACAATGCGGGCACAGGTATTTTGTTTATGCATATGGAAGATATCAAAAGCCAAACCAAAAAAAAAAAGCTTTTGCATTTCAGCTTTTCATTTTATAATCCAATCTTTCAGTTGTGCTTTGATTAAACACAGCTGAATAGCTTTTGGACATCTTGAACTACATTGCGAAGGATTCCTATGGGAAGCACCTGCTGGTAGAAGTACAGAACTTGGTGAGTACCTCCCTGTCCAATATCTCCAGTGTCCACTTTCACAAACATATCAGTTAAATAACAATCTTGGCTTTACTGTGCCATGTTGTACTTAGGGCAGTTACTTCTGAGCACATGACAGAAGTAATAGAATTGAACTAATTTACATTGGCAATACACCACATAATTCTATCCTTTTAATTTTCCAAATTATGATCAGTGATCTTTTACACCATTTAAAACATAAAACTTTAGTTAGCTTAGAAGAATTTTTTGAAAAAAGTCCAACATTTGGTTAGTGCTGCTTAATTCCACTCTGTTTAGCAATTTACAAAGTTGATGTCTTTGAGCAAATATACCATACAAAGAACATCCATAAAGTAACCCACCAATTTCAGAGATTATATGCAGATCAGCAGTGTCAAACTGTTACAGGAGTTGTACAAAAACAGCATGGCGAACACTTGGCACAAATTATTTTAATCGAACATGTTCCGCTGGTAAACTTGAAACTGTAAACAAACATTATGCCATAAACTTGTGTCTAAAAAAACTTTGTCAGTGCATGAACTTTAACAGTAATGTCTACATAGGAACTGCTCCTTGTTCTACTCATGCAGAAGTTGTTTCGCATGTTGAATGTGTTATTCTTTCAGGTAGGAGGCAATCACATGATTTCAAATTCATTTCAGGGGAGGGGATAAAACACTTGCTATCTAGTTTGTCCTGCTTAAAAATACATTAACACTGTTATTCTTTGCAAAATACTTTCAAGCAGTTAAGCGCTGTTTGAACAGTTTCAAACTTTCGCCAGTAATTGCAAAAATATATTTGAGCTTACTAAATATGTATTTCATATGATACATAGCAAAGCTGCTGGAAATGATTCGAGCATTTCTATCAAGGTTTTCAACTTACTAAGGTCAATTCCGAAGGAGACATTCTTCTCACCTTTCAACTTATGCATATTGCAAGAGATAGAGAACCAAATATCCCACCGGGAGTTGGTGCACGAGTCCAGTCACAAAGCTCTTACCAATTAAATTTTCAGAGCATAACCCAAGTTCATTACTGTGACAGCAAATCTAAGTATTGAATAATGAGCCAGTCCATGTCACAGACCACCTAAAGAGCCTTTCAACCGGACTGAAAACACAGTAAATACATAACACGCCACAATACCATTCCATCACTTTCAAAAGAAAACTAAAAATATCCGAAGTTGTGAAACTGTTTCAGAAAACGTAAGCCGCACCTTACAACTTATTACCTTGTGTTTCAATATGTCAGAACCAACAATATTCCACAGATTTTTTCTGGGAGGGGGGAGGAGGAGATGGCGAAAGAAAGATGGAGGAAGTGAATTAAAAGATGACAACACAAACACAGCGCTTTGTGTTCCTGAACGGGGGGAGGTCATCACAGCAAACAGCCAAGGATTAGAACAGCCTCTCTGTTTGGCTTTCACGGAGCACTATGAATATTAATCAAACGATAAGGGGCCTGCTCTTGTGTTGACATCCGTAGAAGCCCGGGCCCTCGATTTGAAGCATTCGCAGCCTCTCTGTCAGTGTGCGGCGCATTTCCTTTCATTTGTTCTGTTAGATTGCGGTTACGGGGTCGTTACTTACGGGAAACGCTCGTATCCTCATCTTGGTGTCTTTCTTCGTCCCAGCTTTGCCCAGGTTTGACATGTTGGCGGATGATTTCTTTCACATAGGACTCACTTACAGGGGAGGAGAGAAAAAGAAAAGGGGGAGTGGAAGTTCCGATAAAAGACCGAGCTACAATTAAACCTCTCGATTAGACGGGATCCACGGCCAGTGATTCGGGTCGATCTGACCCCTTCAAGCGAGAGGCGGCAGGACCTTCGACCATGAAACAGTTTTTAATATCAAAAAAATCTGTTGGAAAATACCAGCCCGGCTCTATGGCGGCCGAAACCCTCAGTGCGCAGGTCATTCGACAGCCCGATATCGCGAGAGCTCGGCCTAGTCCTCGCAGGGAGAACACGAGACTGACGTCCGCAGTAGCGACGCGCTCAGGCTCTGTCAATCAACCTGGGAAATGTCAATCAACCTGCAACTGTCAATCAACCTGGGAACTGTTAATCAACCTGCAGCTATCAATCAACCTGCAGCTGTGAATCGACCTGGGGAATGTCAATCAACCTGAAAACTGTCAATCACTGCAGCTGTGAATCAACCTGAGAACTGTCAATCACTGAAGCTGTGAATGAACTTGGGGAACTATCAATCAATCTGGGACCTGTCAATCAAACTGGGAACTGTCCATCACTCTGCAGCTGTTAATCAACCTGTCACTGTCAAGCAACCTGGGAGCTATAAGTCACTATGGAGCTGTCAATCAACTTGTAGCTGTCAATCAATCTGCAGCTGTCAATCAGCCTGGGAACTGTCAATCACTCTGCAGCTATCAATCATCCCTGGAGCTGTCAATCACGCCAGGAGCTATCAGCCACCCCAGGACCTTTCAATCACTCTTGGAACTGTCAATCACTCGGCAGCTGTAAATCACCCACGGTCTATCAGTTACCCAGGATTTGTCAATCACCTGCAAGCTGTCAATCACCTGGGAGCTTTCAATCAACCCCAGAGCTATCAATAATTCACAGAGCTGTCAACCACCCAAGGAGCTGTCAATCAATCCACATGCTTTCAATCACATTGTGAGCTGCCAATCACACAGTGAACTGTCAATCACCCAGGGAGCAGTCAACCACCAGAAGCTGGAAATGTCACTCACTCTAGGAACTGTCAGTTACTCAGGGGCTGTCATTCACCCTGTGAGCCATCAATCATTCAGGAACTGTCAATCAATCTTGGATTTGTCATTTACCCAGGGAGCTGTCAATGTGATTAATGCAGTGATCAAAGACTCAAATAGTTTCACTCTGCTGCGATCCTGTCAACCCACTAGGAACTGTGAACCACCTAGCCAACTGTTAAACATGAACTGTTAATTCACCCCCACAAGCTGCCAATCTTCCCAAGAGCTGTCAATCTCCCAGAAATTTGTCAATCACCCACAATCTGGTGTGCTGTAGATCCTCTAGGGAGGTGTCAACCAACTCGGAGCTAATAATCGTCCTGGGACCTGTCGATCATTGGCAAAGATCTCAGTTATCTAGGCTGCGGTCAATCATAAGTTATGTCGTATTCACCTTTGGAACAGTGAATCACACCAAGAGCTGTCAATATCCCTGAAAGCTGCCAATAACCTGAGGAGTTGTTAATCATTCAGATTGCTTTTAGTCAGCAAGGGTGCTGTGAATTACCTCAAGAGCTGTCAGTTATCCAGGATTCTATAATTAACCAGGAAGCTGGTAATCACTCCAAAAGCTGTCAACCACCCTGAGAATTGCACTGTGAGCTGAAAGTCTTCATGGGAGCTGTTAGTTGCCCCATGAGCTGTCAATCACTTCAAAGTCTGTCAATCAGTTGGGAGGATTAAATGACCTAGGAGCCGGCAATAGTTCAATGGGGGCAGTCAGTTGTGTCGAGAGTTGTCAATTACCCAGGGAGCTGAATCAACACAAGGAGTATCAATCATGTAGAGAGCAGTCAACAACCCAGAAACTGTTAATCACTGTAAGACCTGTCAATAACCTGCACACTGACACTCATGAACAAAAACAAATTGCTGGAAAACTCAGCAGGTATGGCAGAATTAATACTTTGGGTCCAGTCACACTTTAGAACTTATTGTAGCTGGGAGAGAGTTGTTACATATGCTGATTATGGGGTGGAGGGAGGGGATCTGTCTGCAGAAATGACTCTGAGCTCTCACTAACTCTGACTTCTCTCCACAGTAGCTGCCAGACCGGCTGAGATTTTCCAGCAATTTCTGTTTTTGTTTCTGATTTCTAGCATCCGCCGTTCTTTTGGTTTTTTTGTTTAGTGAGCTTTCAGTTTTCTGCCACTTCCACACACCACCATGCTTCGTTGCTAACATCTCTGTCTCAGGTTTGCTGCAGAGCTCAAGAGAAGCTCAACATAAGCTGTAAGAACAGCACCTTATTTTCCACTTGGGAACCCTACAGCCTTCTGGACTCTATATCGAATTCAACAATTTTGGGGCTTGAGCACCTTCCCCATGACCTTATTCCAACCCCACACACTGGGCCTTGTTATTACATGGGCTGCTGCCACAAACAAACCATTGTCGGCCACTAAGAGTCCCCATTGGCAGCTGTTATTTCTCCTAGGTTGACCTGTACCCATGTTTTTGTCTGCCCAACTGTTTTTCTGTCTCTCTGGGCTCCATCTCTACCTATCCCTTAATCCTACCCCCATCCCCCACCCCATCTCCATATATATCAACCTTTTCCCTGTACAATCAGTTCTGAAGAAGGGTCACTGGATCTGAAATGTTAATTCTGCTTTTGCTCCACAGATGCTGCCAGTCCTGCTGAGTTTTTCCAGCGATTACTTGTTTTGTTTCTGAATTCCAGCATTCACAGTTCTTTTTGGTTTTTTTTTCACTGACACTCAGTTTGGGTTCTGCCAGGACCACTCAGTTCCTGACCTTATTACAGCATTAGTTCAAACATGGACAAAACAGCTAAATTCTAGAGATGAGGTGAGAGTGATTACCCTTGATGTCAAGGTTGCAATTTTACCAGGTTTCACATCAAGGAGCCCCATCAAATCTGGAGTCAGTGGAAATCAGAATTGTGGGGGGAATGTCTTCGCTGGTTCAAGTGATATCTGTAACAAAGAACAATGTTTGGTATGTTGGAGATCAGTCAACTCAGTTCCAGGATATCTCTGCAGGAATTCCTCAGGGGAATGTCCTAGGCCAAATCAATTTCAGCTGCTTCATCAACGACCTTCTCTCCATCATAAGGTCAAAGTGGAGTGTTTACTGATAGTTGAACAATCTTCAGGCACCATTTGCAACTCCTCGAATACTGAAGCAGTCTACATCTAAATGCAGCAAATCCTGGACAATATCTAGGCTTGGACTAAAATGTGGCAAGTAACATTCTTATTGGAAATGGTCAGATAACTGCCAGGCAATGACCATTTCCAATAAGAGAGGACCTTACCTTTGCCTCATGAAATTCAATAGCATTACTGTCATTAAACTCTCCATTCTAAAAATCCTGGGAATTAACATTGACCAGAAAATGAACTGGACACACCACACAAATAGTGTGACTACACAAGCAGGTAAGCAGCTAGGAATCCTGCAACAATAACCCAACTCTTGACTCCCCAAAGCCTGTCTGCCATCTACAAGCCACAATTCTGGGGTGTGCTGGAATACTTCCCATTTGCATGCATGAGTGGAGCTCCAACAGCACCCAAGAAGCTTGACACCATCCAGGACAAAGTGGTTTGCTTGATTGGCACCACATTCACAAACATCAACCCTGTCCACCACTGAGGCACAGTAGCAGCAAGCAGTATGGACTATTTACAAGATGCACCACCGAAATTTACTAAGGATCCCTTGACAGCAGCTTCAAACCCATGCCCACTTCCATATAGAAGGACAAGTGCATGGGAACACCAGCTCCTGCAAGCTTCCCTCCAAAGGCAGTCACAATTCTAACTTGGGAACATATAATTGTACGTTCAGTGTCACCAAGTGAAAGTCCTGGAACTTTTTCCCTTAGGGTATTGTGGTTTGACCCCACCAAATAAGTTGCAGAAGTTTAAGGAGGCAGGTCACCACCACCTTCTCAAGGGCAAACAGAGATGGGCAATAAATGATAGCCCAGTGGACATCACCCACATCCCATGAATGAATTAAAACATCATTCACACATTCCATCTTGGGTGTAATCAATCTTGAGCATCATTCACCTGGGGAACTGCCAATATCATATCAAGTGCTGTGAATCTCCTTGAGTGCAGTCAATCATCCAAAAGTGTCTTGTTTCTGTAGTGTAGTGGGTATCACATTCACTTTACATGCAAAGGAATCCTGGTTTGAAACCAGGAAAGAGCATTTGCGTAGAGAACTGAATGCTGATTTACCCTCTCTTTCAATCACCCAGAGGACTGTCAATCAACTGATAAGCTGTAAATCAGCTCAAGAGCTGTCAATTACCTTGAAAGGACTCATTAAAAAGGAAACTGTCAATTACCCCAACAGCTGTCAACGAAATCTAAATCTGTCAGTTACCCTGAGAGTTGCCAACTACTGAGGAGTTGTCATACCTATGGTGAGCTGTCAATTTTCCTGTGAGCTGTCAGTCAGCTGGGGAATTGTCAATCAGCCAGGGTGCTATTAATGACCCAGCAGCTGTCAATTATCTGGGGAGTTGTCAAACTAATCATGCAGAGAGCTGTCAATCACACCAACTGCTATCACTACCCAGGAAGCTGTCAATCAAACCAAAAGTTGCCAGTCTTGCTGACAGCTGTCAGTAACCCAGAAGCTGTCCATCACAAGGAGGGCTGTCGATCCCCATGAGACCTGGCAACCGTTCATACAGCTGTCAATCATACAGTGTACAGACAATCATGTCAATAATTCAGGGAGCTGGCAGTCTCATTGAGAGCATCAATCTTCCTAAGAGTTGTCAATCACCCAAGAAGTTGTCAATCATGCATGGAGCTGTTATTAATGGGGAATCTTGATCAGTCAGAGAGATTTTAAACATTTCTAGAGCAGTCAACCACCCAGAAGCTGTCAACCATCTGGGGTGCCAGCCACTGTCAATCACCCAGTGAGATACAACTGTCAATCAGCTAAGATGCTGCTGCTACTGTTATCATCCCTCAAATTGTGGGTGATAAATGTCCAGGGTTGTGAGTTGCTGCCATGGTTTTCCATGTGATGGAACAGATTATCTTTCAATCCACTGATCTTTGATTGAAGCAGGATTTCTCACAAGGTTGTGGGATTCAGAGTGTAGGATTCATGTCCTTTTCTTTCCTTCGCTGCCTCTGCTCTGCCTTATCACTAAGAAATTGAGACTGAAGGCATGATGTTAAATTCACCCCAGGTACTCAATTGCTTAAGTATTAAACACTATTGTACACAGGTTAAGCAATGAAAAGCCTTAATTTGTATGTGTATTTGAATGTTGTTGAAAAGTCAGGCAAGACAGAATCTAACCATTGCCCCTTGACATTCAATTGCATTACCAACGCTGAATTCCCCACTATCTACATCTTGGAGGTTACCATTGACCAAAATATTTACTAGATGAGCCATAAATAGTGTGGCTACAAGAGCATGTCAGAGCCTTGGAATCCTAACTCACCTCCTTATTCCACAAAGCCTGTTCATCACCTACAAGGCATAAGTCAGGAGTGTGGTGGAATACTCCCCACTTGCTTGGATGAATGCAGCTGCAACAACACTTGAGAAGCTTGACACCATCCAGGACAAAGCAGCCCGTTTGATTAGCACCAAATCCATAATCATTCACTCCTTTCACCACAGATGCTCAGTAGCAGCTGTGTATATCGGCAACTAGATGCATTGCAGAAATTCATCAAGACTCCCTCGTACCTACCAAACCCACAACCATTATCATCTAAAAAGAAAAGATCAGCAGGTACATGGGCACATCACCATCTGGCATGGAAATATATTGCTATTTCTTCAGTGGTGCTCAGTCAAAATCCTGGAACTCCTTCTCTAAAGCATTGTGACTGTACCTACACCAAAACGGACTGCAGCAGTTCAAGAAGCCAGCTCACCACTGCCTTCTCAAGAGCAAGTAGGGGTGGTCCCTTATTGCTCGCTCAACCCACATCCCATGAATTAATATATTTCAAAAGTTTTTATATTGTCATTTCTTTCAGGAGAATAAAACATAGGAGTGTACTGAAATTGTAATTAGGACAAGTTTTGCATTTTGGCTGCAATGAGTTTAGCATTAACAATAAATAGCACCAAAACTGGGATGCAGATGAGGATTAGGTGTGTGGTATATGGGTTAGAATGGTGAATGAAAGGTACAAATTAGGTTAGGTTGTTATAAAGAAGCCATAAATAGCATTCCCATTGATCAAGAATTGGAAAATTTATGTAAATCTTATTAGTTGCCTTGAAACGTGTTCAGACTGAGCTCATAGCAGCAAAACTGCCTGTAAGAAGGCTATAAAAGCACAACATTTGCCAGGGATCTTTGCAATTTGCAGAGGATAGTATTCATCTCAGGACATTTACTAAGAGATGTCTTGCTGGGAGAGAAAGTTAAGACTTAGTAGTAGAGCACTTGCTAGTCAGTTAGCACTTCCCAGGGACATTGCCAGTTGATAGGTAATTTGCCGGGTTGTTACAATAAGGGAAAAAGGGATAGTTTTCCTGTTTTTAACTCTTCATGTGATGATAACGGGTTTATTTATAGTTTGACAAATGAGCTTGCCAATCCAGTGTATGTACTTAATTCATTGTTCCATGGTTGTAAGGATTAGTCAAAGAGATGGCTTTGAGTTTTTAACAAAGGATAAAGTTATGTTTATTGTTCTGAAACCAACCTGTTTTGGTTAATACAAATCTTGAAACACAATATATGCATTTGAAATCTAAGCACAAAATTAGAAATTAAATGTAGAAATAAATATATTTGGCAATGAAACTATATCACAAGAAATAAAAGAGTCCATTCGCAGTTTATGGCTGGTATCCTGGTTCAGCTGTAAGTCATACGCTATTGATTCTCCTCTGAGATGATGCTTTAAAACATTGTTGGAATGTCTGTTATCCTTCTGATGAATAGCTTTGGAGAATCAGAATTTCTCTGTCTTCTTGAAGAAATGCAGACACAGGTCAACCATCATCAAACTCCAAATTTAGTTGCTAGGTTGGAGAGAGAGAAGAAGATTAAGGGTTTAGTGGCGAATGAGTGAGTGGGTTGGGTGGGGAGAGATATGGCCAATTTTCCTCATTCCTGCAATAATTCTCTGCCACACCAGTTCAAGTCCACTACAAAGCTTGATTGGTCACATGACCTCTCCGTAACGGTCATCCGAGGTTCAAAATTCTGTGTATAATTTTAATGAATATATCTGCACATGGAGTCATACAGCATGGAAGCAGACCCTTCGGTCCAACTAGTCCATGCTGAATATAATCCCAAAGTAACTAAGTCCCATCTGCCTGCTCCTGACCCTTATCCCTCCAAACCTTTCCTATTCATGTACTTATCTAAAAGTCCTTTGGATGCCCGCATCCACCACTTCCTCAGGAATCTTTTTAGCCATGGTTTCATGAGTCCAGTAGGTAATTGTCCTGTTGCATAGTTCAAATTTGCATTTTTAAAACGGTTAAAATATTAAAGAATGGCATGAGTCAAGAGACCAGAGTTAAGTAACAAAGAAGAGAAGACCCCAAAAACCCCAAATCCATAGTAGGACCGATGTATCATGTCTTGCCATTGTGGAATGTTAAGTAATAACCAATATTGTCCACTAAACCTATTAGTTCTTATTTCAGATTATAAGAGCCTTTTTACCAATGACATTATTCCTCAATAAAGAATTTTCTCACTCTGGAGTTTAGCATTGAGGCCAAACCCCACTAATAATGTAGCTTGATGGACATGCTGTTGCCATTCTGAACAATTGGTAGCAAGTCTTTTTCAAACAAAGCTTTTTCTGATGAAGAGTCTAGGCCCAAAACGTCAAGATTTCAAGATGATGCTTGGCCTGCTGTGTTCATCCAGCTCTACACTTTGTTATTTCAGATTATTGTGAAGCTTTTTCTTTGTCCTCCACTATTGAGTTGGCTTTTTGAGTGTTAAGAAAACAGGACTTGACAAAGAGGATGCTTTTCAACCTTCAGGATACAGTGTACAATCTATCTGGAGTTTTGCCTGAATGCTTGTAGTGCTGGCTTCAAGGCAGATACAAACATTTGTTCAACAGTTCTCCTCTTGAACACAGGGGATGTAGGAGAAGCAGTACTGATAGAATTTCTCTTGTATACGTATGTGGTTACTGATGCACAGTAAAGGTCTCACTACAATGTAGGAATGTGGTGACAACGACGGCTTTGCATCTTAATACTTTTGTTGACTTCTGGAGGCCTTGCTAACAAACACTTGCCGCTGTAGTTTATAGAAGGCTGAGCTGATCCTGTGTTGGATCACCTTGCCAATGATGGGCTTTTGAGAAGATTAACTACCACGGTATGAGAATTGTATAGTACATTTTAGACCATCTCCTTCAACATACAAGGGAGGTGGAATGGGAGACTGACCAAATCTGGTTCGATATATGAGTTTTGTTTCAAAGATAGGCTGAGTTTATTGTATGCAGAATTGAAGAGTTTGAGAGTGGTTGACAGATCTGGTGCAGAGTGGGCAACAATACTGCAGTTGTCCCCACACTGTAGATCATGTATAACTATGATAGTTAATTTAATCTGGTGGAGATGACTGAGATTAAAAGGTTTCCATCTCGGTGGTTTTTAATGTTGACACCTGAGACTAATTGAACTTTGAAGAAATGAATAGCCACTGTCAAGCAGATTTTAAATAATATTGGGAAATTGTGTTAAGATCACTCACTGAAGACAGTTGCAGTCATATCAACAGAAACAATTTCATGATTATGATGAAGTTTCTTTAACTTCCAAATCCATAGAGACCAATCCACAGAATCTCACAATTTTGTCTTCATATTAGACCCAAAACTTTAACATTGTTTCTCTGTCCACAGACCCCACCATACCTGCTGAGTTTCTCCAGCATTCTCAGTGTTTGTTTCAGATTCCAGCATCTGCAGAATTTTGCTCTTACTCAAGTCTCACAATTCATTGAGTCCAAGCTTTACTCAGGTTGATGAATACAATGACAAGTTCCTAGTATTATTCTTGCCCTTTTTCTTGAAATTGCCTTGCAACCAAGATCATGTCAGAGGTTTAACTGGGAGGTCTAAATCCATACTGTGTCTCTGGGAGGATTTTTTCAGGCACTGGAAGTAAACAATTCAGGGGAATGCATGCTAGGAGTTTGCCTGTTATGGACTGGAGGGACATAGGTCAATAGTTTCCACAATGTGATTTATTTGCCTTCTTGAAGACAATAATGATTGCACCTGAATCGAGCAATTGAACATCTGAACAATTTCACCTGCAGCTGCCATTCACCTGGCGAACCTGTAGCTGTCAGTTACTCAGTAAGCTGCTGCCGTCAATCATCTGGGGAACTTGCAGTTGTCAAGAGCCAAGGGATCAACAACTATCAATTATCTGGAGAGCCTCAAGCATGATTTTGGGGAAAACACATACAGAACATGCATGCATACCTCATGATTTGCATTGCACAGTTGTCCACATCAGGCTTGGCCAGGGACTAAACAGAGGTGTCAAATGGAGTGTTTGCTCTGACCTGCAAGGAAATGCAGCTTATCAAACTGTTGGATTTTATGGAACAGTACCCAAGTATCAAAATTTGTTTCATTGTTGTACAATTGTGACATTGTAACATCTAACTGAACTCCAATGTATAGATATTTCTGACATGATGTTATGCTCATCAAACATCGCATCAACAGTTCTGTATGTGTAATTTTTTAATCACAAAAACTTCAGTTTTGCGCATGAAAGAAAGGAAAACAAATATTTATAAGCTAAGCAACATTTACAAATATAAAAGAAGAGTGGAAGGTTCAAACACCTAGAGGAATTTGGAGAACATTGCATGAAATTTTAAATTTGGAAATTTGTTTAATGAATAATTTCCATTGTATTATGATGTAGGCATTATTCCATTGCTATTTGAAGAAAGGAATGTGTTTCTTATATATTTTTAATATAATTCATTTTTGAGTTTGGAATTTTGAATTTGAAGTCATAGCATCTGAGTTTTCTGTATGTCTCAAGGGGTTTAATGATTAACTTGTGGGTATTTTGGTAGCCCTGTGACTTAAAAAAAAACACATCCAGCTCCACACCTTGTTATCTTGGATTCTCCAGCATCTGTAGTACCTATTATCACTGGCTGGTTGAGATAGTTTTAGCATCTAAAGGAAATTTATTTATTCTAGGACAGTTTACATGTGAACAAAGTAAACAGTGCAGTGCTTAATACTTCCAGATGGAACATACTGGAATTGTTATTTTGGGCTTTGAGGTGACCCCCTAGGTTGGAAATCAACTTTTTAGTTTCAGTTTGGGACAGCTCTGCAGGGCATTTGGCTGAAGGTGAATGTGTAAAACAGTTGCTCCCGTGAAGGAAATAACTGACTTTAGAATGGTTAAAACCTGGTTACCTCAGCATAAGGAGTTTCGGTGAAAAGTTCCAGACCAGAAGTGTTTGGTTAAAAGGGGTTATTTGAATCAAAGAACATTTAAGCTTAATTATATGATGAAACAAGGAAAAGGCTATCAGATTCTCACAATTGTGAATTAAAGTCACAGAAAAGTCAAATCCAAAGAGAATAGAGACGCAAAGAAAATCTGAAGCAGTCCACTTTGAAATGCAACAAAATTTGAACAATACCCAGGCTCGAGCTGACAAATGGCAAGCAACATTCACACCACACAAACACAAGGTCATGACCATCTCCAATAAGAGGCAATCTAACCAATGCCCCTTGACATTCAATGGTATTATCTTTACCAAATCCCCCACTATCAATATTCTTGGAGTTACCATTGATCAGAAATTCAAATTGACTTGCCACATAAACACAGTGGCTACAAGAGCAGGTCAGAAGTTAGGAATACTGTGGCAAGTAACTCACCTCCTGACTTCCCAAAGCCTGTCCATCGTTTACCAGGCACAAGTCAGGAATATGATGGAATACTCCCCACTTGCCTGGATGGGTGGAGCTCCAACAACATTCAAGAGGCTTGACACCATCCAGGACAAAGCAACCAACTTGATTGCTAACATATCCACAAGCATCCACTCTCTCCACCATCGATACTCAGTTGTAGCAGTGTGTACTATCAGCAGGATGTACTGCAGAATTTCACCAAAGATCCTAAGAGACCACCTTCCAAACTCACGAGCAGTTCCATCTAGAAGGGCAAGGGCAGCAGATACACTACCATTCACAAGTTTCTCTCCAAGCACCTTACCATCCTGACTTCAAAATAGATTGTCATTCCTTCACTGTGGCTGGGTCAAATCCTGAAATTCCATTCTGAAGAGCATGTGGACTGAATGGCTCAAGAAAGTACCACCTTCTCAAGGGCAACTAGGGACGGGCAGTAAATGCTGGCCAGCTAGCGACACTCAAGTCATATGAATGAATAAATGAGAAAGTGTAGGAGAAGGCCATTCAGCCCTTACTCCACCATTAGGCATGATTGTGGATGATCACCAACTCAGTACCCTTTTCTGTTTTTGCCCAATACCCTTTGATCCCTTTAGCCCTCAGTACATTATCTATTTTCTGCTTGAAAACTTTCAATGTTTTGGCCTGAACTGCTTTCTGTGGCAGAGAATTCCAAAGGAGAAGGGCATTCTCTCTTGTGTTTTGAATATTGTAATGGGATGCTGATGGGATTAATAGTATTGTGTTTTTACTACATGTTTCTAAATCTTTCAATGTATCTTTAAATGGTTTGGTTTATTCTACTTTGTCTTCATTTCTTTTGCATAATAACTTCTGTTTTATTAGTAAACATGAGTTTGCAGCAATGTGTGTTGTGTATCAATGAAAGATCACCTTGTTGATACCAAAAAAGCAAAATATGACCTATCAAGCTGGATTTCAGTCTGGCATCTGACTTGTCTAGTAATAACATCAGCTGGGCTCATAACATTATTCAAGACAACAGCTTGTCATGGCTTACTATATCTACAAGCAAAAAAAAAATCAATATGCTTCCACAGCAATTGGTCAGATATTTTGAACAATTACCAGAAAAAAATTCACCCTTCTGGTCCCTCTGTCATAATAGTCAAAAGTGAAACTGAGCCATACAAAGTGAAAGACCCAGATCTAACCACTGGCCTGTGCTAGGTTAGTTGATTTCATCAGGAGAGTACCAAAGATAATATGATTTTCCTCAGTATGCCTGGAATTTTGAAGAGAAAATTTGGAGTTCCCAACATATCACTAGGTGGTGATCACTGCTGGAAAGTGCACATTAAGTGAGGAAGGAATAAGACTTGACTATGAGATCTCCCGTGATTGTAGCTCACTGATTCCCGGAAGGGCAGGAATTTAGTCAAGTCCTACGCTGACCCAAGCAGTATCAGGTCAGAGCAGGGTGAGGAAACCTTGAAGGTTGGTCTTTGTGCTGTCACTTTTAGGTGCAAGAAGGATCATCCTTGAACCATTAAAACAAAAATTGAAAGCTTTGTAAGCCATATGTTAAGCATTGTCTGGACGATTCAGTGAGTTGCTGTATGTCAAAGTTACTTAGATAGAGTGTACTCTGAACATTTGTGATGATACTATGGTTTTAAGAGGTGTATTTTATCCTTTTTTTTTAGGAGAGGTTTTGAGCCGGGGTACCAAGTTGTCTCTTCCAAGCCAATAAAGTAAACAGCTTGTGAGACCCTATGTTTTTTTTTAAATTAGAACAATAGAAGCAGTATGGATGGGTGGAGTCAGGCTCCCACAGAACCAAGGTTTTAGTTTAGCCTTCAGCTGTTGGGGTTTCAATGTTATTGTGGAAGCTGCTGTACATCTCCTTCAGTGATAGCAAAAAAGCTGAAGTTCTCTCTCTCTCTGCCAAATTTAATGTTGGTGTTCTTTCCTCCTGGAGAAAAAAAAACTGGAGAAACTTTGCATGTGAAACAATCTGTTTTACTGAATTTGCCTTTGCAAAGGGTATGTTTACAGGATATTGCTTCATTGGAACTGTAGTTTAGTAGTTGAATAATCTATTATTCTTTTGTTTTCCAATAGAATTAAAGTGATACAAATTCTTTTTTCTTTTGTTTGTATTTTAGTCGGGGGTAGGAATAAAGTGTGTGTTTGTTTAAAATTGAGTACAGTGATGAATCAAGTTACATGTGGAACACAGCCCCTTACAGTTGCCTTTAAATAATAAAAAAATTGACTTTAAAATGTCTTGTCTTAGTATAATGGAAGCATGTTATTTATACCATTTTTAGGTTCTAGCCTTTCTCCTTTATCATTTTGACACCTTTCTGTTTGTTGTTTCTTGGACTTTGATATTTGATATTCATCTAAAAAAATGTTATGGTTAATTGGAATATTATTTTAAAACTCTTTCATAATCATGGTTTCCTTTACAGGCTCAAAATTTTTGTCTAACTTCAATGAACAAAATCACTGATTGTAAAGCACTTTTTTCTTGCAAATACTACAAGTGTTTGATTAAGTTTCTTTCTTATAGTCACAAATTTTAACAGATAAGCTTCAGGGTCAAACTCATCAGTAAATTATTGTAGATGCTAGAAATCTGAACTAAGCACAGGATGCTGGAGAAATTCAGCAAATCTGGCAGCATCTGCAGAAAGAAATAGAGTCAACATTTTCAGTCTGGTATGATTCTTCTTCAGTACAGTAATACTGACGACAAGTTATACCAGACTGAAAATTACCTCACCTTCTCTCCACAGATGCTGCCATACCTGCTGCATTTCTCCAACATTCTTGGTGTTGGTTTCAAACTCAAAAAGCATTCAGTTTTTTTTTAAACAGTTTCACAGTCTGCACATTGTTCTTCTGACATAGACATGAAATGGCATACATTTTCATTGCTGTAACTGCTAAAACATTAACGCTAAACATTTTTGGGCCACTTCATCTTCCCAGCTGCCATTTCCAATAAGTTGAAATAGCTTGCAAATCCATCCTCTTTAGGCACTAAAGATAGATTATTTGTTCATTCAAATCCCTCATTGAATCAGACTCATCCTTTGACATACTGCCTCTTCTTTCGTCGGTTATCTTTGAAATAACACACATAGGCCAGTATCCCGACACTAAGTCTCCCTTTATTTACACATAAACAGTCCTTGACTTTAGTACTGCCTCATTCAGAGTCAGATACCAGTGTGTCTGACACTCTCTAGTTTTATTTTTATGTATGTCAACCAGGGGTCCCTGATTGGATTGGATTAACAACCACAACCAGGGAACCCACATTCTGTGAGCTTCAGCTTGGCTGATCTCTTTACAATCATTACAATCATAAGCTTTTCTGTCTCCAAGGCAAGTTGTCTGAGTTCTTACGCTCTTTGAAAATCATGCTTTCCCTACTCTATTTCCCTTTCTATTGCTGTTTTATCTTTGATGTTGTTTTTACTCCTGTCTTTTCCTTTCTTTCTCTTTCTCTTTTTTTCATTTCTACTTGAATCTTAGCTAATTCTGGTAGGACATCTCAATTTTACATTTCCCCTGTTCTGAATCTAAATGTTTGTAATTACATTCAGCATTTCATCCTTACGAGATCCTGCTTTAATTATTTTACCTGAAATTTATCTGCCAATTCTCTCAGTTTAATTTTTAGTCAGATTTTGTATATCCACTGTGTGAAGACAGTATCTTTTTATTTTTCTTTAATTTTGATTGTGGACTGAAATAGGAAAGGGACTGTTTTACAGCCAAAGATTGTGGAAGCAATGCAGCGCTTTTAAAGAAGAAGGTTACTGAAATGGGGAGGTAGTAATGTCACTAGACCCTCAAGCTAATACTCTGGGGGACATGGTTTTAAAGACCAGCATGACAGATGATGAAGCTTGAATTCAATATTTTTGTTAAATCTGGTCTTTTAAAAGTTTTAAAATGCTTTTTTTAATAGTGACCACATGTTGACTGTTGTAAAAGTCTATCTGGTTTACTAATGCTGATATTCTTTCCCATTCTGGCCTACATGTGATTCTGCAACCTACAGCAATGTGGTTGACTCTTACTGCCCTCTAGGCAATTAAGGACAGGTAATAAGTGCTGGCCAAGCCAGCAATACCTGCGTGCTTGCACCTCAGCTTTGTTTAAACAGAGGGAAAGGCTAGGTGTATACAAAGTGAGATTCTTCCAGCACAGATTGTTGACTGGTTTGTAGAGTAGTGACCAGTTGTAAATTAGCCTGACAACCACTATCCAATTGATTCCTGGGTAGCTGAACAGCTTGTGGCTGTGCACAATACTAGCAACAGACTTTCTTTTCTGTAATATGCCTGAAGTAAGTCAATTTATATTCCCTTATTAGTTAGTGTAAGTGGTGGGATTTAACCAGCAACACAGAGACTTTTCAATTAGTTTCCTAATTGTCCGTGCCTCTTTCAGAAACCATGCCTACTTTAGGTGAAGCTGAGAGACTGAATAAGAGAAAATCCCGACAAGAGAAAGGATCATCCCGGTGACTGTGGACTGGTGCCATTGACCTGCTTTCCAGTTTTACTTCCTTCATCATAACACCTTTGTTTTTGTCTGTCTGTATGTATGTGTCGAGGATTTTATAGTGGGGTTAGAGTTTAACTAGTAGTGTTATAACTTGACAGATCATAGTTTCTTACCTATTTATTTGTAATAAGTAGTAGTTCTTGTTAAGTAGATAAAACCATTCCATGTTTTCTGTTGGCCTGGGTTTATTGACAGGTTACTTGGGGACTTTGCATATTTTAATAATTCTTTTAACTGATAGGATGACTCTGGGAATAGCAGAGCTTGATTCCTGGTGCCGTACTTGAGTTAGGTGTGACAACTGTTACGTCTCCTGCTCTCAGAAAAGTCTTTACATTCAAAGCCATTTTGAAAGTCTAATCTATGTAGCAAATGTCACTGCCACTCTCCTGTTTTATGTCCACTATGCACATTCTCATTTCTTTAAAATTGATACTGATCCCTCTTAAATTCACAAAATTCTTCTCCTGGATAAAGCCACATTTTTTATGATCCCAACAGACGGTAGTACTGATCAAGTCAGAAATCTGGCTTGCTAGCTCATTGGTTTAATTTTTGCAGTTAGTTACCATGGTGGTTAGTCACTGAACATATCTCCACAAGCTTGCAGATTTTATTTCAAAGAAGAGCACAATTTTAGTACACAAAAGAAATAGAAAACAATCAAAGCTATATACA
Source organism: Ginglymostoma cirratum (assembly GCA_024137785.1). NCBI lineage: Eukaryota > Metazoa > Chordata > Chondrichthyes > Orectolobiformes > Ginglymostomatidae > Ginglymostoma > Ginglymostoma cirratum. Next base: position 17,431,775 of record JAHRHZ010000268.1, read on the forward strand.
TATATAAGATAAGGTGTAGAGTTGGATGAACACAGCAGGCCAAGCAGCATCAGAGGAGCAGGAAGGCTGACGTTTCGGGCCTAGACCCTTCTTATATTTGAAAGATCATAGCATTATAAGGAAAACAAAACTTTTACCTGTTTCTCAATAATATCTTTTCCAGATAATCAATCATACAGAAATATCACTGTTATGTCCAATCTTTATTTTCTTACTTAAATCACTCTTCTTAGGTCTCGGTTTGGATTGCTGTAGCAGTTTCCAGGTCTTCTGATTCTAACTTTTTATTCAATTTTGCTGGCCTAAACATCTTTTCAGTCCTGACAACATGAAAACTTCTACACAAACACTCCTGGCCTTGAGACTTCATGAACTAAAACTATTCTGCTAAGGTGGCTGGTCAATGATTAGGTATGGAAGTTGTGAATAGCACTAAGTTGAAAGAAACACCAAACAAATCAGTCGTATTTCTTTCAATTTAGTGCTATCTTCAAAGAGCCTTTCCTTCTCACCAGAATAAATCTTTGCTGAAACTTATTAAATATATCCTCAAATGTCAGCCACTGTAACTGTTCTGACCTACTGTTTAACCTATTTTCTCAGTCCATCTCAGGCAGCTCTGCCTTCGTACCCCTCAAAGCCACCTTTATTTAAATTTAAAATACTAGTCAGGTACTCACACTGCTCCCATTCAAAATGAACATGAATTCTCTCAAGTTCTGATCGCTGTCATCTTTTCTGGTCGACTACCAAAGTGGTGTTTTAAAATTGCTGTCTATAATTCTGTGAGTGAAGGAAAATGATTGTTATTTCATACAAGTGGTCACTCTGTGGTGTGAAACTAAACATAATTTCCAAAACACTTGACAAGCAGAGGAGTATAGGGATTGAGCATGAATTTGTTCCAATTGGACTTAATGTACCCTCCACCATGTGTCATGGATAGTACATGGGAGCAGAAACTTTGCTTAGTATTTCCCATCCTTTGAGGTTAGTTGTACTGCCCCTTTAATATGTGACTGGTCAGCCCAGAGCAAAGATCAATCCTGAAACTTACTGCATTGGGTGGGCAAGGTAGCTCATCACGCAGTCTAACCGGCTGATGATCTAATGAGATAATTTTATCAGTGTTCTTAGAAAAGATTTCAATAAAATAACACGAATGACCAGACTGTTCTAAATTTGATCTGATTACGATATTTACTGTTTGCAAAGTGTTATAATTCCTACAATGAAGGAACTGCAAGTCTGAGGTGGAGAACTGCTAGGTTGCTGGTCAATGAACCAATTAGTGAAATAATAATAGAAGACATTGTTAACCCCTCCTGTGCCACAGAGTTGTCTCAGACCCACATGTTTTTTGATGGTTGGCCGCAGATAAGAAATTCAGCATCAGGAGGAGTCTAAATATGAATTCTTTGTTAAGCAAATAATTTGTAGCCTGTACCAAAAGATGCAGATAAATCTCAATTAGTAGGTGTGTTCCAACACACTTTACATTGTTTGTCCTTATTCATGGAATGTTTGCAATCACTAAAGCGAAGTCAATCAGTAGAGGAAAGAAGTCGCTTGAAGGCAAACATGTTAATACTTTACTACCTGTGGCAGTCAACCAGACTATAGGAGGGGTTTTATAATCTCAAAACATTCCAAGGACATCACTAAACTGTGTCAATCTCTTAATTTGTATTAAATGGTGCATGTAATGTGCAATATAAGCAACTCGTTCATTTTGGTGAGTAAATTAATATTTTGCTGCCCTCATACAGGTATGTCCTTTTGATGAGATGCAAATCAAAACTTTCTGTACCTGTTGCTGAACTGTTGTTAGAAAAATATCTATTCACCAATGTGTTTCAGGAAATGAAACTTGATATCCTTGCCTAATGTGGACTATGAGCAACTCCAGTCCTGCACCAATGCAGTTGATTCGGAAATGCCCTCTGAATTAGCTAGAGAGTCACTATATTCTAGGGAGTGGGTTGTAATTGTCAGCCTTGTTAGTAACACTCATATCCAGGAAGTAGACAGTAGTTGGACTTGAGTGGAGCAGTAATCTTTTCTATTTATGAATGCTACCGGCTGGCGTCATGTGCTTTGGTTATAACATGTATAGTCAATGGCATCCTGGATATTTGGGAAGCCAGCAACCACTGCAGTTCCCTGGGCACTCATGCTGACAGTTGAGTCCCCGAGAAAATAGATGTACTGGTTAGTCCTGGCAAGCTGGGTGACCTGCTGTTTAATACAGTTGTGTGCTGCAGACTGGGAGGTCATGTTCTCTGAAAGATGCTATTAGAAAATAAGTTAAGGATTGTGATTACTTTGACAACTACTGGAGGCACAATGGCTTGGTCAAGTTGGTAGCAAGAGTTCTTGTAGGAGGCTACAGAGGTCCTGCCCAATTGTTCTCAGTACCTTAAATGCATTCAAAATGTACACAGTTGAAATGTGGCAGGCATCATTGTACATATTTTGCCATTCTGTTCCAGTTGAGCAAATATAATCACAGAGTCACAAAATTGTTACAGCACAAAAAGAAGTTATTTGGCCCATCGTGCCTGCACTAGCTCTCCAGCAAGCATTATGACATTGTGCCATTCTCCTGCTTTTTCCCCATACTCTTACATATTGTTTCTATGCAAATAGTCATCCAATGCTATCTAGAAAGCCTTAATTGACTCTGTCTTTCCCCAACGACCAGGCAGAGCATTCCAAACTCAAACAACTCACCTATGAAAAGATTTTTCCTCATCACATTTCCTACATTTGCAAATCACTTTAGGCCTGTGCCCTCTCATTCTCCATTATTTTATGAGTAGGAACAGTTTCTCCCAACCTACTCTATCAAGATTTCTCATGATTTTGAAAACTTCTGTCTAATCTTCTCATTTCCTCCTTCTCTACAAGCAAAATAGTCCCAACATCCCCAAGCTATCCTCACAACTGAAGTTTCTCATCCCTGGAATTAATTTTGCAAATCTCCTGCACTCCCTCAAAAGCATTCACATCCTTCCTTTAGTCTGACACCCAGAACTGTGCTCATATTCTAAATGAGGTCTAACATGTATCTTGTATAAAATCAGCGTAATTCCTTGCTCTTGTAGTCTATGCCTCTATTCATAAAGCCCAGGATACTGTATACATCATTAATTTTTCACACCACTTGTCCTGCCTCCTTCAGTAATCCATGCATATATGCACCAAGCCCCCTTTGCTCCTACACCCTGTTAAGTATTGCATCTTTTATCTAATATTGTTTGTCCATGTTTTTCCCACCGAAATATATTACATCATGCTTCTCTGTATTGAGCTTCACCTACCACTATCTTCTCCCTCCAGCAGCTTGTCTATGTCATTTTAGAGTTCTAAACAGTGGTCCTCACAGTTTGCAATGATTCCACGTTTTGTAGCATCACAATCTTTGAAATTACTGCACACCAAAATCTAAATCATTACTATAAATCAGAAAAAGAAAAGATTCCAACAGTGACCCTGCGGGAACTCCACTACAAACCTACCTCCAACACAAAAACCAATCCATTGACCACTACTCTTTATTTCCTATCACGTGGCCAATTTTGTATCCACATCCCTCTTATTCCATGAATTATATCTGTTCTCATAAGTCTGCTGTGCAGCACTATATTGAATGAATGTCTTATGAAAATGAATGTACACCTCATAACATCATTACTCTCATCAACCATTTTCGTTACCTCTTCAGAAACCTCCAGCAAGCTGCTAAAACATGATTTCTGCTTTGGAAATCCATGCTTATTTTCCTAAACAATTCACCAATGTCCTTTAGGGAAGGAAACTGCAATCCTACCTGGTCTAGCTAAATGTGACTCCAGACCCACAACAATGTTGTTGACTCTTAACTGCCCTCTGAGCAATTAAGACTGGGCAATAAATGCTGACCTAGACAGCAACACCCTCATCCTGTGGATAAATAATTTAAAAAGTCTATATTTTTCTATGTGGCTCCTAATTCCATGTCAAATAATTGTTTTTAGAAGTTTCCCCACTGCTGAGTTTAAACTTACTGGTCTGTAATTGCTGAGTTTATCCTTACAACCTTTTTTGAACAGGGGCATACTGTTTGCAATTCTCAAGTCTTCCAGCACTTCCTTTGAGTATAGGAAGACTGGAAGATTACGGCCAGTGCCCCTGCAACTTCCACTTTCGCTTTCTTTCATATCGTTGATGATACAATTCATCCAGTCTTGGTTTCTTGTCTTCTAGTGACAGAGATTCATCCTGGTCACCGTAGCCTCAACAACATTGACATTTAATTGCTCTCTCTCATCTAAGAATGTCTAAATTTTTTTGACATTCATTTTCATTTTCAGGCAATATACCATGACTGTACCACAACCATTTCCTCTTTGAATGCAGCCCACTTATCAGTTACATTTTCTCCTGTCAATCTTTTATTGCAGTCCATCTAGCTCAGCTCCGTTCTTGTCCTATGACATCATTTCTGTGCCTAGTTATATCATTCTTATCCTATGGTCAATTGTCCTTTTCTACCATCATCTTAAAGCTGTCTCCTAAATGATCACTGTCTCCTAAATGCTCCCCGCTGAGACTTGATCTAATTGGCCCACCCCATTTTGAAGAACTAAAAACAAATAATGCAGATGCTGGAAATCTGCAAAAGAAACAGAAATAGCTGGAGAAATTCAGCAGGTCTGGCAGCATCTGTGGAGGGAGAGAGAGAGAGGACAGAGTTAACACTTTGGGTCCAATGATCCTTTTTGTTACAATGCGTCCTTTCTAGTTATAGTGAACACATTGTTTTACAGGAAATTTTCCAGAACACAATCTAGGAATATTTCTCCATTATCCCCTAATTCTACCACAGTCCCAGTCTCCAGTAAGGAAGCCCCCATTTAGAACTGTTCTATAATGTTGACACATCTCTGTAATTTTCCTGCAGGTTTGTTTCTCTACATGCTTCCCACCAGTTGGTGGTCTATGGACTACACTAAGCAATGTAATTACACCTCTTTTATTACTTAGCTTTAGCTGGATTGATTCTGTCCATGAAGACTTTGGGATGATCACTTACTCCAGCACTGTATGCCCTCCTTAACCAACACTGTCACCCCTCCTACTTTTCTTCCTTTCCTATCTTTCCTGAATATCCTGCAACTATCCTGCAGGTGAATGGTTTGCCCCTCCAACCCCAGTGTTGTCCTTGAGACTCATCCACAAGTTAAAGTCTCCCTTTCCAAGGCGTTGCCTCGCAGGTCCAATGCCTCTCTGAATTCCTGTTATATTCATGGCTGATATATATATTTAACTAAGAATTACATGTTTATTGATAACTTCATGAAACTTCAGGATATGCACAGATATATACTGATATATATTTATTTCATCAGTCAATGTTTTGAAACTATAGTGCATAGGCAGGGAGGTTATGTTGGAGCTGCACAGAACTTTGGTTAGGCTACATCTGGAGTAGTGTGTGCAGTTCTGGTCATCACACTATAGGAAGGATATGATTGCACTGGAAGGGGATAGGGTGTGTAGACTCATCAGTCTATTGCCTGGTTGGAGTATTTCAGAAAGGCTGAATAAGCTTGATTTGTCTTCTCTGGAGCTGGGAAGGTTGAGGGGGAACCTGACAGAGGAGTGTAATGTTATGACGGGCATGGAAAGGGTGGATAAAAATCAGGTTTTTCCTCTTAGTTTAAGGACCAAGAATAAGGGGGCACACTCATCAGAGGGAGATGGCTGGTGGTGGTTAAACCTAAGGGTTACCACACCTCTGGCAAAGGGTAAGGTTGAAAAGGTGGGACCTTCAAAGTAACCTCAGCAGGAGAGGGAATTGAACTTGAATCAAGGGTATGGGAAAAAGTCAGGAAAGTGGAGTTGAGGATTTTCTGGTCTGCTGCAATTTAATCGAATGTCACAGCAGACTCAAGGGGCTGAATAGCCTGCTTCTGTTCTTAAGTATTATGGCCTTATGTCTGCTGGGAGACGAGGGCTACCCCTTCCAAACATGGCTCCTGATACCTTTGCAAAAACCTCTGATGGATGCAAAATGAAGATATAAGTTGGCTCATGATTCAGCCAGGTCCATAATGGAACAAACCGTAGCTTTCCTTAAGTTGAGGTGTCAAGGCATGATTGTCTTGGATGCAGCCTTGCATTATCATCCAGAAATAGTGTGCTGTATCATTGTAGCAGGCTGCACCCTTCACAACTGGAGCCAATATGTGGGGGATATCTTGGATGAAGAGGAAGTGGGGGATTGGCAGCAATCTTCTGAAGATGAGGATCAAGACATTGACCATGAGAGCATGATACAACAACGCATAATCGAGGAAGACAAGCTAGAGAGAACATGTTTGAAAATCACTTTCAGGAAGAATGAGCTGGGTCTAGACTTCCTTTAATTGTGTAACTTTCTGATGGTTATACAGCATGCAGCCCCTGCTTAATGCAAATAACATGTGGACTGGATTTTTTCACAGTCCTTGAACTTTGCTGTTGCTGAATAAGCAAATATTTTTCCTTATCCACAAGATCATGTGCCTATTGTTTTTAGCTGATCTCTCTTTCAAGGAAAACAAAGAACTGTGAATGCTGGAGATCTGAAACACAAACAGAGATTGCTCGAGAAACTCAGCAGGAGTGGCAGCATCTGTGGGAAGAAAGCAGAGTTAATTTTTCAAATCTGGTGACTTGGTCAAGTTATGACGAATAATCACTGAACTTGAAACATTACCTCTGTCTTCTTCCTTGTTTCAAGTAGATACGGATTACAGGTGCTATTGACCATTTAGGAGAAAACAGCAGCAAGCGAGACAGGGCTCTAACATCACATGGCATTAAGGTTAGATAACCTTTAAGGCTTCAGTCAACATATGATATCTGAGTGCTATGTAGTGAAGTCTCTCATAATAGGCAGCAATTTGAGAAGAATCTTGAGACATCTTCTTTTATCTTTCCATCATCAGATAGCCTTCAGTGTTCCGGAATGTGTGTAGACTGTTTAATTTAATTGCTCTGAAGTGCTAAGGATCCTGCAGGACACAGTTTAATTTGAGAATGGCAGTAATTTGTGACGCTTCTCTTGGCAAGCCAATGACATTGGATATGTGAACTTTTGTTGTACAACTGCCTTGGCAAGCTCATACTCCTTGGTTTGGTTTTTTTGCAGGCTTTGGCATCACAGGCAGGGGATGGTGGAAGTGCTGAGCACCTCTGACATGTGCTGAGATGTAGCTTTTGGGGATCCTGTGTGTGGCTTCTCCTCTGTCAGTGTGCACACTGCTTCAGTGGTTAGCACTCTGTCTCACAGCACCAGGGACCTGGGTTGGATTCCAGCCTTGGGTGACTGTCTGTGTGAAGTTTGCACATTCTCACCGTGCCTGCATGGATTTCTACTAGGCGCTCCAGTTTCCTCCTACAGTCCAAAAGTATGCAGTCTAGGTGGATTAGCCATGTGAAATGCAATGTAATAGGGATAGGGTGAGGGGTTTGGTTTAAGTGGGATGTTCTTTTGACGGTCAGTGCTGACACAATGGGCTGAATGGCTTCTTTTTGCTCGGTCGGAATTCTACAATTCTATGATCTGTGGTGAGAAAGGTGGAATGCAGGCTCATGCAGATACTGACTGTGCTGGACCTGGGTTCCCATGGTGGTTGCCAATCTTTCCACAGAAACAGCCAGACTCATACATGCCAAAGCCGGCAGTGTACTGATGTCATTTGATAAACCTCACCATTTATTCCAGTTCACAAAATGCCTTTGACAAACTTGGCTGTGACTTATGTCTGTCCATGCATTTTAACAAAGTTAGAAATGGTGACACCAAGGGATCATCTCCTGCCTGGGCCTGAGCAGGTGCCTAGTCTCTGGCAGCGCCCCCGTGTTTTGGGGACCTGGGCATTCCCTCCTTGACCAGTTTTGGAGGATGTCAGAACCTTTGGTTCCTTGATATACATTAGTAAACTGGATCTAAGTGCACAAAGCCTAATTCTAATGTTTGAATGACGCAAAGCTCAAAAATCAGTAAACAATGATGAGGATAATAAAGGAGGCAGGGACAAACTGGTAAAAGGAACAGACACATGGCAGACAAAACACGAAGAAGTGTGAAGTATTCAATTAATATAAAGAATGAGGGCAGGAAATACAAACCAAATTATGGCACAACTTCAAAACTTGAGTTGACACAAAACTTGGAAGAATCATGACTTATGAGGAGGTTAATGATAGACTCCAAAAGGACAAAGAGAGACTGGTGGTATAAGCACACTGTGTCAGATGAAATTTAAAGCAGAAGCATGTGAAGTGATACAGTTTATTTGGAATGCTGATGAGAGGAAATACAAAATAAAGAATAAAATTCCAGAAGTGATGAAGGAATAGAGAGGTGAGATGTATTTTCACAAAACTTTGAAGGTGGCAGAAAAAGTTTAGAAGGCTTTTGAGAAGGTAGCCCAGATCTCTGGTTTAAACACAAAGGCATATAATACAACTACAAAAGAAAGTTATGCTAAACCTTTATGATATATTGGTGAGGTGTCAACTGGAGTAAGGTGTCAAATTCTGGATGCCTCAATTTAGCCGAGATATTAAAACCTATGAGATGGTGCAGAAAACTTAACAGAGCAAGGTCAGTGATCAAATATGAGAATTATGTGGAGAAACTGAAAAAGCTGGAGTTCTCCTGTTCAAAGCAAAGAATGTTAAGGGAAGATTTAATGGATGTGATCAATATCATGATGTCTTTTGATAGGGTGAATTAGGTGACAGTATGTCCAGCAGCAGAAGGGTCAGCGGCCAGAGGACAAAAAGTTAAAGGTCATTAGCAAAAGAATTGAGGGCATAAAAGGGAACATTTATGCAAGGAGTTATGGTGAATGTGCTGCCTGAAAGGTTGGTAGAAGTTGATTGAATAAGATTAAAGGATAAGTGGATAGATAATTTTAAAAAATGGTGGGGTATGGAGAAAGAGCAGGGAAGAGCAGGTTGAGATAGATAGATACTTGATGAATAAGGGAATCAAGGGTTATGGATAAATGATCTGGAGGAAGGTATAGATGGTCTGATTAGCAAGCTTGCAGATGACACTAAGATTGGTGGAGTAGCAGATAATGAAGGGGACTGTCGGAGAATGCAGCAGAATATAGATAGATTGGAGAGTTGGGTGGAGAAATGGCAGATGGAGTTCAATCCAGGCAAATGCGAGGTGATGCATTTTGGAAGATCCAATTCAACAGTGAACTATACAATAAATGGAAAAGCCCTGGGGAAGATTGATGCACAGAGAGATCTGGGTGTTCAGGTTCATTGTACCCTGAAAGTGGCAACGCAGGTCGATAGAGTGGTCAAAAAGGCATACGGCATGCTTGCATTCATCGGACAGGGTATTGATTACAAGAGTTGGCAGGTCATGTTACTGTTGTATAGGACTTTGGTTCGACCACATTTGGAATACTGCATACAGTTCTGGTCGCCACATTACCAAAAGGATGTGGACGCTTTGGAAAGGGTGCAGAGGAGGTTCACCAGGATGTTGCCTGGTACGGAGGGCACTAGCTATGTAGAGAGGTGGAGTAGATTATGATTATTTACATTAGAAAGACGGAGGTTGAGGGGGGACCTGATTGAGGTCTACAAAATCATGAGAGGTATGGACAGGGTGGATAGCAAGAAGCTTTTTCCCAGAGTGGGGGACTCAATTACCAGCGGGTCATGATTTCAAGGTGAGACGGGAAAAGTTTAAGGGAGATATGTGTGGAAAGTTCTTTACGCAGAAGGTGGTGGGTGCCTGGAACGCGTTGCCAGCGGAGACAGTAGAGGCGGGCACGATAGCGTCATTTAAGATGTATCTAGACAGATACATGAATGGGCAGGGAGCAGAGGGATACAGGTCCTTCGAAAATAGGCAACAGGTTTCGATAGAGGATCTGGATCGGCGCAGGCTTGGAGGGCCTGTTCCTGTGCTGTAATTTTCTTTGTTCTTTGCTTGTTCTTAAAGGGCACAAAAGTGGATGTGAGGAATGTCGGATCAGCCATGATCCTGTTGAATCACAGATCAGGCCCAAGGGGCCAAACACCCTACTTCTGTTCCTATTTCTTCTGGTCTTATGGTCTAAGTGATTTTGGCAAAATTCTGACACAAGCACAATGGGATTGAATGGACTTCTTCAGTACTAAGGTTTCATTCATTCTAAGGTTTTAAAAACAACAAATTTCTCCTTCAAGAACCAATGGTTAATTCCTAAGTTTGTTTTGCAATTAACTTTGTATTAATGCAAAGTAGTTGCATTTTTATGTTGACAAATAGTGTACAGGTCACCTTCCAAGAGAAGGTTCTGAATTGATAGTGATTGTGTTTTATCAGGGTTTGCACATCTCTTCAGTTTCATGTCAGATCTAGCATAATTGAGACAATTACTGACCTACATTGAAAAAACCCACAACCATGTCATAAAACTATCTGAAAATGTAGCCGAGCTAAATTTTTGACCCATCTGATGTTAACATGGAGCTATATTCCAAACAATAGTAAAACTACCACAAAGATTTGTCATGATCAAAAAGGAAATGGGGGTGAATTTAAATGATTTTCCCTTAAACCTAAGACAACAAGGTATTGTTTGTTTCACTGCTGTGCCTTACTGAAATAAGCCAAAAGCTGTTCCTGCCTTTCAGAATTTAATGTTTGAAATAAACAACAGGAAAATCCCCTAAAATGAAATCAAAAAACTTGGGTCACTGGACCCAAAACTTTAACTCTGTTTTTTCCTTCGCAGATGCTGCCAGACCTGCTGAGCTTCTCCAGCAACTTTGTTTTTATTCCTGATTTACAACATCCGCAGTCTCACACACACACACACAGACACACAGACACACAGACACACAGACACACACACACACACACACACACACACACACACAGTTAAGGATGACAGGAGAGAAAAAATCAGATTTTATAAGATCAGTTCATATGATCTGGTGGTCAGTGTTCCATAGTAGATTCCTTGGTGAGATGGGTGTAGAGGTTTTTCTTGCAAATGAAATGTCGGCTTCTTTCCACCTAGCAACTTGGACACAGAGCAGGTTGTCGATGAACCTAAAATCCTGCTTTAACTCTGAAAGCCAAACAACAGTTGACATAGAATCTCAGAATTGTACAGTTAAATTTAACCAAAGCAGAAGTTATTGGAGAAACTCGGCAGACCTGGCAGCATCTGTGGAGAGAAAGGAGAGGAGTCACTGGACGCAAAACATTATCTCTGCTTTCTCTCCACAGATGCTGCCACACCTGCTGAATTTTTCCATCACTTTCTGTTTTTGTTTCAGATTTCCAGCATCTGCAGTTCTTTATTTCAATTTAGAAATTTAACCAGTTCCATTTACAGTCAAGTGACATGGGCAATTGTTTAAGGTGTTGATAGCCCAGCTCAGCAAATAAATTGGACAGCTGTTAAACCAATGATGTATCTTTACCTCCCCCATAAGATTTTCCATTGTGAGATAATGGGATAACTGCAAAAATGTTTGTGCCCATTTTAGCATTATGGATCGACATGCCTACCTTTGTCCACAAGTGGTTGGAAACAACTGACTTATCAAGTTTTTCTTGTGTCAGCTTTAGCTGGAATGTCTATGCATAGCAGTGGTTTAGTAACATCTAGCAATATGGTCACATGATCAGTCTTAGCCGTTTCTTGAATCTAGTAATATTGTCCATCCTCGAAACGAGCAAAATTTAAACCTGAAAGTATGGAAGAGCATCGGCAGTTCCTAGTATCTCTTGAAGTTTTGTTTTGGATTTCTCTTCAGGCTCTCTAGCCATGAAAGGTCTCACATCTTAAAAATGCTCAACATTTTGTGAGAAAAGTGGAAGTATACTTTAATTTCCATAGTTTAGAAATCACATCTCTTTGAAAGTAACTGGATGTGTTCACTATTATTATCACTTACTTGCAACTCAACTGACCTACATGATTTTGATAAGTAGCAAATTTCTTTTAGTTAAAATAGATTTGGTTGTTTTAGTTGATGTATTAGTTTTCTGGAAGGGCTGTACAGTTAGGCCAGACCTTAACCATTCAGCAAACGAGACACTTTTTAAAAGTCACTCAATAATTAAAAAGTCTGCTCCTATCGCAATTCCACAGAACCTGTTTATGAAACATTGTTTGCAAGTGAATGACAATGACTTAATATGTGACTTTGTCTTGTCCTGTCTTGCTTTTCTTCATCTGTGGAAGACGGTCCAAACTATTTAATTATGACAAATTCATACTGGTATGTTTTATGATTTCATAATTGTGAAACTCTATCTAGTGTCATCTGCTTGAACACATGATTCATTTTAATAATTGAGTTCCTGGTCTAATGCATCATTTGTTGAACAGCTTCTTCTTAGTGATTGATATTCTTCACAGAACAGACTTCTTTAAAATGAAACCAAAGCAGAAATTGCTGGAGAAACTCAGCAGGTCCGGCAGCATCTGTGGAGAGAAAGCTGCTGAGTTTCTCCAGCAATTTCTGCTTTTGTTTCAGATTTTCAGCATCCACAATTTTTAGTTTTACTTCTTTAAAATGTATCCACAGAATGAGGACATTGCAGTCAAGTATTGCATGTATTGCACACCTCTAATTGCCCTTGAGGAGATGATGCTTAGCTGCAGACTTGACTAGATCTGAAAGGCTTATAAAGCCATTTCAGGGGGCGTTTAATGGTCAGCCACATTTTTGTGGGTTTGGAATCACATATAGGCTAGAAATCTGTAAGCATGTTACATATTAGTGAATCAGATGGATTTTTATTTATAATCAAACAATTTTATTGTCATCATTACTAATACAGGTGATTTTTTTATTTCAAGTTTATTTATTCACTGAATTTAAATTTCTAAATGCTGTGTTGTGATTTGAATTTTTATTTCCAAATCATTAGTTCAAACCTGAGATTATCATAAAATAATGTAAAATACTGCAGATGCTGGAACTCTGAAATCAAAATGGAAATGCTGGAAATACTCAGCAACTCAAGGACCATCTTAGGAGTAGCAAAGAGCTGTTTCAGATCAATGATTTTTCATCAGATAACTAGCCCAGTAATGTAGCTACTGTGCTTCTAACACCATCACCCCCAAACCCCTGGCACTGATTGACATGCTTGGACATAGTAGCTCAAGTTTGACAAGACCTGTTAGTTATAGAATCATGGAAGGTGGAATTTGAAAGGTGGCCATTCAGCCCAATGTTTCTGTGCTAGCTCTCTGCAAGAGCAACTCAGTTAGTCCCAACCCACTGTTCTTTTCCCTTCAGGAAAATTATTCAATTCTTATTTTAAAAGATCTGAATGTATCTGCCTCCACCATACTCTCAGGTATTCCAAATTGTAAACACTTGCTGCATTAAAAGATTTCCATACCTTTGATCATTCATTAATTAAGTTAAATTTATACCTTGTAGTTCTCTACAATAGCTCAGGGACATTAGTACAAGAGTGGATTAGTCAGCCCCTTTAATCTGCTTCACCATACAAATAGGTCAAAGCTGACCTGCCTTTGCTTCGCATCCCTTGATGCTCAACTAGAAGCAGTTTTGGGCTTGCTCTAACTTGTTGATTGTTTATGCTGTACTCATACAAAGAGAGACATGATAGTTAATGCTTTTACTTTATTTGATATATAAAGGAATGGGAGGTATCTCAGAGTTAGACTGCCATGCCACCAGGATTTATGAAAATTGCCAGTGATGCTCAGGAAAAGGGAGCCACAGGAAATTTGGATGAGATGCAACCAAAGTAACCACTTTTCAACCATCAGGTTTTTGTGATATAAATGTAATAACCATTCTTCCCTCTGCATGAAATTCCAGGTTATTGGTTGAATTTTACCAAAACACAGCTAAGTGTCAATTTTGGAGAGCACAAAGGATTTCTCTCCATGAGTTTTAGAAATTTATCTTATGTAATTCTCAGCTGGTCATTTTGAGTCTTGCTCTGCGTCAGTGCACTTGTATTCATCAGGGGCAGGAGTCCTCTCCTCTGCCAAAACCTTCTGGGATTCATGCTTCAGGTGCCATATTTAAATCCAATATATGGACAGGGTCAATCCCTGCAAGTCTGAAGTTGCCATTCACAGTGCGTTACTGTCCAATTCTAAAGGACATGGCTGACAAAGAGAAGTTGGTACCCTGCTATGCCAAAAGGAACCTAGAGGATCTGTGGATGGGCTGGTGGAGAGGAAGGTCATTCTCTTTGCTCAGGTCTGCAAGACCATACCCTGCCATCCTGGTCTGAAGTTGCTACCTAGGTCAGTGTAATGCCCATGTTCCAGAGCAGCACCCAACATGCAGGAAGAACATTCATGACCTCCTGCACTCTGCAAGTGTAAGTACCAACATCTCTCTCTTGCTCAACACTCACCGTAACTCAGCTACTGTATCAAATTCCACCAGAGCACATGGTAGACCACTCCAATCATTCCCTCAATCAGTCTGACCAAACCCATCCCCACCACCTCTCCAGGATTAGTAATTCTGCACGCCGTCTGCCTTCACTTGGGACACTGCAAAATCTATCCCCCACTTGCACCAGCACTATTAGCTGAACCAACCACTTTCATCTCACACAATTCCTCTCTTTACTCATTCCAAGAGGAACACATCCCACAATAGGGAAGAAATCCAAAATGGGTATGGGGTGCCCATCATTTGTCTCTTCACTCACTACAAGAAGAGAATCTTAGCCTTAATGGGAGAGAAGAGTGATTGGCTTCCTCCAGTGTCTCTCAATACTACTAACTGGCTTACCTCCCTGATTCTGAGCATAAGGAAATATCTCCTTTTCGAGATAAAGTGCTCAGAAACTCCAACAATCTCCAAAAGAAATTTTCATGACTGTCCTACGCCATCTTTGTATTCTTAATATATTCCAAAGGAACATAGCCTCTTTGTACCTCTTTCCTTTTCTAATGCCTCCTTATCAAAGATTCCTTAGACTTTCCAAAACTGCAATCAATCTGACATTTCATTTCCAGCAAGTGGCTTTGCTTATGGCCAACGTTATTACAATGAAAGCATATTAATTTCGAGACATTAATTTTTTACTCCAGCCTTTCTGTTTTGTTACTTTGACATCACTTTTGTCTTTTCTATAATACTTCTTTCATTCACGGGTTTTCTATTCTTCCAATTTTCTAATGTGACCATTTCCCCACTTTTCATTGTTTGTAGGAGATATCACAAGTTTCTACAAGAACTGTTGTTTCTCTGATCTTGAATACTTGCCACTCATCCAAATAAGTTTTAAAATTTGCAGGAATGGTATTTCTGAATTCTTCTATGATCGTGGTTTCATCTACATTCTCAAATCTTTTTTGTCCAGTATGAGCGATGTAAACCATTGATTCCACAGCATTGCTTTCGTCCTTGTAAATTCCACAAATGTCTGATTAGATTTCTTCCTTGTCCGGCATTTCAATTGATAAGCTTTAGGTACAAGGTCATAAGCATTGGGAAATGCCTCTTTGACAGTTTCATACATTGCAGATTGTACTTCTGATAGATGTGGTGTATACAGTCACACCTATGCCTGGCAAAACACTGCACAATGTTAAAGTCCAAACTTCTTTTGCCCACTTCATTTGTACTTCTCAAATGAGATAAATATACCTCTCAACTCCTTCTTTATTAAATTTGGGCACTAAGCATAGTGCTTGGGCAAATCAAATCCTTCACTGAAGTCATAATCATCCTCTAAATTATTGCCTTTTTCTTTAGTGAACTCGTGTCTCTAAGTTCCTTATCACTGTGGAATTTAAGTTTCCTTACTTCTATCTCCCTTTGCATTTTTCTCTCATCCCTATCCATTATTGTCTAGTTTTTAATTCTCCTCAATTTTAAGTCTTTCAATTTCTCTCTCTAAATCCTTTTTTTAAAATTTCTAACTGTATTTTAGCTAATTCCATATGTGACTTCTTTGCTTCAGTTTTACATTCTCCCACTTGTAAAGATGGTATAATCTTCTGAAGTATCTCACCATTACAAGATCCTGCTTTTACACCTACCTTCAATGTATCTGCTAAATTCCTCAGTTTAGCTTCAGTCAAAGATGTTAAATAATCCATTGTTATATCTTCTACTTCCAGAAAAGTCTTAGCAACAATGAAGCCATTTTCAAATTCTTTGCAATAAACTTTATCACGACTGTTTTACGCTCAGAACCACCCTGTAGGTGTTCCTTTAACAAGAAAGACAGAGCTTTCTCTTAAAACCAGTGAATTCAAAAATCCCACTGAGTCCACAAATGTCATGATCCCAACCGATGTTATTCTTGGACAAGCCAGATACCGGTCAGGAACATATTTGTATTTATTTTGGTTTTAACAATGGAGTTTCTCAACAAAAGCATGTAATGTTGCAGATTTTGCATAAACAATAGAACAAAAGCTTATTGTAAAATAAATAAAGTTAAAAAAGTCAAGACCATCTACTTATGATATAAATTCATAGATTTTTAACACAGTAAAACGTATAATCCCATTAATCTCAAAACTCCTTCATAAATAGAAAAGAAACAGAACAGCTTTTATACAGTATCCAAAACAAACTATTTGTACATTACCCAACACCACTTGTACGATACTCACATCAGAGCCACTGTATCTAACACATCAGTATCTTTAAGTTATTTTTAATTTCAACTTTTGAACTGAAAATGCATTAGCTACTTCCTGCAGCTATCATACACAGGAAATACAATACTTAACTTCAAGTAACCTCTTCATGGTTTCGTCTCAACACTTTGGTCTGTGACTAACGTGAACACCTCATTCTAACATAACCTGTTTTACTACATATCTTTCAGTTCTCAGGAGCATTTTTGTGCACAGCCATCCTATTCCAGTGACTTGACAGGATTGCCCCACTCAAAGTCAAAAGTGAAAATAAAAGACTCTCTCTTTCAGCTATGCATGTTTCCCTTAATCTTAGAGAAACACAAATTCCCAAACTGTAAAAAATCCTAAGGACACATTATTTATCTTATTGGGTTACAAACAATCTAAAATAAACAAAAAGTCCATTAGTACTGCACAAAATCCATTTACTCTAAAGACAGGCCTCAAAATTGTTTGAAAAGTAAACCATCATGTCTATAGAAATATTTACAAGTTAACCGTCAACTTCAGATCTACAGAAAATCCAGCAGTTCATAGAATTCATAGAATCCCTACAGTGTGGAACCAGTCTATTTGGCCTTTTGAGTCCACACCAATTCTCTGAAGTGCATCCCACCTAGACCCACCCTCCCCCTACCATATCCCTGAGTTCCTACACTTTCCATGGCTAATCCACCTAGACACTATGGGCAATTTAGCATGGCCAATCCACCTAATCTACACATCTTTGGACTGTGGGAGGAGACTGGAACAACCGGAGGAAACCCATACAGACACATAGAAACATAGAAACATTGAAGATAGGAGCAGGAAGAGGCCATTCAGCCCTTTTAGCCTGCTTCGCCGTTCATCATGATTATGGCTGATTGTCCAACTCAATAGCCTAATTCTGCTTTCTCCCCATAACCTTTGATCCCATTTGTCCCAAGTGCAATATCTAGTCGCCTATTGACTATATTCAATGTTTAGGCATCAACTGCTCCCTGTGGTAATGAATTCCACAGGCTCACTACTCTTTGGGTGAAGAAAAGTCTCCTCATCTTTGTCCTAAATCATCCACCTGAATCCTCATATTGTGATTGCTGGGTCTGGACACACCCACCTTCCGGAACATCCTCACTGCATCTACCCTGTCTGGTCTTGTTAGAATTTTATAAGTCTCTATGAGATCCCCTCTCATTTATCTGAACTTCAAAGAAAACAACCCTAACTTAGTCAATCTCTCCTCATACATCAGTCCTGCCATCCCTGGAATGAGCTTGGTAAACCATCACTGCACTCTCTTGAGAGCAAGAGCATCCTTTCTCAAAAAAGGAGACCAAAACTGCATATAACAGTCTATGTGTGGTCTCACCAAGGCCCTGTACAACTGCAACAACACATCTCTGCTTCTGTACTCGAAATCTCTCACAATGAAGGCCAACATACCATCTGCCTTCTTTACTGCCTGCTGCATCTGCATGCTTACCTTCAGTGACTGGTGCACAAGGACACCCAGGTCCCTCTGCACACTCCCCTCTCCCAACTTACAGCCTTTCAGGTAGTAATCTGCCTCCTTGTTTTTGCTTCCAAAGTGAATAACCTCACATTTATCCAAATTATACTGCAACTGCCATTGATTTGCCCACTCACCCAACCTGTCCAGATCATACTGAAGAATTTCTGCATCCTCATCACAGTTCACCCTCCCACCTAACTTGGTATCATCTGCAAACTTTGAGATGTTACATTTTGTTCCCTCATCAAAATCATTAAATATATTGTGAATAGCTGGGGTCCCAGCACTGCTCCCTGTGGTACCCCACTAGTTTCTGTCTGCCAATTTGAAAAGGACCCATTAATTCCTACTCTTTGTTTCCTCTTTGCCAACCAGTTTTCCATCCACCTCAATACACTTACCCCAATCCCATGTACTTTAATCTTGCACAATAACCTGTTATGTAGGACTGTCAAACACTTTCTGAAAGACCAAATATACCACATCGACTGGCTCCCCCTTGTCAACCCTACTAGTTACAACTTCATAGAATTCCAACAGATTTTTCAAGCATGATTTCATCTTCATAAATCCATGCTGACTCTGTCTGATCTAGCCACTGCTTTCTAAATGCTGTGCTATAAAGTCCTTGACAATGGATTCGAGAATGTTCCCTACTACAGACATTAGGCTTACTGGTCTATAATCCCTGTTTTCTCTCTTTCTCCCTTTTTGAATATTGGAGTGATATTAGCTACATTGCAATCAGTGGGGAGATTGTGCAACCTCCACACAGACAGTCGCCTGAGTTGGAATTGAACATGGGACCCTAGCACTGTTGGGACAGCATTGCTAACCACTGAGCCACCGTGCTGCCAAGCTATGAAGTCAAAATCCAGAATCCCAAATTTTGAATAAATAATATTAAAAATCCCATTTAATTCTATTACAGAAGTGAAATAATCCTCCTGAAGTGGAGGAGACAACTAATGGACCCCATTAGCCCCAATGGAAGAAGCATTGCGGATACATTGGACAGTATGACAGGTTGTTCTGACCACGACCTCTAAGTAGAGTACTGCCCCCCTCTGCCTCTCTCATCTGCACAGTATTCTGTACGTCTACTGCATTTTCAGTGCATCATGAGAGCACCTTCAGTTGGAAACTCTGCATTAGGAAGCTGTAGCACATCCACTGGAGGTTGATGTTGATCCTGGCCTTGCAGATACATGTTCTCCTAATCCATTCCTATGGATGTTCTTAGTGCAGTGGTCACAGTGATGGCAGAAGCTTCTGTGCCTGGATTCACTGCAGTGGGCTCCAATGAGCCTGTGTGGACAATATCATACACTTTGGATGTGGTGTCAGCCATTTCCCATTTCAGTTGCAAACTTGTGATGTGGATGAGGATGGACAGCAACACAAGCAAGTACTTCACAGAGTGAGTCACAGGCTCAGCCTCTCAATATTAGGTGACTTCCCGACCCTTCATATTCCTGTCTTCCTTGTGCATTGATCCCTTATTGAAGTCAGGGTGGTGATCTCAATTACCTCCTTCCGCAGTATACTTTGCTCTACCATATTCCACCCATATATGTTAAATTAACCCCCCTCTGCATCCTGGTATACTGCCTCCAATCCCGAAAATTGACTTCCCCATTTGCCCAACACAGCAGTGGCCGTGATAACTCCATTTGACTTACAGTGAACAAGCCTCCTGAACAGACCATGACTTGCCCAGCTGACTGACTTGAAAAGGCAGCCATAACTAATGAATGATTGGGCCCCTGCCTGATCTCCCTGCGGCTTGCTGACTGACTTCCTATATCTCCCGGACTGGTAACTCTGGAATTGCTGGAATTACTGTGGCTCACTGCCCAAAGTACAATAAGGCACACATTGATTGGCCCAACAGAATGTGTCTAAGCCCCTGGATTGAGATCTATACGATATCCTTGACTTATTATGCTGCTATCCCTTGACTGACTAAGGTCTCATTTGATTTGACTAAGGATTACGCCCTTAGACTTTGGGATATGGCTGTTTGGTTGAAGTACGGGCAGTGTTTGTGCTTAAACTACAGGCCTCAGCTGCAGGTGTGATGTTGATGCTGGGCAATGCAGAATGGCAAGATGTCCATCCCCTCTCAACTGATCATTCCTACAAACATGGCAGGTTGCCTGTCTTTGTATCTGTACCGACAGGTAAGGCGATTTGGAAATATTGTGTCTGTTCAGAAAGAGGTAGCAAAATAGATAAACACAAGGTAAGACAAGGCATGGCAGAAAGGCTGTGGGCATTCAAATTGGTACAAAGTGAGTAGGCACTAAAGTAAGCTAAGCACCCTGCTCTAATCCATGACATGGATGCTCATCCCTGCATGCAAAGCATGCTGACAGACAGCAGCATTGCAATGTTAAGTATTAGTGAGCTCAAAAGAATAGTACTGAAGTGATGAACTGTATTCTAAGTGAGTCAGAGATGTGCCCTGATAATGTGGTAAGTCTGGTGTATGGCTGATGCCAACATTCTTGGACACAGAATCCAAGTGTTCATAACCCATAGAGAATGCCCTGAGAGGTTGGAGAATGCGTTTCAAAATGCAGGCCCGAAGCACCAAGCAGAGAGCTGGAGCTCTTTGGTACCCATTTTGATTTCCATGTTGAGATCTGTTGCTGCCCACTTTCTCTCTGCAGTCTGAAAAATAACAAACTGTTTATAAATTAGGCGAGATTATGTAATAATCAGATGTTAATGCATGCAATTGAGTTCTTAATGCTCACTAGCAAGATTCGCGTATTACCACTAAAACTTTTGGTGGAGAATCAGACATTTTTCTCAATGTCAAGAAACTCATTTTTCCAATCTCACCATATTTTTTCCAACTAATTCACCAATGTTAATGTAATTCAAGGGCTGACAAGATTCCAGGCCCCACCCACATCTTTCGTGTGGAAACTTAGCATTTTGAATCCCCACTTACCTTCTCTAGCCGTTTTGAACAGGGAACCTGTGTCAGAAGTGGAGGACATTCAGGGTAATACATCATTTTACAGTGGAAGATGCTGTGGGGCATGAGGACCTGTAACCCCACCTGTTTTCCAGTCAATTTGTGGTCAGCCAACGATCCATTCTATGATTCAGACAAAACAGACAATTCATTCACTGAATCGTGAACACATTGAGTTTTGAGTTTGCCACAGATGGGAGCACAGCATTGAAGGACATTGTGGTTGCTCAGAGATAGCAAGGACTGCAGATGCTGGAGTCAGAGTCAGATGCTGGAGCTGGAGGAACACAGCAGGTCAGGCAGCATGTTGATGTTTTGGGTTTACACCCTTCCTCAGGACTGGGGAGAGGGAAGGGAGTTGGGAAATAAGTAAAGGGAGGGGTGGTGGGGCTGGGGGAAGCCAGGTGGGATGGTGATAGGTGGATGCAGGTAGGGGGTAGTGGAGATTGGTTAGTGGGAAGGGTGGGGCAGATGGGTAGGAGAGAAGTTGGACAGGTAGCGTCAGGTCAAGGAGGTGGGGATGAGAGGGAGGGTTGGACATGGGATGAGACCAGGTGTAGGGAGATTTTGAAACAGGGGAATTCTATATCCCACCTACCTTCCCCTAGCCCCACCACCCCTCCCTCTATTTATTTCCAAGCTCCCTTCCCCCTCCCCAGTCCTGATGAAGAGTGTAAACCGAAAATGTCGACTTTCCTGCTCCTATGACGCTGCCTGACCTGCTGTGTTCCTCCGGCTCACACTGTATTGACATTGTGGCTGCGCTGTGCCAAATGGCCCAGATGTTAAGTTCTTGGTGCTTCTCAAACTTTAAACATTAGCTTCACTCTTGTCATTTTAACAGCATAACCAAGTGCAATTGAAAGTAATATTTAAAGGCTTTAATTGCTGGAGAGCATATTGAGGAATCTCACCCAGCAATCTAATGGCTGAGGTGGCAATAAGGGGGTGAATTTCTCTCCAAGGTCAACTTGCTCTGTTATTTTGTCTTTTTACCGCCTCTCCCTCCATCTCCAGGGAGGGCAAAATTGCACTCTGGGACTGAGACTCTTGCACTTTATCAACGTCACCATGCTGTTGAACTGTGTAACTTGAGGGTCGCTCCTTTGTTACAACTGGAGTCATTGACAAAATGAATTTGAGAGAATTTGATTTATTTTATGAATGACCAGAAGGGGGCACCAGATCGAGGGCCATTCATTGGTGAAACTTATTCTCATTTAATGAGCCTAAACTTTATGTACACTTTCAAACTTCTAGCAAGGAATTTTCCACAAATAATGGGCAAATCATTGGTTTCTCCTTGTTATCATGATACCAAGATTAAAGAGTGCTGTTTTTGATAGTTTGTCAAAAAAATCACTGTATAAATGAAAATGCTTTTCTGATGCTTCAATGTCAAAAGAAAAATATTAAACCTGGTTAAACTCAATATTGAAATTATGAATTGATCTGACAGGAAGCTTGTTATATACTATTCAAGGAAATATGCAGAAATTGATAACATCATCCATGTGTGAAATGCTGCTTCATTATTTCAAATAACAAAAAAAAATTTATTTGGTAATAACAGGCCTTTCAGCAGGTGAATAAACATGTTTGTTAAAGTATAAAGATTCTTTTATTTTAATACGTTGAATGCATGATAATGAACAAAGATAAACTAACATTTATATAATCCATAAAGGTAAAAACCGGATCCTGTGAGGTTTCAGAGATCTGTGATCAAGCAAAAATGCATGTTAAACCAAAGATGGAGATATTATAAGGGGTGTGCAAAAGCTTAGTCTAAAGATTTGGAGAAGCATTTTACAAGAGGAGTGAGGTGGAAAGGTGGAGATATTCAGTGAAGGAATTCCAGGTCATTAAGAATTACGCAGTGAAAGACAAAACTGCCACTGGTGTAACAAAAGGATGACAATTGCACAACAGGCCAGAAACGGAATGCAGGAATTTGAAGTGGAATTTACTGGAAAAAATATCTGAGTGATGAAGGTTTAAAGGCTTCTGGGGCTTAGAAACTCAAAACAAAACTCAACTGTGATGGAAGAGTGGCACTGGATAGATAACAGACAGCAATATTTTGGAAGGTGGAACTTGTAAGGTCTGTCAGGAGAGTTTGTTGGATATAAAGGGCCGACGTTCCTGATTTTTGGTAAGGTTTTCCAGTGAGATTTATGGCAGATAATCCTCCATGTCCATGTTGATCTTTCTCATGCAACTCTCCACTTTTCAGCTCTTTAAATATGTAACTGGCCCCTACAGTAATTAGCTCATGCAATCTTATGGCAGAAGTGCTTGCTGCTGCTGGGCCTTTGCAATGTCCGTGCCATTGGTACCATGTTTAAACCCTAACTCCACAGTACATCCAATGCTGCAAACCACAAATTACCCTCCACACTCTGGTGGTCCACAGTTATTACCACCAAAATGGCCCAGAGAGGCAAGTTAACTCATTAGTTTTCAGACAGGGATCTGGAGCGACTGATAAATGGGGTGTTCAAGAGAAGGACAATGCTGATTCCTCTAGACTACCAAAGGAGGCCACATCACCAGACGCATCTTGTCTGGACGGAGATAGCAGCCTGGGTCAACATGGTCTTCTGGGTTAAGCTTAATCCACAACAATGCAAGAAGAATGTTAATGATCTTCTGTGCTCTGCAAAGGTGAGTACCATCATTTTGTATCTGTTGCCTCACACTGTCAGGGCCACCACTCACTCTAACTCTGCCACTGACTCTACTCACACATCTCAAACCAAGATTTGGATGGCAAACTATCACAGCTAAGCATCCACTGAATGGCTCTCATCGTCCAAATTACTAACCCTACCTGCCCTCTGTACTTCATAGTCACTGACTTGGGATACCATGCTGCCTCACAGAGGCTGACAGCTTGTAAGTTAGGACTGGGTAGCCTCTCTGCTAAAAAGCAATGCAAGTGACAGAGACTAGCAGCCTCTACATGAGTTTGAAATCAGTGAGCCCTAAGAAAGCAAGCTAAGATCCATAAGATGCATCCCATGTGGATGAATGAGATGTATTTATAATTCAGCACACAATATAACCTGGCAGAAACATGCACGTTATAGAATTCCAAGAGCTCCAAAATGAATTTGTGAAGGGCTGAATAGCATGTGAGATGGTTCAAAAGCAGCCATGATGATGTGGTGAGACTAATGGTTTGGTGATGCCCACTGGCGTGGAGGGAAGGATTGAAGAGGATGAGGGAAATATTGTTGATAGTGGAATGGGATGAAGGCTCACAGAAACCATACTGCCACTGCCAGGTACCTGCTCTGTTTTTCATATCAGGAATTAGTGCCAAATAATTACCTGGGGAAGGAGATGAGAATGTGGAGATGCATAGAAATGAAGAAAGCTTTGCTACTAATGAGGTGCAAATATATGTAAATAAGATAGTCACCACTCAGAATTTGTAGTTTGCCGAGACTGGAGGGTTGACCAATGAGGAAAGATTGGTTAGGCTGGAGTTGTTTTCCTTGGAGAAAGGAAGTTTGAGAGGTGACACCAAGATTGTCCACCAGCATCTGAAATGGCTGCTCTTGCCACATGACTGAAACCTGAACTAGTCAAATTGCTTAAATGTACAATTCTGTGATTCTAAAACAGATGCTGTTTGCTGTCCAGAGGGAGAGCAGGGCTCCAGTCTGAGTTGGGGCAGTCTGTCCTGACTCTCCATCGCTGTCTTCAGGCTGCTGGCTGGAAAGAAGCCTACACTTTGACTGCAAGAAGGAAAACTGCTGGACACAGCTCACTGTGGAATCTATTACTTGACTTTCGAAAGTTGTAACTTACGTAAAGTGATTTTTAATAACCTTGACTTATCACAAATTCTAACCAATCTTCTCTCCTGTTCCATCTTCCTTAATTTCCTGAATGTGTGTGTGTAAGGTAGTGAAGCAATTCTCCTGCATGTTGAATATTCTATTAATAAACCCTATCTTTAATTTCATTGGAAAAGATTTTACGACAGGTTTATTTCAAAAACTTGGATCTGAAAATAAGGGTTGGGGGAAGACCCTTCAGCCTGCCTCAGAAATGACGGCAGTATAAAGGGAAATGAGTAAATTAAATAACACCTTACTGTCTCAGGCTTAAGAGGGGAAAAGGAATCATATTTTAAATTTGTCCTATTCCCCCTTTGTCCATGACAGAAAGTAACACAAATCTACAAACAGTTGCAAATTGTCAGTTGCGTCAATGTTTTCATTGCTCATATCATACAGATATATCACAGGAATTCAAAAATAACTTTCATAAACAATTTGGTAAAAGATCTCAAATAAAATGCCACATAGCAAAGCAAAACATTTTACCATAAAGAACTGCGGTTTGATTGTTAGTGACATAAAGCAGAAGGACAGGAAAGACAGAGGAAGTAAAGTCAACAGCGATTTGAAACAATCTCCTCCTACTTCTTAAAGCACCATTAGACAACAAATGTTAACATGAAAACTTCTTCATTTTTTCCGAATGCTGCCTCTTTTCCAGGGTTGGACGCAATGTTGTGTCAGTTGCATCTACTTTCCACTTCCTGATAGTTCATGTTTGCCTATCCTTGATGCTACTTGCTCAACAACACTGAGGGCAAAATCTTATAGGGACCAGAACAATGTGAGCTATGGCAAGAATCATGTGAAAAGTTGCATGAGGCCTTTCTAGATGGCAAAGGCAGTTCATCACATTTTCCAACAGAATTCTAGACATTAAGATGAGATTCTCACTAAGGAGCACTGAGATGCCTACTAACAGGGATAATTGCTTATTAGGAATGAATCTTAGCTCATAAATATGCAGCTTCATGTTATGTCACAACCACAAGGAAATTAGATATTGTCAATCCCTGCCAAGAAAGTAGGACATGGTGACCTCAGCTCATTGCTTGCTCCTCCAAAATGCCAATCCTGGATAGTCGGCAATTACATCTCAGAGCACACACCGGAGCACCAGCTGAACCCAAACCATCTACAGACAATGGCATCCAACACCTGCCAGCCTGTCAGAACCCTCATGGCATCTCTCCAATCCACTTGAAGTACACTTCTACCCTCTAAAGTTGGAGTCAGTACACAGGGTCAGGCACCTAACTCACAGATTGGACCAGGCTTCATCACAGGGCCTTTATGCTTACTCCTTTAGCGCTCACTCACATTGAGCCTCATAGCATTCCTACCTTGCTATATATTGCGTTGCCTTTTTGCATCGTATCTCGAAATCAATGATGCCAGGTTGACATCATTTCTGTCTTGCCTTGCTGTTTAGCGCAAACACAAAGACAGGATGCTTGTCATGGAGACAGCCTTCAGTCAGGGAGTCCTAATATAGTAAATCAAGGGCAGCTCCAATATCAGTCAAGTGGCTCAGGCATGGTCAGCCAACTGTTCTGCGCATTCAGCGTCAAGATCCAGAGTTCTCTGATGACTGCACAACGTATAGCACCATTTGCAAGTCCTCTGACACCAAAGCAGTCCATGTCCAAATGCAGGACAATATCTAGGCTTGGGTTGATAAGTGGCAAGTAACATTCTCACAATACAATTGCCAGATAATCTAACCATAGTCTCTTGACATTCAATAGCATTACCATCTCTAAATTGACTGTTTTCAACATCCTTGCGGTTACTACTAACCAGAAACTGAATCGGAATACCATATTAATACAGTGGCTACAGGGCCAGATCAGAGACTAAGAAGACTGTAATGAGTAACTTACCCCCTGCCTCCTCAAAGCTTGTCCACCATCTATAAGACTCAAGTCAGGAGAGTGATGGAATACTTCAATTTGTCTGGAGCAGTGCAGCCCCCTTGACCAGGACAAGGTGACTGGCTTGATTTTGCATGGTATCCACAAACATCCACTCTCTCTACTGTCATGCTCAGCAGTAGCAGCGCCTACAATCTACATGTTGCAGAAATTCATTTGGGCGCTACCTTCCAAACTTGTGACCATTTCCATCTCAACGGACAAAGGCAGCAGACACATGAGCATTTTCCCTTCAAGCTGCTCACTATCCTGACTTAGAAATATATCACAATTCCTTCTGTGTCATCAAGTCAAAATCTTGGAATTCCACCTCAGTAGCATTGTGCTCCAGCCTACAGCACATGTACTGCATATGGTTCAAGATTACAGCTCACCACTACCTTCTCAAGAGCAGTAAGGATGGGCAACATATGTTGGTCCAGCCAGCAATGCCCACAAAGCCCTTGACCCCATCTTGGTTCTTTCTGCCCAATTGTGGGGAAATTTGCTTCTGGAATGAGAGAAGTGAAGAGTCTGAGTGAGATGAAAGTGGGCAGCTCGGTTGGTAATACTTGTGTTGTTGAGGGAAATGTAATAAGGTGCACTGAGTGAGCGAGCAGGTGGAGGCAATGCAGTGTTCTGAAAGAGGTTGGGGTCATTGACAGCAAGCATTGGAAGATGTTGCATGTTGTAGTGAGAGGGATGGAGCATGATCCTTGATGCGAGGTGGGTGTAATAGCAGAAATACAGTAAGTGAGAGAGAGAGATGGTGGCATGTACTGCAGCCAGGTGGAGAAGTGCATTGACCTTCTTCCTTCACTATGGCATGGTGTTCTCTGCTGGCACTTAGGAAAGACAATAAACAATCAGCAGACAACAGCCATACCATACCGCCAGACTCTGATAACCCGGTCTGAGAGTGCCCCCTGGGTCATTGCAGTTTCAGCCATAACAAGGAATGACCAGCAGTGAAAAGGGCATCCATGCTGTATACCACCATGTCTACTAGGGCCTCCAGGCGCTTGTCCACAATGTGGGGCATCAATTTTCCCTTATTTGTCACATCCGGGGTGAATGCCAGGAAGTGTGCAGGGCAGCTCCACACTGATCAGAATTCTCAATGGCCTTTTAGAAATGACATGAATGTCAGGGATTCCAACCCAGTCCGCAATATCCGGTGAGTGGCAAATTCTGGTTATGGCAAGATGGGAGAATCAGGCTAGCATTAGGTAAATGTAGTAGGTCATCAAAGAGATGAGTTTGGGATAATACAATGAAAAATTGCATTAGGCCTCAAGAAGAGAAACCCTCTGCGAAACTCAATGAAATTGATACTTGGTCAAAATTTTGTAAGACTCCACCCATCACTTCAGTTAGGGCTGTTCCAGTTTCAGGACTGAAACCTGATTAGATGCAAACATGAAGCTGCAAGAAAGGTGAGCACAAATTTTGTAAGCAAGAACAAGGAATATTGCAGTGACGAAGGAGAATCATAGCCGTGTGTTCTGAGGATGAAGATGGCTGTTTTGAAAGACAGAGACACAAAGCTGAGTTGATACTGTTTAAGATTTCCAATTCAGTTGTAAGAAAAGTCCATATTCTAGAGACAATTTCCTAGATTTATTGAACTTAAACAATTATAAGCAAACTAATATATCTATTAATAAGTAGGACACTTATGGGAAAAAAATCCCAAATCCAGAGCATTTTTTGATCAAAATTACCCGCTGAAGAAGGACTGCATTTTAAAAAAAAATTTTGCTGTATCACACTTTCATATGATAACAGGAAATGATGCCACCCGAGCATCCTGTGGTTGTTTATTTATCTGAAACTGATAACATAACCAGTTTTAGCATAAAATGCAACTTCATATTCTCTCTGTCTGGGTGGAATCTTATTGGGGTTTGAACAATGTGGGCTATGATGAGAAATGTGACAGAATCGAACAAGAAGTCTAGTGAAGCCTATCACAACATTGGAAATAACACACTGTATCTTTGGCCAAAGTTCTGGCATTCAAGGCAACATTCTCGCCTATTAAGGGGACCATTGTTTGTTAACAACTTTGTAAAGTGCATATCTTACCTCCTTGAAATGCAGCTTTCTATCATGCCATCACTGTGATCAAACTAAATGCCAAGAAATATTAACATGGATGTCAGAGCGGTTTCCTTGTGACTGCAGATCACCACTTGCTCTAAAGGAGATCCTTGTTAGGTATGAGGCAAGAACCACCTCAAGGCATGCTCCATGGTCACTGCACACATGCCCCCACGTCCACTGACATTGGCATCTGATATATGCCAGTTTCTAAGAATCTTCATGGCAGATCTTTGATCCACTTACAGAATGCTGCTGCACTTCAATGATGAACATTGTGCTGTAGCAGCAACTATTATTGTAATACTGCAACAAGGACACTGCGTGCTCAGTGTCACGCACCCCAGCTCATGGACTGGCCCAGAGTGTGTCTCAAGTATGTTTATATGCTTTCTTGAAGCTAATTCACTTTGATGCTCCCTGGATGCACACAGCATCTTTGCCTTGCCTTTCGCCTCTTGCCTGCCAGCTGAAGATACCAAACTCATGCTATCACTATGTTGCTGTATTGTTTAGTACAGCCACAAAGACAGATGTTTGTCATAGCTTCCAGTTAAATCAATGGAGAGAGCCTTCAGTCAGGGGTCCCAGCACAGCAAGACCAGCACAGTAACAGAACCCTCTGATAACAGTCCAGAGGCTTGTACACATTCAGTCAGCAGTTAGCAGTGGTCAGATTAAGGTTCCTCTCCTCAGGAGGGGTGAGGGGCTGAATGTTGGAAAGCCCATTACCATGTTAACTATTTCTGTCCCACTGTGGTGTGTTTTCTTCTGGAATGACAGGGAAAGGTATTAAGGAGGGCTGAAGTGGGTGGCATAGCTGTTACTTTGGTACAGGTGGGAAAATGTCCTGACAGGTAAATGGCATGCAAAGGGCATGCAGAGTTAGTAGTATTGGGTGTTTGGGTAGGTGAAAATGAGTGACGGAGGATGAAGCAGGCAATAGACAGCATAAGTCATGGTGGGAAGTGAGTACAATAGCGAAGACAGAGTGAGTGTGAAGTATTAGAAAGAAGATAGTGTCACTTATACCAGCAGAGTGAAGAAGGCCAATGATCTTCTTCCTACAGTGTTGTGTACTCCTTCAGATGGCTGAGACCAGAGTGACCTGGATTGTAATCTCAGACCAGGCTGACATGTTCTAGTATTGAGGCCCTTTAAAGATCATGCCAGTCCAAGGATGCAGTCTATTCTGGGATATGCCAGCACTAGTGAATTGTTCTGTGTACACAGAGTGGTAGAATGGGGCTAGAATCAGATAAGAGGGACACAATAACGTTGGGTTGGTAGTCAATGAGGCAAGTTTAGTAAGCTGCATTGAGAAAACTTGCTAGGCTTCATAAAAAGAAACCCTCTATGAATCTTAAAGAAACTGACATTTAGCCAAAAATTGTAACATTCACGTTGTCTCTTCTTCTCATTCTCCATCTCGGTCCTTCTTTCTTTGTGTATTCCTGCAGCACCTTTTGATAATTAACCAATTATGATCTAAACCGAGCAATTAACCTACTGTATTACACATCATTTTACAGACTGTACCTGAGGAGAATGAACCATTTGCGATGCCAGACACAGGAACAAGAGATGATTTTGGAACAATAAGCTGAAAAACTCCCAAAATGTCATGGAGAGAAACTCTCTGTGAAACTCAATGAAACTGACACTTCACCAAAATATCTAAAGATTGATCCCTTAGTCTGTCTCCATTCTTTCAGGCAATGTTTCTGTATGTATTTTTGCAATTAAGAAGGTCATTAAAATTACTTAGTGTTCAGCTCTTTATGTTATTTCTGACAGATTTAATGATTCTGCTGACTCCATTCTTTCTAGGATATTCTCATTGTTTGCTGCTCCTTTCCAATATATTTTCATATGTTCTTCTGTATACTCACATTTCAAATGTTCCAAGTCTTTTGATCACTTGATATCCTAATATCTTGGTTTTGCAATCATAGTTAGCAACTCTAAAACATCTTAGAAGAGTGTAAGCATAGTTATAAAGTTTGCCAGTGTAAAGAATGCAATAATAATGTATTTTCATTTAACATAACAACATGCGGACAACTTAGAACTGGAATTGTAAAACATTCTTGTACAAATTTATATTGTAGCATTAAAATACCAGGCTCATAAAAGTTATGTAGTGGAGATTGTTTTATTTGTGAGGGAACTGTTGATCTCTGATTTTTTTTTATCTGTCATACCCCATGTGCCTGTTTTTTATGCTCCAAGTCTTTTATCTCCTGGCTGGTAAATAATTCTGTCTGCACTTAAACTTCCTGCCATTATCTTATTGTTTAATTTGCTCACTCATTTCCCCATCTGCCCCACCCTGTACACTGAACATTCAGAGTTTTTAAAAGATTGGATCTAAGCATTTAAATATATGCAAATACAAGTAGTGGGCCTTATGAAAGATACACATTATTACAGCACCTTCTGTATCTATTTCCACTTTGATATTCTGATATCCCACATTTGTAGCAAACCAATAACTTCAGCAAAGTGCAACGCAATATGAGTGTAGTACCAGTGCACAAAACATAAAAAGTGCCAGGAAGTATGTTTCCTAATCGCTTTGAGTCAAATGAACAAGATAAGCAGGCCAAGTTGGCTTAGCAACTGTCTTCATCTCTTATCCACCAACATAATATTTACTGTCTTTTAATGTAACCTAGCTCAATATTCACAAGTTATTTCTTGACATCAGATGAATAAGAAATCTCATGGTTATGGAATCATTATATCCTGAAATATACTGCATTAATTGTTCACCATTACTTTTCCTTACTTGAATAGAAATATGTGGCTAGAATTGACATGAATTTGCAGTAAAGGGAGCAGTTATAGAGGAAATCATCTGGCAAGGGATTCATCCAGAAGGGGATTGATTATGGCAATGACCAAATGGCTAATGATTGTGATTTTATGGAGAGTTTGAAAATGTTAACAGATCTGGCACAACTCAACTGTGTAAGGTAAGCTGCCTGAAAGTTTTGATGGGTTGGATTTTGGAAAGGTAATCAAATATGTAAATAAAGATAGCAATTCCTTCACCGTCACTGGGTTAAAATCGTGGAATTCCCTCATGAGGGTATTATGGGTCTGCCTCCAGCACATGAACTGCGATGGGTCAAGAAGGCAGCTCACCACCACCACCTTTACGAAGGAAACTAGGGACAGGCAATAAATGCTGGCACAGCCTGCAACACCCACGTTCAATGAGTAAATAAAACACAAGATCTGTCTACACAGTTGAGATTTCCAGGGCATCTGTAGATTCAAAATTGTATTGCTGTTTCTTCACTGTTGCTGGTCCAAAATGTTGGTAGCACCTTTCCTAGTAGCACTGTGTTACATGAAGGAAATGGTCCATTCAAAATGCGGAAATGGGACAGGAGAAGGTGTGTTTGGTGGTAGAAATGGTGGAAGATAATCTGTTGAATGCAGAGACTGGTGGAAAGGAAGATGAGGACAAAGGGAAACCTATCCTGGTTCTGGGAGGGAAGTGAAGGGATGAGGATGGAAATGCATTGAATAGAGTGGATGTGATTAAGGGTCCAGTGAATCATGGTGGATGGAATCATTGGTTGAAGAAAATGGAAGACATTTTGGAAATGTTAGCTGTTTATCTTTGTCTGATGCTGCAGATCTGATAAGCATTGTCTTCATTTTCCATTTTTATTTCAGATTTCCAGTAACTGCAGTTGTCTGCTTTTGTAATGAAAGCTGTCTCTTTCATTCACCAGTGAGAGCAAATGCAAATTTAGGAGCTAAAACAGCAAAGCACAAGAGACCTGTGAGAACAGGACATGCAACTATGTATCTCCTTTTCTTAAGCAATCAGGTTGGGGAATCCTTAAAAGCAGCAGAGAGTCCAAATTAGAAAGCATTGGTTAGAATCTTGGCTCAGATTTTGTGGTCAGTGGAAGACCATCAGATTTTGCCAGTCATTATGCTTACAGTTGCCCATTGACTTTTCAAAGCTTTTTGTGCTGCATGTTATGGTTATTAAAGGGCTATTTCAGCATGATACCCTCCACAAGAGATCTTGACAAGTCTGAACAGCGTCTCTGAACAACTAATCTTTCTGAGCTTCATATAATCCAAATGAGCATATGTCAGGCAACACAATATAAAATAATGTACAAAAAGCAAAATAAAGAGAGGAAAAGAATGATGGGATTAAAAGAGTGATATAAAAGACACAGAAAGAAAAATTTAAGAATTTTAGAAAAATCTCCATTAATGTGCAACCTTAAAGTTTTAAATGCTCACTTTCAGGACCAGTAAGGTTGTGTGATAGTAATTAAGTATTATCCATCTGATAGAAGTTCATGTGGTTTGATTGCGTCATTTCTGGCCTGCTTATTGAGTAAGTATTAGGTGAGCATCACAATTTCCTGTCTTTCACATAATTGAACACCAAGTTTCTTGTCAAGGTGCTAGTGGAGCTCAACTTGTAGAGTAGCAGGGCACCATGGGCATGAAATTCTTGATTATTGAGTTTAACCATGTATGTGTGGACAACAGAAGTTGCTGTTGGATCTGTCCTGTAATAACGGTGGGCACTGAAAGTCACACCATCATTTGTACTGCAAATGGAATTCAGGATTAAAATAGTTGTAGAGTTGGAAAGATAGAATTGAGACATGGACAGATCAAAGGAACAGAAAGAAAAAATACTTAAATATGTACATTTAATTTAAAATCTCAAATTATAATAAAAATTTGGAGGAGTGAGACTCTTTGCTTGTAAAAGTTATTTTTCCCCATGCCATAGAAATTGTTTGGCAATAATTAAGATTTTAAATGTCGCTAAATGGGCACTTACATTATAATGGATAAACTGCAGCTTTTATGTTACGCTTAGTCTCTGTCAACAAGGTAAACAGAAGAATTCAATTCTCAATTTATTGAAATGGGGAGACAGTAAGGGGTGTAGTCATTTCGCAGCTTATCAGGAGCAGGGCATCTCAGACAGCTTCTTGGTTTCCGCATATAACTGGACATGTTTACTTGTGGGAGTAATTGACCAATTTCCGTGGTGAATAATTTTAGCCTCCTTGTTAATTCTATGCAAAACAGCTGGTCCCCAAACTGAATTTCAACAGTATACGTGAAAGGAGCATGCTGTGGCCAGGTTTTGTTGTACATAAGAACATAAGAACCAGGAGCAGGAGTAGGCCATCTGGCCCCTCGAGCCTGCCCTGCTATTTAATAAGATCATGGCTGATCTTTTTGAGACTCAGCTCCACTTACCCGCCCACTCACCATAACCCTTAATTCCTTTACTGTTCAAAAATTTATCTAGCCTTGCCTTAAAAACATTCAGTGAGGTAGCTTCAACCACTTCACTGGGCAGGGAGTTCCACAGATTCACAACCCTTTGGGTGAAGAAGTTCCTCCTGACCTCAGTCCTACATCTGCCTCCCTTTATTTTGAGGCAATGCCCTCTAGTCCTAGTTTCACCTGCTAGCGGAAACAAACTCCCTGCCTCCACCTTGTCTATTCCCTTCATAATCTTATACGTTTCGATAAGATCTCCCCTCATTCTTCTGAAATACAATAATGTGATACATTCCAATATCCACACATGTCCCTTTAAACACAAAAATCGGGAAGTTGCTGTCTCACTTATTCGGCTCCTTCACAAGGTGCGCTGCGTTGGAATCTCACCGAAACAATGACCAGTACATAGAATACAGAAAGTCGCTGCACGTATTCATTTACTATCCACTAAGCCGGTCAGCAAAAAAGAGATTCTCTCAATTTAGTTTAAATATTCTTAAAGATGTTATAACTTAATTACTGTCAAACATTCTGATTTTGTCTTACAAATATGGAATCTTATCCGTTCGGATTTGGAAATTTAAAAGAATCACTTTTTCCGCTTTTGTCACTCACAATCTCTTCTTTACTCCCTACTTTTTGTTTCATTCAATTTTCCGTTTTGTGGGGGGGGGGGGGGAAGAGTGCAACGCGATATTGTATCTTCCGGTACACACGGAGTTATTCTTAAATATTTCGCACAGTCCGTGTGGTTAAAGCAGCAATCAGTTATTTGCTTCGTTCACACAAGCCCTGTGGTCACTCTGTAGAGGGCGCCCCGAACTACCAATGCAAAAGCCCATCCAAAGGAAAGGTGGAAGTACCGAGCGGGAACTGCAAAATCCATCCCCCTCTCCACCTCCACCCCCACCTCCACCCATCAACTGTATCTGTCAATGTTACTTGGCTTGGTAGTCTCCGAAGAACAGCAATTGGAAACTGTCGTGTATTGTATCACAATTGAAATGTGACTTTTGAACGAGGAAACGTGTCAATACCATTGACCAAACTGGCTGGACCTCAGTCCTTTCATTGAGGATGGTAAGTGTTTATAAATCAGCGGTAAATTTGAGAGCTCAGTCATTGCCATAGGGCCGTAGTGGTCAGTTCCAATAATTTGCGTTTATAACATCGACCAGTGATGGAGTGCCTGCTACTCTGTGCTTGTTCGAATTGTACCAACTGCGCTGCCGATATAAATATACTTCTGTGACACTGACAATTCGGGTACGGCAGCTGTTATTCGAAGTACATTAAAGCGTCTCCAAGCAAATAGGTCAAACCGCAGTATTGTTTGCACAAGGGACAGCTTCTTGGTTTCAGTCTAGTACATTTGTGTCATGCTTGGCTTGTGCTAGCGCAACGATGCACTGTTTGGTAGAAAGATTTACATGTCTCCCTGCAGTCACCCGTGATGATATGAATGCAAAGTTGTACAGTCCCAGAAACAAGTGCACAGGAAGAACTACATTAAAATGGCGAGCCGAACATCTTTAAGGGAAAAAAAGAACATTAACATTCTTCTTGCTATAAGCATTTAATGTATATTACAAAATCAAAAGTGTGAAAATTCCAGTTTGAGTGTAATTACAAGCCGAGTATAGTAGGTAGCAGGAAGATGTGTGATGTCCAAAATTGATTGTTACTCTGTGGTCCTGAGATATTCAAATGTTTGTCACAAATGCAAGTCAGAGTACACCGTGAGTTAGGTTCAAATTTTCAATATTTTGGCATGAGGAAGTTGGAATGTTGGTGTTGAAAAATATAGCGTCTCGAACGGGTTCCGGGTATGTGGCTTCCTGTGCGTTAAAAATGCTGAGTTTGATAAGAATGTTTTAAAGAAAAGTCGGAAATGTAATTGAAATATCCATTGAAAAATGGAAACAGAACTTTAAGACTGATTCTGATTTCTTTTTGTAGTATGGATTTATTAACACATGTTTGAAGTCTTTGATTATAGAAAAATTCGGAGAAGAAACATGGGAGAAACTGAGGTAATTTCTGACACTTCCCCTCAGCCATAAAAGTCTTTCGAATAGTGAGTGTCCGCCCACATGTGAATACAAGCGATAATGGGAATAAACAAAGGTTCCCTCGGCAGGTACTAGGGCTCAGACATGGACTCAGTATTAAACTTCAATGCAGAATCAAGGCACCTTTACATTGCAACATTTTAAAATGAAATGTCAATCCACTTCAAAAGAATAAATGAAATATTCTATGTTGATCAGGTTTCTGGTTATGATCAATACACGTATAATTATAATTTGCAGGCACCATTTCTAAATGTACATGTACATTTACATCGCTTAAATCGATTAAGTCTCTTAGTTATGCTCGGCATGTTTAAATTGTAGGTTACGTGTTATGCTTACATTTAATAGATCCAATGGATGATTCATCTTAGTCCAAAGATATATGTAACACCCACTTAGCATTCGGTCCCCTGTTGTAAAAGAAAACTTCAAAATAATTCGATTTTTTTCCCTTGGGTCTTCACATTGATGTAAATGTTTATCACTTTGATGCGATGAGATCAATAAATTAAGGCAATTCTGTTTTTTTTTGTTTTAATTGATTGGTGTGTGTTTAAAGGCAAATGCAGCAGTAACTTACTACATTTGGGCGAGACCCCAGCCGCAGCCTGCTGTTTGCATGCTGCGCATATAGCAGTGGGAAGATTTCAATTTAAAAGTCCAACAGGCGGCGCTCTTCAATACCTTGGGAGCGGTACAGCCGAGTGCTTTAATGTCCAACTTCGAAAAAAATGACAGCTTTTAAAACACAGTAGCAATTATGGGAGATTGATCTATCTTAATAAGAATTTACAGTGATTTAATATGATTTCATGTTTAAAAACAAATATAAATGTTTCAACAGAATCGCTGCCGAAGTCCCAGACACTTTTATGACGTTTAAAGTATATGCGGACGATAATACGATGCGACTGGTGGAAGAAGCTTGCAAATTGTTAGGTGGGTTTTCACGTTATAATTATCAATATTAATACATTGCATTTCTAACTTCATGTTGCATTCAAATTAGTACTCAATTTAACCCATCTCCCCAAGAGTTCCCACTTGACCTCGAGTATTTTAGGTCTTAAGTGCAAAGGAATTATATGCAGTCAGAAGCACTGACAATGCACTGGGGCACCAAGGTTGACTCTGTCTTGATTTACTTTCTTATCCTTACAATGTATTTTCATCCTAAAAAAGTTTTTTTCACACTGCAAATGCAAGACAGTAAAATTTAGTGTGGTTTAACTTTTTCTTTTGTGTCTTTTAATTTCTCTCTTGGTCCAATATTTCTTCACCTCAGTCTGTTTTTCTTGTTGTACCTGATTGGACATTAAATTCACACATTCTAACTTAATTTTCCTTCTCAGTCCTTGTATGTTAATTTCACAATCTTTCAGCCTTATTGGTGAAGGAGAAATTAAGGTGCTTTCATCTGATCTGGAGATCTCCCCTCGACAACTTTCTGCCTTATAGGCCTCCAACCCTGAGCAGCCCCTTTCTACCTTCGTCCCAAAATCCACATACAGGAAAAACCCATTGTTTCAGCCTGTTCCTGCTTCACTGAATTTATTTTTTCTTATCTTTACTCTTACTTTGTCTCCTCTCATTCAGTCTGTTCCCATTTACATTGGAGATTTTTCCAATGCTTTATACTACTTCCACAATTTCTAGCTTTCAAGCTCCAGCTGCTTCATCATCACCATGGACATGCAATTCCTATACACATCCAATTCCTGCTTCCTTTAAAGGAGGTTTGATCAGCATTCAATTCCCCCACCCTCCATCACCTGGTTTAGCTCATTCTCACTTTGAACAATTTCTGTATTATCTCATTTTCTCCACATCAGAGGTGTGTCCATGGGTACCTGCAAGGGTCCCATTTATGCCTGTCTCTGTTGGGTACATAAACATTCTTTGGTCCGGTCTTACTTGGGTGCCCTCCAACACGTTTTTCTATAGTACATTGATGGCATCATTCGTGCTGCATTGTTCTCTTGTCCAGAATTAGAAAAGTTAATCAATTCTGTTTCTAATTTCCATCTTTCCCTGACTGTCACCTGACTTTTCCCCTCTTTTTCTCACTGTTTCCATTTCTGGTTGACCGCCAATATTCATGACAAACTCACTGACACCTTTTTTTTAAATCAGCGATCACTCGGGTCAAGTATGATTGACCGCTAATAGGGCATCTATTTATGGGTCTTCAGACAACCGAAGAGGCCAATCCAGGATCCACAGATTCTATTGCAGTGTGGATAGTAATGGTTGTTGGAGCGGGTGGTGGGTGGGCCTTCCTGACATTCTGTCTCTCTTTGCGTAAGAGTCACTTCTGTTCAGTGGCAGAGTGGAGATTGCTTTCATGGTGTATAGCTCCCTGCTGGATAATGTATCTCCAATGATTCCAGTTTGTAACCATGTCCTCCCAGTTGTTGATGTTCATTTACCCTTTATTCATTCAGGGGATGAGGGTGACACTGACCAGGCAGCATTTATTGCCCATCCCTAGTTGGCCTGAAGGCAGTTCAGAGTCAACCACATTATTGTGGGTCTGGAGTCACTTGTGGGCCAGACAAGGTAAGGATGGCAGTTTCCTTCCCTAAAAGACATTTAGTGAACCAGATGGGTTTTTCCCAACAATCGGCAATGGATGCATGGTTATCATTAGATTCTTAATTCCAGATATGTTATTGAATTCAAATTCCACCATCTGCTGTGGCAGGATTTGAACCCAGGTCCTCAGAACATTGTCTGGGTCGCTGGATTAACACTCCAGTGACAATACCACTTGGCCATTGCCTCCCAAAGCAGATGAAAAGCAGTTGTTGATGTTGATATGTAATTTCTTGAGGTTGGTCCAGATGTTATCTCTGAATCATTCGTTTTGGCCATCATGCTGAATTTTTTTTTATTCCAAAAAATGTTTTATTCATAACAAATCTCTTTGCATATATACGTTGTCACAAAAGCAGTTTGCTTCTGTACGGTTGCATATCAAGTAAATAAACAAAACTTTGAGTCTATCCAAAAAAACCAAATACCTCTCTTACACATACAATACCAATATTTACATATATTTGAGGCACTAGGAGGGTCCAATAACTGACCCCCACTGACCTTCAACAGGAAGACCTCAGACAGTGCTCTTTCCTCACTGCATCTTCTTGACAGCTGCCCTAAGCTATAGTGTGTCTTTCAGCTGGTACCTGGGAGTACATGATCTGTTTTGGGAGGCATGAGTTGGGCATTCGGATGACATGGAGTTGCTGTTGAATTATGGTAGTGGTAATGCTGGCTGTGTTGGCCTCCTCCAAGATGCTGATGTTAGTGCATGTGTTTTCCCAGATGATCCACAGGATTGCTCGTAGGGATCTCTGTTGGTGTTGCTCCAGTGCTTTAAGGTGCATGCTGTAGGTTGTCCACGTTTTGGCTCCATATGGTAGTGTGGGAGAGACAACAGCTTTGTAGACCAGTAATTTAGTCTGGGCCTGTAGGTCATGGTCTTCAAACACTCTTCCTCTGAATCAGGCGTAGGCTCCACTGGCACAGCTCAGACAGTTGACACTTAGTGACACCTACAGATACTATGACTATACTTCCTCACACCCTGGTCCTTGTAAGGACTGTCTTCCATTCTCCCAGTTTCTCTGTCTCTATCACACCTATTTCAATGATACCTCCATCCACAGAGGTGCCTCTGACTTGTCCTCCTTTTTTCTCAGTCGAGGATTCCACCCCATTGTGGTTGACAGGGGTCTCAGACATGTCTAACCATTTCACATACTTGTAACCTCAGCCCTCCCTCTCCCTCCCAGAATAATGATAGGTTTTACCTTCATTGATTTTATCCCCAACCAGCCTCCTGATTCAAAGGAGCATTTGATGCTATTTCCACCATCCCCAGCAAGATGTCCACCATAAAACACATCTTCCTCTCCCCACCACTGTCAGCATTCTGCAAAGAATGTTCTCTTCTTGATACTCTGGTCCATTTCTCCGTCACTCCTGACACTTCCTCAGTGCCACTGCCCCCCACCCCCATGTCACCTTCCTATGCAATTGCAGTCGGTGTAACAATTGCCCTTTTACTTGCTCCCTCCTCATTGTCCCAAAAACACCTTCTAGGTGAATCAGTGGTTTACTTGTACTTTGTTCAATCTATTTGCTATATTTACTGCTCACAATGTGTTCTCCACTACATTGGTGAAACCAAATGCAGACTGGGTAACTGCTTTGCAGAATACCACTGCTTTGGGCAAGCTGGAGGTACAGTACTTATTTTTACCTTAGGCACTTTACAGCCTTCAGGTCTCAATACTGGATTCAACAACTTTAGAGGATAAACACTGTTCTCTGTTTTTATTGCACCCCATCTCCCACACACACACACACACACACTTTGCTCTTAGCAAAGTTGACTTACTGTCTACTATTCATTCCTACTGTTAATATCTTTTTGCATCCATATTACTGATCTACAGCCAACAGCACTCTCTTTGTCTGTTGCTGTGGGCACCCTTGCCATCTGATCCACTCTCTCCTGTTGTCCTTTCGTCAACAGCTAAACAACCACCATTTTCCAGCCACGTTCAGTTCTGAGCAAGAGTCACATTGGACTCAAAATGTTACCTCTGTTTCTCTGTCCACAGATGCCCTCAAACCTGCAGTTTCTCCAGCACTTTTTTTTTAATATTTAGAATCTCTAGCATTTGCGGAACTTTGCTTTTAATTATGTTGCTTGCATGGTGCACTCAAACCATAGATACCTGGTTTTCCAGTTTGCAACATTGTCAGCTTATACTTTCAGCATTGTGCTACCCAAAAGTTGTAAAAGCCTAAATATGCAGAGCACGTACATTGAACAATGCTATTTATATAAACCACAGAAAATTAAACAATGAAATCATGATGACTCAAGTTTGGGTAACCCAAGAGTCCATTTGACAAAATTGTCAACCATACCTGCAAGAAGAACAGGAAATCCAACAGAATGTTTTTCATGATTAACTGAAGTTCTAGACTGGTGACTCTAGATTAGCTGAACTTGTCACATGTCATATGATCATGCCTAACAATTGAAGGGAGTTGGTCCACCCTGGAGTGTGAAATGACAGTCATGTGCAGCATGGCTTCAAAATGATCTCGACCACATCCTGAATGAGTATTCACCAAGACACATTTTGAATGTGATTGAAGCCAAATAATATTGACATCTTTTACATGACCGCGCTTTAATTTTTGAAGAAGAAACATGTAATGGGGGAAAGTGAAGCAAAGAACATATCACTGCTATGGTCTACATCAATGTGGATGACACTTACATAGATGGCTGCAGCTCCTTGTGAGATGAAGGTCCAAGAAACCACGTTGCTACGCATGCACTACGAAGTGAGCAAATCAGTGTGGGTGACCTCCAACATTTTTTGAGACATGGATCAGGAAAGTGGACAATGCTATCAATGGAAGAAAAGGGAGATTCTCACCTTGATGACTCTGATAAGTCTGATAATTGCCCAGCCACTCACCTGTGTTGAAACCTAGCTGAAACCTTCCTAGCTGAAACCACAAAGGCTGAAGAGATGCTTTGGGATTCCACGCTGCAGTACAGACTAGGAAGCCATGTTTGACTGCATTGATGACATAGTGGACAATATCATACTTGTCCAAAGACAGCACACCAAACAGAAAAAGGTTACTGAGATTTTCCAGTGATGACTACCAATGTTAATCAATGCTTTTAACTGTACAAGGTCAGGCTATTGTAACGTGTGAATAAATTGAAAAATAAGGATACCTACCACATATGTACTGCTTCACTGTCATTGTTTTGCTTCACAGAACATGCTTCCTTACAGAGTGGAAGCAGGCCATTTGGCCCACCGAGTCCACACTGACCCTCCAAAAAGCATCCCACAGAAACCACCCACCTGCCCAATCTATCCCTATAACCCTGCATTCACCTGTTATGGAGGGGAAGAATTTAGTCATTTAGCCCATTATGTCTACACAAGCTCTCTGAATAACTGTTCTGACTTAGCACCATTCTCTTGCCTTTCCCCCGATATCTCTTGAATGATTCAATTGAATTTGTCTCTTCCATATTTCTGGGCATTGGATTCCAGACTCAAACTTGCTGTTTTGTTGCACAATGCATTCTGTTTTCTTTTCCAATTCACTTGTGTTCTCTTGTTCCTGGTGGTTTTATGAGGGAGAACAATTTCTCCTTATTTCATCGATCTGGATGCCCCATGACTTTAAAAACCTTGATCAAATTTCTGCTTAGCCTTCTCCTCTCCAGGTTAAAAGTCCCAACTTCCCCAGACTTTCTTCATAATTTCAATTTATGATCTCTGGAACCAGTCTTGGAACATCTTCTGCTCTCTTTCCAATGCATTCACATCCTTCCTCATGTGTAGCCCAGAACTTTACACAATCCTCCAGCTGAGTTCTAAGTAGTGACTTATGCAGTTTTGGCATAACTTTCTTGCTCTTGTTCTCCATACCATAGAATTAAAGCACAGG
Source organism: Ginglymostoma cirratum (assembly GCA_024137785.1). Lineage (NCBI taxonomy): Eukaryota > Metazoa > Chordata > Chondrichthyes > Orectolobiformes > Ginglymostomatidae > Ginglymostoma > Ginglymostoma cirratum. Next base: position 17,474,679 of record JAHRHZ010000268.1, read on the forward strand.
ATATACTGTATGCTTTATTAATGAGTCTCTCATCTATCCTGACCCCTTTAATGAATTATGTGCGCATTCACCCAGACCTGCCTGCTTCTGCACACCCTTTAGAGTAGAACCCTTTATTTTATCTTGTCTTTCCATGTTCTTTGTATCACCACACACTTCCTGCATTGAGCTTCATTAGCTACCCACTCCACTAACTTGTTTGTGACCTTAAGTAGTTTTACGTTCTTCTCATTGATTACAATGTTTCCAAGTTTTGTATCATTCACAACCTTGGAAATTGACCTCTGCACACTAATACCTAGATCATTAATGTAATTCAGAAAAAGCAAGGGTCCCATTACTAATGCCGGAGGATTCCGCTGCAAACTGTCTTCCTGGCTGAAAAATATCCATTAAACATTATTATGTTTCCTGTTACTTAGTCAATTTTGTATCCACATTGCTACTGATCTTGTATTCCATGAACTATAATTTTGTTGTCAAGTCTGTTATGCATCACTGCATCAAATGCCTTTTGGAAATCCACATTCGTCACATCAATTGCATTACTCTGATCCAGACTCTTTGTTTCCTCTTTAAAAAAAATGTCCAGCAAATTAATTAAACACAATTTTCCCTTAGGGAATTCATGCTGACACTTCCTAATTGACCCACATCTTTCCATATGATTATTAATTCTATCATAAATAATTGTTTCTAGAAACTTCCCACTGCTGAAGTTAAACTGAATGGCCTGTAATTGCTGAGCTTATCCTTACAAATATACTTGAATGAAATTGTATTTTTTGCAAATTTCCAGTCTTCCACACCTCCCGAGTCTAGGGAAGAATGAAAGATTATAGCCAATGTCTCCACAATTTCTATTCTCTCTACTTTCGATATCCTTAGATGTATCTCCTCTGGACCTGGTGTCTTGTCAACTTTAAGTACTGAAAGTTTATCCAAGACCACCTTCTTATCAATTCAGTACATTGTTTAAAGCTAAAAAGAAACTTGCAGTGAGCAATTATTTAAGAATTAAAGACATTGACTAAATGTTCACTATTTGAATTGCCGTCAAGCCTAAAATGTTAATTTTTCATTTGTACATTGTTCTTTGACAATGTCTATTTGTGCTACTAACGATCACTCTGCCTTCAGCCACCTCACCCCTTCCTTATTAGGCTTCCTTTTTGAACATCTCACTCTTTCCGTCCCTCTCTAGTTTACAAAACCTTTTCACAGGTCATGCTTCTGACTAAACTTTTTGTCTCCTTTGGAAACTCTCCTATTTTTTTTATTTAAAAGAAAGCTATTTCTTTATTTTACTTATTCACTGCACCTCCTACATCCTTTACATGCCTGGGAATATATTCAGAATGAAAGTCACCGTATGAAAGCTAGTTGTTGCCGAAAGTCTGTAATTTTTTGATCCCGGTAACATGTTTTTCTTGTGACCTCCAGATGTGGAGCCAGCTATGGTGTTACAACAATTTGGAGAGTATTTTTTTGAGTTTTGCAAGAGATCTGGATATGATCACATGCTCCGCACTCTGGGAGGTAACCTAATGGAGTTCATTGAGAACCTTGATGCATTACACAGTTACCTTTCATTATCCTATCAGGCAAGTTTAAATGAGTTTTCTGAGACTCTAGAGGTCTGTTGAACATTCTAAAAGTTCTTATACTGTAGTAAGTGGACAGTTTACCGGAATTTTAACAACTTGTCTTTAGCTGTAGATTCAGCTTTTCGTTTTAGAATAATAGGAAACGTTGGCACTGCATGAGTAGATTCATTTGCAAACAAGCACTGAAATATCAGTAACACGCCAATACTGTAAATGCAATTTCAATTCCTATGTGCAATTAATTTTTATTTTAGGATGTCATAACAAAGACATTAGATTTGAATGTTCACCCTGCTTATAATTACCACAATGCAGTCTATATGCTCTCTATTGCTCTGAAAGTCTGGGGGAGGAAGGTAGTGTGTGTTTGTGTAAATGGGTTCCAAGGTGACGTGCTGGATTCATGAATTGATTAGAGCATCTATAGAGACCAGCATTTCCACTGAGGTCTATGTTGGCTGTCTGAAGAGCAGTTTATGCTGGCCAGTAGAAGACTGGAACCAAATTAATACTCTTTTGCAGATTCAACTATTCTATAATTCAGCTGGGCAGGTTTTGTATTTCCTAGGAAACTATTAATTAGTGGTTAACTAGTGTGGATTGCTGTTAGGAATTAGGGAGTGGGGGATGGCGAAAGCAAAACTAATTAAAGAGCTGTGATTTTTCATTCTTTGCTGTAGATAATGTTGCAATCCAAAATTCTAATCATTAAGGTGATAATTGCTGAACAAAAAAACATGAACCTAAAATAACAGGCAGAAAACTTTGAAAAGACTCAACAGGTCAAGTAACTTTAATGCAATGTGAAACAGTTAACATTTCAGATTGATGATCTTTCAACAGAACTGGGAGAAGTTAGAAACGTGTGAGGTATTTAGGGAAAGGCACCAAAAGAAAGTCCGCGATAGGGAGGAAAACGGGAGAGATAGGTGACAGAAGTGTTCACCTTGCACGAGCAAAGGGAATTGTGATGCAGTAGGAAAATAGGCAAAGGATGTGTCTATAAGAGATTCACAGCTGTCAGAAAGTGAAGATAAGAGGAAAAAACTGGTATAGCCAGTACAAAAGAAAATAGTAAGAGGTACAGGGTGGAGGCAAAGGTTATGATCTGAAATTGTTGAACTCAGCTTTGGGTATGGAAGACTGTAAACTGCCCACTCGAATGATGAAGTGTTTTACTTGAACTTATGTTGAGTCTCACTGGAAATGTGCAGTGGGCCAAGAATGGAGATGTCAACATGACAGCAAGTTAGGGAATTAAAATGACAGGCCAATGAGAGCCCAGAGTCAAACTTGCAGGCTGTGCGAAGGTGTTCTGTAATGCAGTCACCGAATCCGTGTCTTGTCTTCCTGATTTAGAGGAGACAACATTTTGAGCAGTGGATATGATATACTACATTGAAAGAATTGGTACCTACCCAACCTACTGACCCCCATACCCACCTACCAACTCACCCACCTGATACCCTATCTACCTGCCGCGACTCCCACCTGCCACGTCTCCGACCTGCCACCTCGCATCCACCTGCCACCTTGCATCCATCTGCCACCTCTCTCACCTGCTACGTTATCCACCTGCCCCGTCACCCACCTGCCTTGTCACCGATCTGCTGCCTCACCTACCTGCCACCATACTATTTACCAGCCCACCTATCTACCAGTTCACTCATCTTCCACCTCACCCATGTGCTTCCTCACCCACTGACACCTTACCCACCTACCACAGTATTCCCCTATCATCTCACCTACCTACCACCGTACACACTGATTCACCTGCCAATGTCCTCCCCTATCTAACACCTCATCCACACTAGCCTCTTACCTCATCCACCCTTCACACACCCAGTTAATTCACTCACTTACCCATTTTATCACCTGCCAATTCACTCACTCATCCTTTCACTCACTCATGCACTAACAGTCATACTACACGTTCAAATGTGCCATACAATGTCTGGTGCCTAAAAAAGGGTTGAGTCTTTTCTGTTCTGCAAGTCTACTCTGCATCAGAAGAACTCTCTGAGAGTAACAAAAACTGAAAGAACTGTGGATTCTGAGGAAGCGTTGCCAGACCCAAGACATTAACTCTGATTTGTTTTCGTAGATGCTGCCAGACCTGCTGAGCTTTTCCAGCAACTTTGGTTTTTGTCTCTGAGAGCATTGGTCACCTCAGTTCAGGTAAAGCATAGAAGAGCAATGTCAAGCCAGAGGAAAGTTCAAGTGGAGTGGCAATCCAGTGATGATTTCTGCTACTCAGAAGGTTTCAGCCAAACTTAGCAAACAGCACCTCATCTTACCCTTAGGAACTTTACAGTCTTTATTCAATATGGAGTTCAACAATTACAAATCAGAATATTGCGAACCTACCATTTAGGCTTTTTTAAAAACTGGTAACTCTTCTGTCATCAATCTCTCGTGTTTTCCAACCTATTGCAGACTTCCTTTTGTCTCTTACCCCTCCACCCTCCCTCAAAACCCATTCCATTTTTATCTTTTCCCAGTTCTGATGAAAGGTCATCAACCTGAAGCGTTAACTTTGTTTCTCTTTCCACAAATATTGATGAGTTTGCTGAATACTTCTAGCACTGTCCGTTTTTACTTCAGACTTCAGCATCTTCAGCTTCCTTGTTAGTGAAGCCAACCAGCGCTCCATACTGGTCAGCTACATGGTTTTCATTGGTAAAACTATAGCAGTACATCAGTGCTTGTTTGAGAGTTACTAAACCTTGGGTCTTTCTAAGCAATATCTAAGTTCTATAGACTTAGGCAGGTAAGGTGTGGCTCTATCGAAATATTGTGTGCATTACATATCAGGTAAAGGAATGTTATGTGGGTGTTTGCTCAGTAGCTTGGCTTGGAGACTCCTAGGCGTGGCAATGGACTTCTGCACATACCATAGCCAACTGATCAAAACAAATCCAAGTGGTTTATATCCAGGCAAATATAAAGAGTACAAACACTATATTTCTTGTCATTTACCAAGTTTAAGGAGAAGAAAGCATTTGATGCATCCTCCCTCTCTGAAAACTGAAGTCCATATGACACTCCCATCCATAATTTCCCATCATATAATACCAAGAAGCTTTGTGTTAGAACTTTATCACAAAATTTTAAAACAGAAGCATTTTTAAGAAGGTCTTAATTGGTAAATTAAACAAAAGCTATCTTGAAAGCTAAGTTATTACCTTTAGTAAGATGGGTGTACTGATATATAGTCTTCTATTAACCAATGCAATCCAACAAAAGGTTCAATTTTAGTATTTTATTCACATTATGCAGGAGATGAATGCACCATCCTTCAGGGTGGAAAAAAATGAAGACAGTTCCATGCTACTGCACTATTATTCCGACAGGAGAGGACTGTGTCACATTGTCCCTGGTAAGAATGCATAGATAAGATTACTTTTATAACTTTTGTACTTTTATGTAATTGTAATCCCTAAACGCGGTGAGGAGATATTGGCAGAGGACAGAGAACTGTTAGCATTGTACCGTTGTTTACAATGGGAGTTAGAGACAAATCATGTAATTACAGGTCTGTCAGCTTAACGTTGCTGGTAGATAGATTATTAGAAGAAATTCTGAGGAATAGTATAAATCACCATTAAAATAGATACATGGTTTAGCTTAAGGCAGTGAACATGGATTGTGAGGAAACATGATTGAAAGTTTTGAGATGGTAACAGGAAGTGTCAGTTTGGGTAGTGTGTTTCATATCATATGTATAGCTTTTAACAAAGCTTTCTACAAGGCCCTACAACACAGACTATCCAGAAACATAAGAGCCCATCAGATTCAAACTCAAGTGGCAAGTTAGATCCAAAATTGACTCAGAAGATGGAAGCAAAGGCTGTTAGTTGTCAGGTGTTTTTGTGACTGGAAGGCTGTTTCCCATGAGGTTATGCAGAGCTCAATATTAGATCTTGTTCATATTTTATCCAGAAGATGTAAATATAGGGGGATTTATCAAGTATGTGCAGATGAAGAAAATGTTCATTGCGTAGCTGATAACATGGAAGAATTCTGAACACTGCAGGGAAAATATCAATTAATTAGTCAGGAGTGCAGAAAGGTGACAAATGTAATTCAGTCTGAAAGTATGGGGTATGTCATTTTCGAAGGGCAAACAATCTGCATGTATATTAACATGGACAAATCTGTTGACCAGATTTGTACCTTGTACTCTAGTTGTGACCCAATTAATGTTTTATACCATTTTAACATAGATCTTTTATTTTATGCTTCAACTAATAAAGCAAAGTATACCTTATACTTTCTTAATCACTTATCTACCTGACCTGCTACCTGAAGGGATCTATGGACATTCCTTCCAAGGACCCTCTGTTCCTCGGCACTTTTCAATATATTGCCATTCATTAGGAATTCCCTTGCCTTGGTATCATATTTATGTTCAGAAACCATAGTGATATAGTATGGAATAAACTATGCTGTGGTTATGCTGTTAAACCACCTTATTGGTTGAATGAAATCCTTTTGATTTATATTCATGAAGAAGCTAAGTACAATTAATGGAAACCATTTGTTTTGTGTATTTCATCCTTTCATTGAAAACTGTGATACTACATAAAGTGCAAGACCACTTTGGGCATTGTATCAGTTGCTTCTGTGTGACATGTTTCCTTAATATCTTCAAGACTAATGATCATTAATTAATTTGAAGCAATGTTCAAAGTTGTGACCTCCTTTCAAGGCTCAGGCGTACAAGATTTTCCTACCTTTGGTCTTAAAGCAATCCTGTCACATTAAGGATTAAACTAATAGTCCTTCTCCATTGTATATATTGTGTTTGTGGCCACTGGTACCATCTGAGATGCTTTGCATAGATTCACTGCTACCAATTCTTATTATTGGTGTAAATCTAAGTCGCTGATGCCATTTGGCGAAGTATGTCAATAGGAAGTCTGTGGCTGAATCTTTATAAACAGTGTAGGTTCATTACACTGTACTTGATTACTAGTTGCATTACATTCTGAGTTACATGATAGTCTCTTGTGAGAGTTCTGGCTAGACTTAAGGGTCGGTAAACATTATAATAAACAACATAGAGCCGAGCACTTAGACTGGTCTTGCAACTTAGAACAACTGGTACTGAGAACTGGTTACCTTCTACCTGGAGCAGTTCTTCATACCCTGTTGAGTGGAGCTTACCTCATGATATCAGTCAACACTTGCAGGTACTAACTGCCTCTTCAATACTCTACACTACATTCATTGTCAAGCGATTCTCTTGTGATTTGTAATTGGAATTGAATGCAGTTTTGAATGGTGCATTCTGACCAATATACTACGCAGCTTCAGTATGATGATTTTAAATATGTGTTGTATGATGCTGGCAATGTAGCTAGACATTCAGTTTGCCTTTGTAGTGTTCTTGATTTTCACGAAGCAACGAATGGGCAAGGTCATCACTGAGATTCTATATTTCAAGATCACTACCTGCTTTTCCTTTTAATGCGTAGTATCAAACTAACTAAACAAATGTATCCCCCACTTATTTTCCCCCAATGTCAAGACCTGCACTTAATTTTATCAACCATACTTATTCACATTTGTAAATATGTGCCTGTTTTTCATGATCGCCTCTGACCTTGAAGAAAGCTGTCCAGAAGGATTTAATAATCTATGTGGCATGAATTGCTCCTTCTGTAATGTTTGTTTGAATCTGGCTGCAAACCAGAGTGGGATGGGTGGTGGAGGAGGCTCCAGATGGAGAGTAAAGAGAGTAAGCAGCCAATCACATTGAGCTGCTTTCAAAGACTGCAAATCAGGAAATAGAATGCTATGATTACCCTTCACCTTTTATTACATGTTACAGAAAGCAAAATGAAGGAGGCTTACATACTCATAGGATTAAGGCAGAAGTTGAAATATCACAAACAAACTCAAAGAAGAAGAAAGAGTATTATCCTCTTCCTGAGACAAGACGACCATGATGAAAGGGCACCTGGCTTTGCCAGGATTGCCAGCTACCTGATGATGCGAGGTCTCTTTTGACTATGCATGTGGTTCTACAGCATAGACTGTCAATGGCAGGGGGCCCTCCCCTTTTCCATTTGAGGGCCTGGGGTGGAGAGTGCTGCACATGGCAGTCCCTTGCAATCGTGAACTGAGTAAGTTCACTGGGTGCCGGGCCACGTTTGGTTTTTGTAATCTGGAGGAAACGGTTTTTCACATAAACATAGAATGTTTCCGTTTGCAACCCATTTTTTGTATTTTTCAAAGGCCCTGCTCCTTAATTTTTGGTTGCACTTCAGTCCCATGATCCTGATCTACAGGCACCCGGTGCGTGAAGGGGTGAACAAGTCGGGGGGTGGGGGGTGCGGTGGCTTCTTGTGCGGTCTGCTCCTTGGCCTGGCCAAGGTGGCAATCAACAGGCCCATACAGCAGGCCAAGGAGGGGCTCATCATTTGTGACTGTCTGCGCCTGTTTCATGGTTATATCTGTGCTCAGGTGTTCCTGCAGAGGGAGCACACATTACTCACTGGCATGAAGAGGCCTTTAGAGACTGGTGGGCACTACAGGCTGGGGTGCATCATCAATCTGGACAATGTCATTTTACTTTTGTAAGTTGCTGTTTCGTTCTATAAATTTCTGCTCGACAGTTAAATTATGTTTTATTTCAGTACAGTGCCCCAGCAGCAGCTGTTTCATTATTATTTTCAACCTCTTATTTTGATAAAAGAATTGAGGAAGCTATACTCTGTATCTAACCATGTGCTGTCCCTGGCCCAGGAGTGTTTGATGGAGATGGTGTTGCGGGAACTTTTCTTTTAGTTTAAAAGAGTTGAGGGAGCTTTGCTTTCCAGTTTCTTTTAGTTTAAAAGTAGAGACAGCTTTACTCTGTATCTAATCCAGTGCTGTCCCGGTCCTGTGGGTATTTAACGTGGACAGTGTCAAGGGAGCTTTATTTCAAAGAGTAAGGGCTATTTTACTTTCAGATTAAAAGAGGAACCTTTCGTCTATTCCTAACTCCATGCCTGTTCTGGGAGTGTTTGATGGGTACAGTGTGGAGAAAGTTTTACTCTGTATCTAACCCTGTGCTGTCCTGTCATGGGAGTGCTTGATGGAGATAGCGTCAATGGGGCATGACTTACAGTTTTAAAAGAAGTAGAAGGTGCTTTACTTTCAGTTTATAGGAGTAGACTATCAATGGGGAGAAATTCAGATCTAGAGCTAGCATCCCCTCCAAAGTGCATATAGTGTCCAACCAAACCAAAAAGTTCATCTCTGTAAATCCCCACTACACTGCAGGCAGCTGTGATGGCTTTATCCTGCAATAATCCATATATCAACTGTTTTTGTTCATCCAAGATGCAACACAGATGGTTGCCAGTGACAAGAGAAAACGGCTTCGTACACAGCTCATAATTTTATTACACCCTTTCAAATCACATCTTGAGATCAGAATGTCTTTAATGAAAGTCATGGAGTCACTGCAACACCATGGGCAATTGGACAGAGCAAGACAGACTTCTTTGGCGGCTTCCATTTAATTGTAATAAATCCCTGCTCCCCCAACATGGAAACATTATCATATCTGTCAGCAACTCAAAGCCATGCATGAAATCTTTTGGGTCCCCTAGGCCAATCAGAGAACTCTTTCTCTGTCTGGGAATATTGACTTATCACATTGGTCACAATGACAAACTTTGTATCCTTTCTGGAGTCTGAGTATGACTTTAGCTGGTGGTACCCCACTTTAAGTACAACTAAGAAAACACCTTGCTTGTTGACAGCTCTTGGAGTACCTCATCTATAGCTGATATTAGGGTGGCATTCTATAAACACTGGCTTGTTCACTTGTCTCATGTGGATACATTGCCTTATGTCTCCATTTGCCTTGGGTGCTATTATTTCAATATATTACCACCCAATATATTAGACCTTCTATTCTTTCTGTCTTTCTTGGATTACTCCCATCTTGCCCTCTGGAGTATCTAAGCTTGTTCACTTGGTTTGAGTTTCAATCAACATTCCCTGGAGCTGAGTTGTCTAACCACTTCCATTGATTACAGTTGGGGGAGTTGGTTAGCTCAATTGGTTGGATGGTTGGTTTGTGCTGCTTGATGATACCAACAGCGTAGATTCAGTTCTCACTCTGTCTGAGGTCACCACAAAGATCCTGCCTTCTCAACCTCACTCCTTATCTGAGACATGACACTGTCAGGTTAAATTCACCACCACCCACCTCTCTAATCAGAGAGTGCACCAATGATCCTCTGGGACTACGGTGACTACAATTGCAGTTGACCCCAGGGGAGGCTGTGGCTGAGTGGTATTATCACTAGGCTGTTAATCCAGAGACCCAGGCAACATTCTGGAGACGCGGGTTCAATTCCCAAAATGGCAGAGGGTGGAATTTGAATTAAATAAAAATCTGAAATTACAAGACTGACAAAGATCATGAACCTTTGTCAATTGTTGGGAAAAACCATTCTGGCTTACTAGTGTCCTTTAGGGAAGCAAACTGCCATCCTTACCTGGCCTGGGCCACATATGCCTCCAGACCCACAGTAATGTGGTTGACTCTGAACAACTCTCTGTGCAGTTAGGGATGGGCAATAACTGCTGGCCTAGCCAGTGACACCCTCATCCTGTAAATGAATAAAAAAAAACCCACCTCAGGTTAAAATAAGGTCACCATCCTCAAGGTTAACACATATTTTTGATTGGCAACCTTGTACAACCCCTTTTTTCAGGGTTGGCCTGGAACTGTAAGGTTAGATCTGAGAGATATTTAAAGGGACAACATGCTTTCTGTGAGCATGTTAGCTGTCCTTCCCCAATCACGCCTCTATTGAAGGCACGTTGTGGTTGAGTTTAAAATTTTGGAAGTTTGAAATCTTTAAATTTTAACATTCAACATCATCTGAAGAAAAGTCATTGGAGTTGAAGGATTCACTCTGTTTCTGCCTGCAGAACTGCTGAGTTGTTAGATTTTGTTGGGGCGGGGAGGGGTGTGTTCATGAGCAGAGCTACCTAAACATAGACAGTCAGCCATTTGCAAGGAATTTTCAGATGGTTTATAAGTTGTTAAGAAGCAGCAAATTTAGATACGATGCCTTATTTAATCAGACAAAGGAAGGAAATATGTGACGTGTGACAAATGCGAATGCTTTACCGATCCCAAAGTTGTTCCTTAGAATAGAGAGGCAGAGGTGATGGACACCTATGGTTTGGAGTGGTGGGATGTTCATTCCTGTTGTTTCGCAGTCTTTGGTGATAGTCTTTAATGGTAATAGTCTTTGTTCTTCTCTTCATCAGATGTAGGGGAACTCTTAGTCTTCTCCCAAGAAGGTGATGGCTCATGCCCCTGGACCCTCTCTACCTCACTTGCCCCTTCCCTGTTGCCCTCTTAATATGCCTTTTGAGGCGGTTGGCAATCAATGCCATGTCAATCATTTGTCTGAATTCTTTCAGCCAAAGACCATAGACAGCTACTCATGATGTCAAGATGACCATTGTCCCCTTGTCCCTTGTTGTCACTCTCTCGAAAATGGAAAAGTTCTGTTTTCCCATACATTGCAATGATAATAAGGTACATTTAATGTATGATAAATTTTTGATGTAATTTCAATGGAACATTGTGAATTTGGTAATCCTGGTGATTCTTGTGATCATGCTTGTATCTTTCCTGTGTGCTTATATACTAAAAGTTGTTTCTGTTTGGAAGAGGCTAATTACTATTGTAACAACAATTAAATAAAATTTCGTGCAGCACAAGAAATACTAGAAAACTTCAGTTCTAAAGGGACACCAATTTCTAACAGAGTTTCGTAGCCCTTTCTGATTTACATACAACATTAACCCTCGATGTGAATTCTATAGCCTCACAAATGTGTTGCTGTGAAGGAGCAGACTTTTTTTGGTTTCACTCTCTAATGATTTGCAGATGGAGGATGTATAAATTCCCTAGCTGGCCTTCCCGTCCTCCTCATGCCTGTCTTGGTTGGTCTACAAATTTATGGAGTGTAGATGAAACATCAGACAAATCCCCTATACACCCTCCACCCATAATCCCTAGGATCGCCTTAAGTAGCCAATTGGCCACAAGGTCAGCTTTCCACCCAGAATCTATCTTGAAGCTGGTATGAGGAGTTTGGGGGCGGGGGTGAAGCCGAAGTCCAGCGAGTTGCCCTGCCTGTGCAAAAAAGGTGCTTGGGTAAAGGGAAGTTGTCTCCCTCAAAGGCCTTTCCAAATTGGGCCCCTCCCCAAAATTTGCCACAGTGGGTACTTGCACCTGCACACTGGCATTTCAGTCAAGATCCTGAGCCTCACCTTCCCTAAATCCCCACCCCAATCCCCAGATGAGATGCTCATCCCTACACTTACCTTGTATTGAACTCTGAATCTGGAGACTGCTTGTAGTCCCAGCCCTGACCACAAGTGTTAACAGTATTGCTGGGTCTACAGAGCTGGTGGCCATTCTGATTGAGTGGCAGCTCTCTGCGGTGGGACTTCTGCCCAACCAAAGGATGGAATTCCTATCTCCAGCCAATTAACACTCCATGGAGCAGTTAATGGCAGATGGATATTGCTATCCCAGTGGCAAGGTGGGAAACCCCACGCTCACAAAGCTCTTGTACTCAATCTTGTATTTTGGCCCATTCAACATTGAAGAGTGTGACATGTATTCATCATTTTAAACACTTTTATTTAATATGTTTCATGATGGGAGGATATCTATCTCAATGATGACCATAACATTAATTAGTTTAATTTGTTCTCAGGCTTGCAGGCAGACTTCCTTTCTGGTGATGGGCAAGAAAAAAGAATCAAATGAAGTGCTTTGTTAAAATAGGATGTAATCACTGCAGCTTTTTTTTTTGCTAAAAAAAAGTCCTGTTTGATTGAATAGAGTCCAGAAACATTTGGGAAAATAGTCATGTTGGGATAGAGAGGAAAGCAGTCAGGAGTGGGTTGGCAACCTGTTTTATATTCCCCTGATTTTCTTTCTGTTGACTCATTCTGCCTTGCTGTTCAAAACAAGTTTGTACCTATTAAGTTTTGCTCTCCATTTCACTGCTTTGCCTTTTATACTGATGAGGCAAGGAAATCAATTAATCGATGAGTATAACATTCATGCCTTTGTGCCCCCTCACCTTGATTAAAAACAGTAGATATGTTCAGAAATCCAGATTGTTGTCAATTCAGAGATATGGGTTGAAGTTAAAGGAAACATTCACTTCTGATTGTGTGGAGTAAGCTTATCAATGCCTTTGACTTTAGTTTGGAAAAACAGATTGATAATATCTTGCGCACATTTAGATTCTATCAGAACTTGACCTTTAGGAGACAGATTTTCAACTTGTCAATCCAAGTGAAAACTGGCTGGTGCTGATTGACAGCCCATTATACATCCCTGCTATAACAAGGTGTAGAGCTGGATGAACACAGCAGGCCAAGCAGCTTCAGAGGAGCAGGAAGGCTAACGTTTCGGGCCTAGACCCTTCGGCATCCTTAGAAGAGGCTTCGCAGTAGGGTTAAAATTGTTTCAGAGATAGTAGGAACTGCAGATGCTGCAGAATCTGAGATAACACGGTGTAGAGCTGGATGAACACAGCAGACCAAGCAGCATCAGAGGAGCAGGAAGGCTGACGTTTCGGGCCTAGACCTGCTTGGCCTGCTGTGTTCATCCAGCTCTACACCTTGTTATCTCAGATTCTCCAGCATCTGCAGTTCCTACTATCTCTGAAACATTATACATCCCTTTTGTTATTTATTTCCATTGACTTCAAGTTACAGATCTAATCAGTGCTGTTAATATTTAAAGTTCTTACAATGCAAAAATGAATGTATTCATTTTTCAGGTGCCTCAACTTCACTGTTTGACTGTAATAGGGAAAACATGCTGTAAAGTTCCTTATTAAAACAAAGCAATTATAAGCACATTTATAAGGAATGACTGCATTCAAAATTTGATGATAATGTTAAAGTGATAAATCAAGTTAGGGAAAGTATTTGTAATGATATAAATGATTATAATGACATAAAGCTGAGTGATATTGCTGTTGAGGTTGTTGATCATTTTTAAATAAGGGAGATTTGCATTAACAAGCAACAATACTTTGAGGCCTTGAAATTACATGGTGCAAATGTATCATTCTATGCAATTTATTTGTCTACTATTGTATTAGAGGGAATTAAAATAAATGGGTTAACGTATCTGTTCAATTCTCAGATGAATTAATTGCATGCGAATGCATTAATCTCACTCTAATTTTAAGTGTCAAATGTTCCAACAAGATTTAATACTTTGGACTTTCAACAGAGCAGGAGGTGGAGGGGAGCAGGGGTGATGCAAAGTTGAAAAAAGATTGAGTATAAGTAATGATAACTTATTGACATTTTATTTTCTAATGAGTCCACGTAGCTTCTGGCAAACAGAAATCAACTATTGCTCAGATAACTTATTGATAAAAACATTCCATTCTGAGTGAAATAATGGGTACAGACACGTTACCTTGAATTTATTTCCATTCAATTAACCTCATTGTTACTGTTTGATGTTTCATACAAAGGGTTTTAGTTTCAAAGCAAAAATTAGGATCTTATTGATGTAACAAGAAAATCAAGCTGCAGAAAGTTTAAAATATTTAAAAAAAACCATTGCAGACCATTTTCCGTGATTAGCGATTTATATATATTGGAGGAAGCGATGGCCTATTGCTTTTAGCAATGGACTATTAATCCAGAGAGCCAGGCAATGTCCTGGGGACCTTGCATCAAATCCTACCATGGCAATTCATGGACTTTGAATTCAATAAAAATCTGGAATTAAGAGTCTAATGATGACCATGGAATCCATTGTCGATTATCGGAAAAGCCTATCTGGTTCACTAATGTTCTTCAAGGAAGGAAACAGCCATCCTTACCTGATCTGGCTTACATGTGACTCCAGATCCACAGCAATGCAGTTGACTCTTAAATGTCCTCTGGGAAATTAAGGATGGACAATAAAAGCTGACCTAGCCAGTGACGCCCTCATCCTGTGAATGAATAAAAATTAGATATAATATAAATGTAAATGTTTTCCTTTGCAATTTGGCCATACTATACAAGAATGTAAGTATTAATGAAAGGTCATTTAATCCACCAAAGTTCATCTCTCCAACAGATTAATTCTTCCAAGTTGTTATTGTATTTATTTTTTTTTCATCCTTTTGCCCCTTGAATATTTAGTCAATTTGGGATGGCATTTGTGTCCGATACTATGACAATGGGTGCAAAGTATTTATTCAACTTCTCTGCCATTTCCTGGTTCCTGGTTATTTTTTCCCCAGTCTAAGGGTAGTTAGGTTTGTTCACTTTTGCTTCTCTCTTCCTTTTTATATACTTAAAGAAGCAGACTATGAAAGGCAGTTTCTGGTTTGCAACATTTGAAGTGCTGTAGCGTTGGGATCGAGATGTGGTACTAGTGGCCTGAAAGGCACAAAGGTTTTGGTAGTGAGCATGTGGGCCCCTTTTGCTGTATGGTTTAATGATAAAGACAGCCATAGAGCTCTAAAGCATAATTAGTGGTCAGCATGAGAAGATTCCATGAATCTGCATTGAACTTAGCCACAAACTCTCCACAAAATTCCTCATGAATAACACAGCCAGAAAAGTAAGAAAATTCAGCCTGTAAAGTTCCAATCAGTAAACATACTTAAACAAGTAATTTAGTAGCAACCAATGAATGCATTAACTAATCATACTGTTGTTGGCAGGAGTCAAGCACCATTATTTTTCAGTATAATTTTAGAAGAATGCAGTTTAGGATAAACCAGAATCATGCTGATTTCAATGGAGTCCAAATTATGAAAATCACCTTCTACTTCTGATAAAAGCAAAGCAGAAACTTGCACATTTAATGATATAATTAATGGGGCAAACCACTTACTTTGTGATATCTTCTTTCTTTTGCACCATTCAGAGGTGCATGTGTGGAAGATGCAAGTCCACAGGAAAATTTTGGTCATGAATTCAGCTGCACATTGCCCAGTTTTGTAGTAAATCATTCAATAATCCAGAGATTGCTGAAAATATAAAGATGCGCTAGCAAAAATCTTTTAATATGCAAATCACCCAGAAATGTTTAATGAGAAAGACCACCTATGAATCGGGAATGTGATGGTCTGTTGGTAATATCACTTGATTATTAATCCAGAAACTCAACTTATGTTCTGGGAATCAAATCCAGGTTCAAATCCCACCATGGCAGATGATGCAATTTGAATCCAAGAAGAATCCGGATTTAAGCATCTTTCAGTGATTATGAAACCATTGGCGGTTGTGGGAAAAGCTCATCTAATTCACTAATGTTCTTCAGGGAAGGAAATCTTCCATCCTTACCTGGTCTGGCCTACATGTGACTCCAGACCCACGGTAATCTGGTTGACTCTTAAATGCCCTGTGGGCAATTATGGATGAGCAATAAATGCTGACCTAGGCAGAGACGCCCACGTCCATTGATTGAAATTTTTTAAAATTGTGAATCACTACAATTTGCTAGACAATTTCCACTGCTACATTCAAGACAACTTTCAAGACAAACCTGACTTCAATGATGTTGCTGCCAATGCATGTTCATTTCGCACTGGAATCAAGAGCAGGAGGAGACCATTTGTTCTTTAGACTTGCCAAAGAACTTTGAATCAAGTAATTTACAGAATAAGTATCCTTTAAAAGTGTTTACAATATATACTCAAACTCTTTTGTTCATAAATGAAAATAAAAGTGCAAAGACTCATCTTTCATAGTGTAAAATATGGTTAAAAATGTAAAATCTCTTTTCTATTATTCTTTCTATTCCTGTCTCCATTTCCTCATTCTCACTCAATATTTTACCCCTGTCTCTTTGTTTCTCTTTCTGCACCTGAGTTAGCATTGAATTCACTCTTAGAATCAGGGAGCAGTCGAGGGCATTTGGCCCATCTAGTCAGCACTGATTCTCTGAAGACCACTCCGACCATGAGTTATATGAGTAAAAACAGAAGTTGCTGGAAAAGCTCAGCAGGTCTGGCAGCATCTGTGAAGAAAAAAAATCAAAGTTAACATTTCGGGTCCGGTGACCGTTCCTCAGAACTGATGGTGGTTGGGAAAATGTCGGTTCATATGTAGAAAATAAGGAGGGGGTGGGGTAGGCACTAAACGATAGGATAGAGCCTGAAGACAGAGAAGAACAGTTGGATAGACAAAGAAGTTGTTAACGATTTAGCTAAGAGGGTGAATATTTGTTAATGGGGTCTGTTAGTGACTAACAATAGGTAGTGTGTAATGGCAGGCAATGTGATAACAAGGCTAGGTGTGTGGGTAGGGTCTAGGACATGGGAGAGTTTAGGCCCTAAAATTATTGAACTCGATATTGAGTCCGGAGGGCTGCAGGGTCCTCAAGTGGAAAATGTGGTGTTGTTCAGCTTAATAACAAAGTCAGGGTTAGATCTAAGCGCACGGAGTGCAATCAATTCAGATGGAGATAACATTGTGGCAAATTAGAAACAATGAGTAATTCTCCTGACAGCATGTGGAGCTGCAGCTTTTTCTGTCATTAGTTGCCTAACTTTTCCTGAGGCATCAGATATTAAAACATTTTTGGACACAGAGAAATCACTTCATGATAGCAGATGGCATATTGTTATGAGGAGCAAGAGTGATTGTGCCAAGCAAAGGTTGCCATCAAATACAGGCTGAACTCCACCATTGTCATCCAGGGGTCTCCAAAATGAAGATGTTGAGGAGGAATTATGTTCGGTGGCCAGGCTTGGAGTCTGACATAGCTGCATTGGAGGGAGAGTAACCAGAGTGGCAGTGAGGACAGAAATTACCACCGGCAGCTTCCCCACATACTTGGGAATGGCTGGATAAACCTTGGACTCTATTGCATGTTGTCTATGCAGGTCCTTTCATGGGTTCAATGTTTTTAGCCATTGTGGACCTCCACTCAAATTGGTTGAACGTGCAGAGAGTCCATTTGTCAAACACATGATAGAAAAATTGCACACATCTTTTGTGACACACAGAGGCCGAGAGGTATTGGCCACAGATAATAGGCCATCATTTATCAGCAGGCAATTTGGTTATTTCTTAAAATCGAATGGGTTTCAACATATTGGGACAGTTCCATACCACCCATTATCTAATGGCTTGGCAGAAATAGCGGACCAGACTTTGAAGGCTGACTGAAGAAACAGCATATAGCCCCACTAGAGACCAAGTTGTCACAGTTCTTGTTTAGTTATAGAACCACCCCATATGCAACTACAGGGATAGCACCAGCAGAATTCCTAATAGGTAGAAGACTGTGCACCAGCTAAGTCTGATCTTCCCAGACCTTGTAGCGAAGGTGAACTGGCGTCAAGAATTCCAGTGTCCATCTCAAAACTCTGCCAAATGAGAGTGAGAGTTGGATAGAGGGAACAAAGTTTGGTGCAAGAATCATGGAAATAGCCTTGCATGGATAAGAGGCATGGTCAATGTGAGATTGGGACCAGTGACTTATAAAATTCGGGTTATTGCGACAGTTCTGAAGAAGCATGTCGATCATTTGAAAGCTGCAAATTTGCAGACTGAGAGGGCAAAACTTGCCCTGACCCTCAGGAATACTTCAGGGACCCATTGATTCACCCTTTCCATCAAACATTGTTGAGTCCTCTGAACCTGAGATGACTTGATGGAATTAGCTGTGCCAATGCTTCTGCCTCCAAAAGAGTGAAAGTCTACTGAAAGTCGAGGTGCGAGAAGTGAACTCCTGCTCATTACACGCCTCTTATGCCAGATTCTGAGTAGGAGGAACCTGACCTGGTGTTAAAACGCTCCAGGAGGCTTTCGAAGGAATCAGACCACCCTGTGTCCATGGACTAAGAGGGGAAGGGATGTAAAGATTGTAATGAGGTCCACCAGCTGGATGTCATAGATATGAGTTATCCAATTAGGGCTGTTAATCTGGGAGTCCTGGCTGACATGTTAGGATGAATGTCAGGGATATGCCTGGCTCAACGAGAGGCAGTGCTATTGTCAAAGGCTATGCATTTGTAAATAAAGGGTGATTGGTGATGGGATGTTGGCCTCACACTCACACTTTCAGCAGCTTGGTGGGCGAAACATTCATGGACTGAAATGCCCAGGAGCATGTTTAAGATCTCAGAAAATTCTAGGTTAATGGAATTTGAATTGAAACCAAATGGGGAATTTGGGATCATAGAATACATTTCAGCATTCTGCTCAAGGGGTTTATGAAACCATTGCTATATAAAGTGGCACTTGACTGCCAACTTAAACAACTTGAGGAATACATAGCAGAATATACTCTTAAAATTTGTTTTCAGTTTACTTATGTTAGCCTTTTATAAGATCTGACTGTTCTATTCCAGAGACATAATTTTCTGGATCTTCATCATTGTAGTAGGTGGTCAGAGTTGGGAAATTTTCCAGAAAGAGCTAGGAGGCAGCTGTAGGGGCTGGAGGGTCCTGAGGTGGTTTGTTTGAAAGGTCTGTCTTGGTGCTCTGGGGCTTCATCCCAGTTACAATGAAAATAATAAGACCCTTTACTCCTCACCACCAGTATACCCTGGGCATCATCCATGCCACCGCATACCACAAACCCACACCTTATGGCTGTTATACCTTTCTTATCAAGCTAATGCTCCTCAATGAGCCCCCATGGCCCCTCATACCTTTCATGTCAACCTATGGCACTTCTATGCCCTAACACCATGTATTCTAGAGAGGACAAATACAGAATCTATGAAAATCCAGCAAATAATGTCTATCATGTTGAAGTTTCAATCTGAGCAGTCCTTAGATTACTATGTATTAACTGCCAAAGCGAATACATGTGCAGTCATTCATTTTGTAAGTCGTGAGGTCAAAATTCTGGAACTCCCTTCCTAACAGCACCATGAGGTACCTACATCATAGAAAGTACAGCTGTTAAAGAAAACAACTGAACAACATCTTTTCCAGGGTCATTAGGGATGGTCGATAAATGCTGCCAGCAATGCTCACCTTCCAAGATTGGATAAAAAAAAACTGAAGCTTGGTTTATGTAATTTATGTTTAAGTGATTATTAGTTGTTGTGTTATGCAGTACGGCTTGTAAGTACTCTCATTCATTTTTTTCAATGTTTCTTTTTCAATTTAGGAAGAAAATTTGTTATATTTGACATTTTTAATAACCTCACCAAAGTTCATTATCAATCCATTTATCTTTGTTAGGCATACTTGGTGCAGTGGCCCTGGATTTTTTTAATAGTGAAATCACGATGGATATTGTGAATCAGATGGAAGAGGAAGAACGAACGGGTAAAAAGGAACATGTTGTTTTTCTGGTAACTCAGAAACCAGCATATTCACATAAACGACGCAGCAGGTTATCTGCAAAGCCACAGTATCTATCTGATACGTGCAAACAAAGTGAAAAACAGTTAAATAAACTGGTATGTTGCAAAATTTAAAACATTTTCTTGCTATTCTTGTAATAGATAAAAAGAAGTGATGAGTTCAAATGCTCTAAATTTAGCCCCTCCACTTCCTCATATATCTGATGCCGCTTGGCAATGTCATCCACATGGGGCAAGCTCCGTGTACACCCAGCTGTATCTCTCCAGTGCCTGTCTTTGTGCTGTTGGACTGCTTATATGACATCCAGGCTTGAATGAACCAGAATTCCATCCAACTGAGAACAAAACATTTAACCCCACCACAAATGGGCAGCACAGTGGCTCAGTGGTTAGGACTGCTGCCTCACAGCATCAGGGACTCAGGTTCAATTCCACCCTTAGGCAACTGTCCGTGCAGAGTTTGCACATTCTCCCTGTGTCTGTGTGGGTGTCCTCTAGGTGCCCTGGTTTCATCCCACAGTCTAAAGATATGCAGGTTAGGTGGATTTGCCATGCTAAATTGCCCATAATATCTGAGAATGAGCAGTCTAGGTGTGTTAACTGTTGAAAGTATAGGGTAGATGGGTTGGTGTGGACTTCTTGGGCTAACTGGCCGGTTACCACACCATAGGGACTCTGTTTACTCTATCTATCTAGCTCCACACATTTGTAATTAGTTTGATGCCCCTTGTTGCCTAATGCTTTAGGTTGAACCAGACTGCTTACAAAGCTATTTGGTCTTGAGTGAATTTTCAACGCATAACTCCTCAAGTACAAGGAAGATGTACTTGCACTTCAGGAGTGTGGTCTGCTTTTACCTCTATTTCTCCTGCTGACACCTTAATTTGTAAGTTTGTAGCGCTAAAGTTCAACTATTTCAATGCTTTCGATACTTCACGCTATTCTGATTCAGAATTACGCTCCCAACACCCCCCATCCAATTCTGTCAATAATTCTATTTTCATACCAACCTATGTGGATTCTCAATTCCTCAATGGTTCAGTTTAAAACTATCGTCATTTTCATCATCATGACTTCCATTTCTCAAATCTTATCTAGCCCTACAATGCCATTTCTGAACTTACTAGTCCTGTCACTCAGCTGTCTTTTGTATCTGTGCCACTAACTTCCCCACCTTTCCATCACTTCCCCCCCGCCCCCGCTCACCTTAACATGACCAATTACAGCCACACATCAGGCTATCTAGGCTTCAAAGCTCTAGAATTTGCTCCCCAAATGTTTCTGCCCATCTAATCCCCTTTTCCTGTTTAAAACTGTAATTAAAATCTATCTATTTAAGCAAGGATTTACCCCCTGCTGCAAGTAAAGCCTCCATTTACTCACCATATATTTTTCTTTGTGTTTCTATGAATTAACTATCCCTTGTCATTGTGTAGAATTGACATTGGAGAATCCTCCCCCATCAGTAACATGCCAGTTACAATTAACCAGAAACTGAACTGGATTAGCCATATAAATACTGTGTCTAGAAGAGCAGTTCAGAGGCTAAGAACCCTGGAGTAAGTAACTCACCTGACTCCCCAGTGTCTGTTCACCAGCTGCATGTCAGGAGTGTGATGGAAAGTAATACATGTTCAAATGCAACAAGATCTGGACAATATCCAGGCTTGGGCTGACAAATGGCAAGTAACATTCACACTACACAAGGCAATCACCATATCTATTAAGATACAATCTAACCATTTCCCCTTGACATTCAATGGGGTTGCCATCACTGAATTCCCTCAATATCAGCATTCCATGTTTTACTATTGAACGGAAACCCAACTGGACTCGCCAAGTGCAATGTCTAAAGCAGCAGGTCAGAGGTTAGGAATACAACGGCGTAACTCACCTTCTGACTCCCCAGAGCCTGTCCATCATCTACAAGTCACAAGTCAGGAGCATTGTGGAATACTTCCTGCTTTCCTGAATGGGAGCAACTCCAGCAAAAAAGCAGCCAGTTGACTGGCACCACATCCACTGCTTCCACCGCTGATGCTCAGTAGCAGCAGTGTGTACTATATACGAGATGCACTGCAGAAATTCACCAAAGATCCTCAGACAGCATCTTCCAAACCCAAGACCACTTCCATTGAAAAGGACAGGGCAGCAATTACATGGGATTGCCACCACCCGCAAGTTCCCCTTCAAGCCACTCACCATCCTTACTTGGAAATATATCACTGTTTCTTCACTGTCTCTGGGTAAAAACAAGTCATGGGATTCCCTCTGTAAAGGTATTCTAGGACTACCTATAGCATGTAGACTGCAGTGGTTCAAGAAGATAGCTCATCGCTACCTTCTCAAAGGCAGTGAGGGACGGGCAATAAATGCTGGTCAGCCATCAAAGCCCATATCCCATGAATGAATAAAACAACCCACAATCACTGTGTCTAAAGATCAAGGGCAACAGATGCATGGGAATACCACCAATGCCAATTATCCCTTAACCAGTAACCATCCTGACTTGGAAATATATCACCATTCCTTCAGTGTTGCTGGGTCAAAGTCTGAGGACTCCCTCCATAGTGGTATTGTGGGTCTGCCTCCACTATATGACTTTGGCTGTTCAAGGCTGCTCACTATCACCTTCCCAAGTACATTTTGGGATGGGCAATGAATGCTGTCCAAGCCTCAATGCTGACATCCCAGGATTGAATAAGAAAGTTACATTTATATTTATTTTTACATTGTCAGTATTGTATAAATGTAAAACCTGTTGGTCTCAATACGATACCATCTAACATTATAAATACAGGATAGGTCAATATTCATAGGTGGGCAAAGTCTAAATATTTTAATTGGACATTCCCCAAAATCCTGTGTTTCAGGACTTGGAAAGAGCAATGGCCAAGATTAGAAGCAAAGCCTCTGGATCCCCTGTCAGGAAAAACCACTGGGAAACAGTTCGTGGTATTGTCAAATTGGGAAAAGGTAACCACTGGGACATCTCCAAAATTGGTTCAGCTAATATAAAATCACAAGATGGCTCAAACCTTTACCTTGTGTCACTCACTGTTTTCTGTGTGTCAGAAAGCTTTTTTGCAAAGTTTGAGCCCATGAGATAGAGTGACAACTCCTATTTAGATGGAAATCAAATCCCTCTTAGTACCAAGCAGACAGCTTTCTGGCTAATAATTTTATAAAGTGCCTAAATGGCTTAGGTAATTTTGTATCCCTGTAATTTTAAATTCAAATGTCTGCTCATTGCGTCTTACATCAGTCGTGAATGTAAAGTTACGGAATTTATGTTATATTTTTTGTTTTGATAGGCAAGTTATTAAGAGGCTTTGAACCAGTCTATCCAGAGAGATTGTGGGTTGATGTAAAAACATTTTGCAATTCTTTTCCTTTTCACATTGTCTTCAATGAAGAGGTGAGTCTCCTGTCCCTTTGCTCTTTGAAAAGTGCTGTTGATATACCAAGGCCTGTGTAAATGACGATTGGAATGTATTTTTCACTCAGTTTTTGCTTTTCTGAACCAAAACCATGCATTCTTCCTGGGATAGGTCCCATATGTGTTGTGAACCATCATATAACTTGCCTAAGTATCTATTATACATATCCAAGGCTTGTTAGCAAATGTTGACACCTATTTGCCTGCCACAGCAGAATTCAAAACTTTACTCACATGCAAGTCACTGGACAACAATTGAGAGCAAAAGAGAATAAAGACAGGGAAAATACACTACAAGGGCAAACTAATGAGGACTATAAAAACTCTCAATAAGAGTTTCTTTAAATATATAAAAAGAAAGAGGTCAAAGTGAACATCGGCCCCTTAGAAAATGAATCTGGAGAGATTTTTTTTGGGATCAAGGAAATGGCAGAGGCGTTAACCAGATATTTTACGTCAGTCTTGACAGTGAACATTCCGTTAATACTAAAGGATGCAGAGGAGGAATTAAGTACCATCACCATCATGAGAGAAATAGTATTAGACAAACTAATAGGGCCAAATAGGGCCAAAGGCAGGTAAGTCCCCTGGCCCTGATTGCCTGCATCCTAGGATCCTAAAAGAAGTAGCTACAGAGATGGTGCATGCATTGGTTGTAGTTTTCCACAAATCATGAGATTCTGGAGAAGTACCAGAGAGTTTGAAAAGCTGCTAACGTGACAACTCCATTCAAAAAGGGAGGGAGGTAAAAAGCAGCTAACTATAGGCTGATTAGCCTAGCATCTATTGTTGGAAAAGTATTGGAATCAATTATTAAGGAAGTAATAGCAGAATATTTGAAACATCAAAATCTAATCAAGCAAAGTCAAAGAGCTGGTGTGTGTGTGCCTCTCCAGCAAACCCGGAGGGTGCTGGGCCTGGCTCAGTGTGGCAGCTACCAACTCGTCCAGGGAGGCAGCCAGGCAGTTGCATGACTCATTGCAGCTTCTGGGCAAAGAGGGCCGTGGTGTTCTGTATTGTCTGTCTGTCTGCTGCTGTTGCTCCTCCCTATGCGTGTGAACAAAAGCCCTGATTGCTGACTCTACAGGGTCCTCTCCTGCCTGGGGCTGAGCCAGTGCCTGGTCTCTGGCAGTCCTTCCTGTGTCAATGGCTTGGGACATTTGTGCTCATCAGATTGTGTCCCCTCAAGCTTTATCATGCCGGTTCACACCAAGGTGTCAATATCTGGGCAGGGAGTAGCTTTGTCGATACTTCCTTTGCGGCCTCTGTACACTTGTCTTCAGAGGTCAACTTTGGTGGAGGCAGCATTTCTCCTCAGAGGTCGAGAGCAGACTTTAAGAACTTGCAAGTTAAGAGAGAGAGATGGTGCCAGGGCCAGAG
Source organism: Ginglymostoma cirratum (assembly GCA_024137785.1). Taxonomy (NCBI): domain Eukaryota; kingdom Metazoa; phylum Chordata; class Chondrichthyes; order Orectolobiformes; family Ginglymostomatidae; genus Ginglymostoma; species Ginglymostoma cirratum. The sequence goes on from JAHRHZ010000268.1 coordinate 17,499,446, forward strand.
GTTGGAAATGGCATCCAATAACTGAGAGTGACAGCGGGTTTAATGGGAGAGTGGCAGTGGTATACAGAATGGTACTTCCTTGTATGGCAGGACATGGAGGTTTCTACTTCCCTGCAGAAGTAGTCTCCATCTTCTCCTACAGAGACTGAAATTCTCTCCTCGCAGGGGATGATGAGTCTGATATCAGACACACCTTTACCTATACAGACACTCTTCACCCTGTTATGGGCTGTTTGCTCCTGTAATGAGTAAAAGGAGTTGAATGAGTGAGATTACAGACAGAGGCATGGCTGTTAGTACAAGTGCGTTTAGGGGAATTGTAGTGAGGTGTTCCTAGGGACTGAGGAGACAGATCAGAGGGCATGTGAGTTTAGTGTTTTGTGAAGGTAAGTGGGGAGAGCAAGTGATGGAAGATGTTGCAGTGGATAGTGAGAATGGCACAGCAAGAGTCGTGATTGGATATAAATACAGTGGCAGTTATACAATGTGAAATGACAGAGAAAGGAGTAACCCTGCAGAGTGGAGAAGTCACTGAGCTTTTTATGGCACCACTAGTCATTCCCCCACAGCTTGTTGATGGCAGTGACCCAGACCAGGTCAGCAGGGTCTGGTGGTGCAGCCTCCTCTGCTGGTCCTCCACCAAGAGGACAACCCACCCCTGCGCCATGCTGACCTGCTAAAGCATGTTCTGTATTTCTAAATGCTCTTCTATTATTTCCTTCATAAGAGACTCTAACATTTTCCCAGTAACAAATATTTTCTGGCCTATAGTTACTTGATTATTTTGCCTCCTTCCCTTTTCAAGTAAAGATGAGATATTTGGCTATGTATGCAATTTAAATGGATTTCCAGAAGATACCTGATAAAATTCCTCCTAAGAGAGTGTGGGCTAAGGTTGAAACCATGGAATTGAAGATGAAGTTTGGAAATGAACAGCATGGCAAGAGACTGAGAGTAGGGTTAGTGTTTAGGTATCCTAATTGGCAGGGGGTGACCTACAATTGAGGCCTCACTTATTCACTGTATTTGTTAACAACTTGAATGATGTGCTAGAAAAATCACAAAGACGACAAGAAGATAGGGAGCATTGTTGTAGATGGTAGCATAAAATTACAAAGAGATATTAATAGATTAAATTATTGAATAAAACTGTGGCAAATGGATTTCAATACAGGTAAATTTAGGTACATTCACTACAGAGAACAGGGTACCTCCTAAATAGTGAAAAAAAACTATAAAAGGAGGTCTAAACAGACTCAGGGTCCAGGTAAATGGAGCATTGGAATGTAATGCATAATTACAGAAGGTAGTCAAAGAGATTAATAGAATACTGGTCTTTAAATCTGGAGGATGAGACTAGAATGGAAAAGAAGAAAATTTCAGCTATGCAAGGCCCTGGTTAGATTACACCTAAGGGCATTTGTGCCTACCACACCTCAGGAAGAAATTATTGGCCTCAGAGATGGTGCTGCATGAGTTTCACAGAAAAATACCTTAACTCTAATGGTTAAATTTGAAGGCATGACTACCCAAACAGTGGTTTTATTTCCTGGAATTTAGAAGGGCCAATGATGATTTGATCAAGATATTAAGATCTCAGGTCAATAGGGAGAAACTATTTTGGCTGGCTATAGAGCCTAGGACAAGAGGCCTTAGTCTAAAAATTAGACCAGACCTTGAAGAATTGAAAGTAAGAAATACTTCTAACATGCAAAGGTTGAGAAAAGTTTGAAACTCTGTCTTGCAATTGGCAATTAATGTTAACACGTTGGCAACCTTTAGCTTCTTAACTCATCTGTGGCTCCCAACCTTTATTGGCTAATTCCCATTTTCATGAAAAGTGAATAGAAATATTAAATTGAGGAAATGTCAACTAGAAAGTAACACAGTTTTCCTATGGAAATCAAATCACAGTAAATTTCATGGTTTTAAATGACTTTCTTAATAAAAAAATGCCATTATGCTTGACATCCCTCATTCAGATCAGATATCTGCACTCATAGATCCTCGATTTTCCAGCATCAGGTTTTATGGTTGTGGCCTTAAGGTTTCTGATAAAACAGAAAATAATAAATTTTTCTGAATGCTATTGTAAGCTGTTTTTACATATCAGCATCAGTGTGTTTGAATTTTATCTTTGTTCTGAAGATTTTAAGCATGAATTCTGTTTTAAAGATGACATTACTGAGAAATTTAAGGCTAACATTTCTCATACCTTACAAAAAATGACTATAAAAACACAAAGACAAGGATTTTTTTCTCATTTTTGTAAGTACATTTCTGATTGATGTTTCATTCCAAGTAAAAAGTCAGTGCTTTGCTAATGTTAGTCTTTTGTTTTCTGGCTCCAAGCAATTTATACTTTAAGCTCAGATAAAAAAATTTTCTGAAGAAGGGTCCCGACCCAAAGCATCACCTTTTCTGTTCCTCTGATGCTGCCTGGCCTGCTGTGGTCCTCCAGCTCCACATTTTGTTATCTCTGACTCCAGCACCTGCAGTTCTTGCTATCTCTTATATTTTAGGCTAATTTCTTTAAAAAAAAATAGGCTTTTCAGGTAAAAAGGTTGCTGACCCACATGCTAGATCAATAACATTCAATGAGATTACGATTAAACTGAAACCAAATTATGTCTACCCACCCTTTGTCTCGTGTCCTATAAAATCTGTGGCTAGTAAAAATTGATTAAACTCAAAACTTGTAATTGATCTAGCATATGGGTCAGCAACCTTTTTACCTGAAAAGCCTATTTTTTTTTAAAAGAAATTAGCCTAAAATATAAGAGATAGCAAGAACTGCATTGAATGATTGTTGGAGGGGCTAAATGATCTACTTCTTTCCTGAGTTCCTATAATCCAGCCTTTCATGGAAAAATGAAATCGATATTTCAAACTTTCTTACCCTATAAAGAGAGGTTTAATTCACCTGCTTCATCTGTGTTCTCCTACCCATCATTATGCTTAAATGGTGTTGTGTGCTTTCCAAATTTGATACTTCTGAATTACAAAGTTGTATTTGCATATATTGAAATAATGGATACAATGCCATAAAAAACAATTGTCTGGTAACTGGATTAATTAGTTTAATTGTTGCCATTGTATTTTTGTAAGATTTCACAAACAATTAAGTCCTTAAATTTTAACAAGAAATTTTCATTGAAGGAGAATTTAAATCTTAGGAAGCACTCTGGACAATCAGTCGAATTTCATAACTGTATAAAGAGTCCAAATCTCGATCCAAATTTTGGGTTGACGCTAAATGAATCAGAAGCCACCACATTCTAAAATTAAATATGCAGTGTAAGGGTCCATCAGAAATTAATGCTGGATCTGGTTTGAAAACTGATAAAATACTTTTGAGAAAGTAGCAATTATCAACTCCATGTAACTGAACAAAAGCAGATATCTTATCTTTCAATTTTATGCCTTGCAAGTAAATGATTCAATTTATTTATTCTAAAAATGTTGATTAGTAAAATGTTTTATGCTAAACACTTGTGTTGGACTTTTAAGCTTAGGGTAAAACAAGCAGGGATAAATATACAGAAGCTGGTCCCAGGACTTCAAACAATGGACATCCGACTTGATGAATACTTCAACATTGTTCACCCGGAAGTAACATTCAAAATATCAAGTGTGCGGAAATTTATTAATAGCTTATTTGTGTTAAGAACAAAACGGGAAATGATGCCAGAATCATGGAAGCAACGTCCAATGTTAGAACTAAGAGGTGTGTTTAAAAAAGCGAGACAACTTCTAAATTTTTAAAAATATATGTATATGTATAATATATATCTATCTAAAGTCAAAATGATTCCTTGTCATTGTTATTTCTTCCACTAACTGGCTTTATGGGATGTCCCTTGATCAATTCCCTTCTTCCCTACTCAAATGCAGTCAGTGCTCCTTTATAAGTTACTCTATCCCATGAAGTCTCAAGAAAATCAGCAGCAGAATGTTCTTGATGTTACATTATAAAAATGTTTTGAATAATTAACAGTAACAGTTTTATGATTTTATTTTGTTCAAATTGTGCTAATGACCTCATCAGAGTAATGACTTTAAGGAGCTAATGAAGACCTAACAATGAGAACAAATCTAATTGCTATTCAAAGAATTAGTTAAAGATCCATAGCTGATTGAGCACACAATATGTGGCCTGCCATAATGAGCTCCATACCCTTCTACGTGTCTCTTTAATATGACTTAACAAAAACATTTCAAAAACCAACCAAACAGAAAGAAGAAAGGAAAAGCAACACTTACCATACTTTTGAGCAGCAGCATTTTTTTGAAAGGCCACTAACTTGAATTCAAAAATAAGAAATACTCTTGAAAAGTCAATGCATTGTATTTCTAAATCAAAAGTGGAAAATAATATCAGTTCTTTCTTCATCTTTGAGTTGCAACTTCCAAAAACACAACACCAAGAAGACCAAAGTTCTCTTGTCAGAAATTCCTACCTCACCCATGGTCTCGGTCTATCCCAGATAGCCTATAATCTCTACACCCTCTTCAACCTTGAATTTAGATTTGAACTTCACATCTTAATCATTATCAAGATCACCTCAACAACATTACCTGCATCTGTCCTTACCTCAGCCTTCCACTACAAAAATCTGAAACCCTTAAGCTTTTGTGAATCAAATATTGTTGCATTCTCCTCATTGATTCTCCATTCAACACATTCCAACTTTTCCCAAATATATATTATTTCAAACATATCCTGCCCCGGCCCCAACTCCGTCCGACCATCTCCCTACTCCTGCTGGCCATATGGCCTCCTGATGTATGTTTTAAATTCAAATTCCTTGCTCATAAATCCACCCATGAGCTTCCTAAGAGCATTATGCCAGTCAAAAGGACTGCAGGACAGGTGTTAATGGAATACATAAGGGCGATTAATTGGATAATTTCACATTTTCCCAAATTATACTCAATTTGACAGATTTTGTCCTCTGGCTTAACCAATGTATATCCCTTTGTAGCCTCTTTTGCCCTGTTTACAACTTACTTCCCCCTGCCTATCCCTATGTTACCAGCAAATTTAGCAACTAAACCTATGGTCACTTAATCCAAAAGTCAGTAGTAACAAGAAAAGGCCCCAGCACCGATCCCTGTCTCACATCTCTCATGACATATTGTCAACCAGAAAATGACCCATTAATACCTACTCATTTTCCCTTTCTATTTCTTTTTTTCTTCCTTCCTTCCTCAACCTTTTCTTGATTTTTGTTTCTGAGCTACATCATGTATCCTTTGTGGCACAAGCTCTTGTCTCACAGTGGTGAGGCACAGCAGGATATCACAGCCCGTGATAAATATGGATACATTGTCTGAGAAGCCTTCAGGCTGCAGAACTGTTTCCTGAGCATCCCAGTAGTCTGTTCTATCATGTTTTGTGTAGTGGTACGGCTGTTGTTGAGTGGTATTGAATGGTTGTGGAGTAATGAACTATCTGTTACACAGTTAGCACTTATCATCTAACCACCTCTGTCTGGTCTGATGTGGTGGGTCCAATGCTGAGGAAATAGCATACTGGTGCAGAATAAAAACATTATGTTTGTTACACAGGATTGTGAGCATTCAGTAGCATGATGTGCTGTATGGCGCGCACACCAGCCATACATTCAGGGAGTTGGATCCTTTTGCAGATAGTAGAAACATCTCATGCAAAGTCACAGTTGCACATTTTCTGGGACCCTGCACCACAGGGAAACGAGGTGTATATCTCACTTCCTTAGGCAGAGGGAATTCAGTGACATGCCTCATGTGGCATAAAGAAGACTCCTTATGCAGCAAGGGATGAGAAGTTTACAGACATTAGAGTTTTCACCTGTTCCAACCTGGAAAAACCCAATGCAAGGCATCATGGCTATAGTAACCTTTCCAGCCCTAGGGAATGCTATTCTTGCCCTCCGCTGTGGCTGAAAATCTGCATGGCAGAGGAGGCACATTTCTGGGAGCATCTCTTCCTTCAAACTGAACTGATGCAAACACTGTTCCTCGAAGGTATTGGGTGGATAAAGATTCCTTCTCCACTTTCTCCCTCTTCTGAGCTGTCTCTGCTCAAACACCCTCTGGAACTTTAGGCCAAGGTGAGGTGGGGCTGGGGATAATTGTAGCACTGATGACTGGGAGCAAGTTACATAACTGGAAGCCTTAAAGTCACAGTCAATCCATGTGCAGCACTATTTCCTGTCAAATCACCAACTTTAAACAACTCTGGATAGAATTTAATGAGCATCTTACTGGAGAGCGGTTGATGATTCATTTTAATAGCACTGGTTGGAGGCTAGGTGCTGTGGGCAAATTCTTCTTGCTGTTGCAACTATCTTTGGTTGCGTGAGTTTAACAGGAGGCATCCAACTATGCTGGAGTAGCATAGTTGGAAATAGTGGTATTGATGTTGAATCAGAATTGCTCTCTGCACAATCTACTCTGTTTACATCCATGTGTGTTCTTAATGGACCATGCTATAGGTATGTGTGCAGCTGTGGCTGCCATTTTACTCTTGACTGACGTAAGAAGAACAACTCAGGCAAAGGCAGGAAAATTGGACAGGGAAATATACCACTGAATTTCTGGTCATTTTCTGACCAAGTAATGATTTTCCAATCTCACTTCTGATGAACTCGCTGCCTGACAAAGGGTGGCCAGAACCAAATAAAGTGGCAATGGTACAGTCACATCAAAAGTCACATTTTCTGCCATTACTATCATAGATAAACTAGTGCTAGTAAAATTTAACGACAGACTCTCAGCACAGGAGTCACCTACTGGATGAATAATGGTACGATTGATCTAGCAGAGACTAGAAATTATTTTCAGTTAATTCAGAATTTTTCATTGTCACCCAAAGCCTTTGTGGCTATAATTGCTTAATTCGGGTTCTGCACCTATTTGCACTTACTAAAAAGAGGAAGATCTCAACAATTTCTAAGGGTATGAGATGCAGTCAGAGTTAAAATACTGATGACTTTGGTAGAAATATACAAAAGATTATGGTAAGGAATGTTGTGACAGTTATCAAAATGTTATTGCACTGGAATATAATATGTGCTTCTCACATTGACATTAATCATCATCCTCCTCCAGGTCAAATGGTGTGGATGGAATATTTACAATGCATGTTGTATCTGTGCTCTCCTCTGCTGCGTAGTTTACATGAGCTGGAAGAGAGGCACATGCACATTTCTGATATTGCCTCTCACGATGTGACTAGGGACCTTATTCTTCTGAATCAGCAGAGACTTGCTGAGATGGAATTATCTAATCAGCTTGAAAGAAAGAAAGAAGAACTAAGAATTCTGTCCAAACATTTAGAGGAAGAAAAGAAGAAAACAGAAGCATTGCTGTATGCAATGCTACCAAAGCATGTGGCGAACCAGCTGAAAGAAGGCAAAAAAGTTGAGGCAGGTGAATGAACTTAAACTAATTTAATAATTAATTCAACATTATATTAACATATTGACTATGGAGGCTTGACTCATTGTCAAAGTTGAAGCTCAAAAATGATGATTAGATACTTGAAAAATGATAACTGTTACGGTATGATAACATATTTTCATTCTTTGGAAGGAAAAGTATCTTTGCTTGAGAATTTGCTGCCCAGTATAACCAATTTTCAGCCACTGAAGCTTAACTAACTACATTGCAATTTCAGTCCTGTTCCTCTGTAATAGCTCTTTCACACTTACCAACAATGGAAATAAAACACTTCGGTGGTCACTCAATTTTGAAAATTTAATAGATACTGACTTCTCCAAACCCTACTTACATTCTGATGCGTGTTTTTCATGTTATTGCAATGTGGCAAGTGTGGGATAATGACACATTCAATAAAACATAGCAGTCAGAAATGATATTTTATAATATGCTTAAGAATGATGGGTAATTAAAAAATTTTCCTCAATTTAAACATTTTCTTACTTTTCTAATTAAGTGCTAGACAGGACCTTCCTTTACAGAGAGCACCTCATTCACAATGCAATCCGTGACCTGTGTGGACATCACAAGTTCAAATCCTGAGATTTGCACGTCTTAATCTGCAGTTTGAAGTAATCTGAAATTGCTGTGTATTTACATTCTGTATTTAGAGGGTGGAACAGAAAACACTGCACAACAACATCAAAGGTGTTATTTAAATGCTATAAACATCAGTGTGGGTGTTTTATGTGTTCCTCTGTCCTCAGTAATTTTTTGTTTAAGGAAAGACACACTTGCAGTGCAATGAAGGTTAACTAAATTGGGTCCAGGGTTGAGAGTATTGTCCAATGATTAGAAGCGAAGTAAATTGAGCCAATATTCTGTAAAGTTGAGATGAATAAGAGGTGATCTAATCTAAGCAACCAAAATTCTAAAGGGGTTTGACAAGGTAGAGACTGAGCTGTTGCTTGCCCTAGCTGGGGAATTTATAGTATCAGTCACTGTCTCAGGATCACTTAGGGCTGAGATGAGGAATAACTTCTTCAAAAGGGCTGTAATTCTTTGGAATTCTGTACACTAGAAGGTGTTGATACTCCATGTAGAATATATCTAAAGCTGAGATAGACAGATGTTTTGAACTCTCAGGGAAGTGAGGGAAATGGGAAGTAGGTAAGAGCAGGTTTGACAGAACAACATGATCTACTTCTGCTCCAACTCCCATTTCTTTTGTTCTTCATAGTGAAGGACAATAAAGGGAAAGTGCAGAATATTTTCTTCTTGACTGTGTGGTCAGGTTTGGGAAAGTCACCCCATGAGCAACTATGGGAGGCAACTCTCTAGTGCCAAAAATAACAAGACATTATCTCATACATGATGGTCCTTTCTCTTTACATGCATTCACTGATCTCTGTGTTGTACTGGACTTGAAGCATTAATTCTGTTTTTCTCTCTTCGCAGATGCTGCCAGACCTGCTGAGTTTCTCCAGCATTCTCTGCATTTGTTTCAGATTTTTAGCATCCGCAGTATTTTGCTTTTATATATGTGTATTTTCAGTTGTTTTTGATTTTATTTTAATCATCCTGAATTTATATTAACTATTTTCATTCTTTCAAAATGATATCCTGGTTGTGAATTCTCCTCACAGCTGTATATTCTCTTTCACTTTAAATGTTTATTATTTCCCTCAAAGATATTTCTTGTTGCAGTGTTCATGCTACAAAGAGAGATGTTTGAATTTCTAAATAGAATTGTTGCTCACTACCTAAAGTCTGCTGATTTTTGAACTGCCCAAGAAATGGATAGCTAGCGTCCTGTCCAGAGCAAGCATGAAACTTGGTGAATTATTTAAATTGAGGACCCCTGTTTAATTATCATTAGGTGGAATATGTGAACTCCGTCAAAATGTAACATATATTGTTCGTCCACTAGTGCGAATTAAGAGTTAAATTTGCCCTTATTGAGTGGTGACACCTCTCCAGTTGAACTAAAATAAGGCTTGACTATGGAAATGATTCAAAACCCTCACTGATAATCATTTTGTTCACTGCTCCTTAGATCTCAACTAATCCTCGTAATGTTCTCTGCTTCAACTGTGCCCATGGCAAAACATTCTTTGAGTAAATGACTGTGCTTTAAAAAACCTATTCCAAATCATTTTAAATAACCATTATAAAATTTGTAAATTTTCACTTTGCCACCTAAATAGAACAGTCAAACTGACAGGTTTCAATAGATCAATAATATTAACAATGATTCTTGCAAGTTAGTTAAATCATGAGTGAAATTAATTTTTCTGCTATAGGTGAATTTAAGGAGTGTACCATACTGTTCAGTGATGTTGTGACATTTACAAGTATCTGTGCGCAGTGTGAACCAATTCAAATAGTGGTTATGCTCAACACCATGTACTTGAAGTTTGACAGACTAACCACAGTCCATGATGTCTATAAGGTAACAATTTTCTTCATTGAATAGATTTTTAAGAATTTATATAATGACAAGATGAATGCAGTATAGTAAAAAAAGAATGTTTGCCAGAAAACAAAAAGTTGAGGCTATTTAGCATTAACAAAATAGCAACAATTTAGCTTAACATAATTCCATGTCTCTGAAAATTCAATATTTTACTGATTTTTCTTTATTACCAATTTTGTAAAGGTGGAGACAATAGGAGATGCCTACATGGTGGTTGGAGGAGTCCCTGTGCCAGTTTCTACACATGCTGAGCGAGTAGCAAATTTTAGCTTGGGAATGATCATAGCAGCTAAAGGTGTAACAAATCCTGTGACAGGATCACCTATCCAGGTATATTATTATTTTTAGTATCATATCAAAAATTACAGTTTGTTTATTGATTCGTGCAAATTAAATCATGCAAAGAAATAAATTCCAGAAATGTATTTTGTGTTTTGAATAATTACATTAGTTATGAGAATGCAGTGGCCTCTATTTCTCCTTTATACAGATAAGAGTTGGAGTAACCACCGGCCCAGTTCTGGCTGGAGTAGTTGGTGAAAAGATGCCTCGATATTGCCTTTTTGGAGATACAGTCAACACAGCTTCAAGAATGGAAAGCCACGGTGTACCAAACAAGATCCACCTCAGTCCTAGTGCTTTCCGGTAAACAATTCAGTTTGTTGTTTTGTTAGCAGAACCATAAATGTTATGCATACACTTTATTGAAAAATTGCAACAGTTTTAAGAGCAGCTAGTTGAAAGACTTATTTTCCCCAGAAAATTTTCACATAGGCTGTTTATTTATTTCTTGCTACATGATAAATTGAGATTTATACCTCACTTATTTTCAATTTCAGAGCTCTTAAGGATAAAAACTTTGAAATACATGAAAGAGGTGAAATTGAAGTTAAAGGGAAAGGGAAGATGTGCACTTACTTCCTCATTAGAAATCTGGTTGCATCAGAAAACGAAATCCTGGGCAGGCCATTAAGGGAGTCTGATTCTGGCCGAGAATCTCTGCTGTCCCTACCTGAATCAAAGGCAGAATATGTCAACCAAAAAGGTAAAAATTTAACACAAAAGCCCACAAATGATGAAATGCAAGCTAAATGTTCTGATGTGTGCGGAGGACTGAAGCAGCAAGTCTTCAATTTTCCAAGAAAAATACAGCCTTTTCAAAAGATATGGTGATGATGAAAGAAGTCAGTTCTGGATTTAATTTTGAATTTATTTTCATTATCACAAATTTATAAGTGTAAATCCAGGTCAAAATGATCTGTGATGTTGCAAACAAGGAGTTCAGATTAAGTTTAGTCTTCAGGCAAAATAAAGTCTGAGGGCTATTTGGAGCAGGATTGCAATTTAGTACCCATTTAATTTGACTTCATAGCGTACTTTACAGCTGAGAACAGAATACAGCTGTTGCACTGCAAAGAAACCATATTTGAGTATAGCAATTTATCTGCAGAGCTGGCAGAGGGACTAAGAAACTGGTTCTGAAACTTGCTTTGTTGAAGGATCTCACTTATATACTACAATACTATGTAATATTCATATTATGAAAGTACTGCATATAAGGAAGGTCTTAAAAATGTTTATGGGAAAACAATGTGAATGCTTACTAACATGTAGTATTGAGTTGTGCGTATCTATTTTTCACTGTGCAATCTGTCCATCCGTCATCTGATGTTTGACAGTGACACTTGGAAATCATTCTATATAAAAGCCAAGATCACTTATCTTTCCCAGAAGAGTGAATGGAATTAAAGTATGTAGTCATCCAAATGGTTCCTCAGACGCATTTTCAGGGGCATCTAGATCTTTTTAATAAGTCAGGACCATTTGTGACTTGGAGTGCAACTTGCAGGTGGTGTTCCTATAAGTCCGTTGCCCTTGGTCTGATAGGTGATACGGGCAACAGACTTGGAAGATGCTGTATATTTAAGACACAATTTAAGATGGTGAATGGAGTGTTGATCAAGTATTCTGCTTTGTCCTGGATAGTATGTAGCTTCCAAAGTATTTTAGAAGCTATCATCATCCAGACAAGTGAAGAGTATTCCATCATGCTCTTGACTTGTACCTAACAGGTGTTGGATGGGCTTTGGGAAGTCAGAAGATGAGTTACTGTTGATAGAATTCCTAACCTTAGAGCTACTATTGTAGCCACAATATTTATGTGACTGGTCCAGTTAATTTTCTTATCAACGATTGTATGTTACGTCGCACACTCAGCTACACTCATGGTACCATCACTGCATCATAGAATGTGACCTGAGACTATAAATATCTCATACTCCATCTTACCTCAGTTCATGTAAAGCATGACATTCTAGTGGAAGAATGCTTCTCTGTTACGACACTTTGGTTTAATATTAGCCCAACAGCATACGAACCTGAGGAATATAATGTCTGTAAATAATATTAGTTCTAATGGCTTCCTGCAGGATTCCTCAATACAGCAATATTCACTCTCAGTTTTTTACATTCTGGGACATAACATGCAAACAGAAAACAAGCAACGAACAGAAAGTTGTGGAGAAACTCAACACGCCTGAAATCATCAGTGAAGAGAGAAGTAAATTTAATGTTTCAAGTCTGGTATGACTCTTCTTCAGAAATGTTAATTCTGCTTTTGTGTTGTTTAAAATTTCTAGCGTCGATAGCATTTTGTTTCTATATAAGCATCGCCACATCTGGGAACACACCATATTGGAGACAAGCTCACACCATGGTAGCAGCAGTGACCAGCTGCTAAAGATTCTACTATCTTAGTGATAGATATTTGTAAAACTAATTAAAGTCCAAGCAGACAGTTTCTGTGAGTATACACAGTTCTACAGATTTGCAGCTAGGACAATAACCACCAAGAAAACAAAATTAATTTCTTTTCGATTAGAATGTAAGTTCTTTGAAGACAAAATCAATATGTAAGATTGCCTTAATGTAAAGAAAGGAAAATATAAAAAGGCTGCAGTGCCATTTTGAGCTGAAACACAAAGGCAATGCAGTGTAGTACAGAACCTAGAAGCTAGAATACTCTTTTCTTGACAGTCAGAATATTATAAATTTCTCAGAGCCACAACAACTATGTTCTTAGGGAAGGAAGTTTTTGATGCACACAGACACGAGTCAGGGACACACAAATTATGGTGGTAGAGAGCAGTGTTTTTAGGGTGGAATTATGGATAACAGAAGCCTAATTTCAGATTGGATATTTTGTGACATCCTTATTGAAATATCACTGTTCAAACAACATATGCAGTTCTATGTTACAGACCAAATAATAGATGAGTTCAAGAAAACAGCTCCAAAATTCTTGCTTGACATTGGACTGTAGGAGCATCCAGAATTAAACTTTTGTTCTTTTCAAAAATGATCAGAAAGAGCCAGAAAAGATTCGAAAGGAGGTTCTTGAAGGCCAGCTCAAGGTAAGAATTAACTTCAGGATTAATAGACTCCAACTCATACCATGCAGACATCAACCCATGAGTCTAATGACCAGTTTATTAGAAGATGCTGCAACAAAAAGCATGAGTGTGACTTTTTTGAAGAGGAATGATTAGAGAGGCTCATTGAGTTATTGCCTCTATACTAATTAAAGCCTTTAGAAAGGATCTTTTGGAAAAGAGAAGAGACTGTACCATTGGTGCATCACTTGAGGATTGACACAATTATGAAGCCACCATGACAGGTCAATAACAATTACATCTTTAGGTGCAGCCAATACTATCGTTATGGTCATCAAAGCATAGCAACCAACAGAATTTGTAACAGAAGCGGTTTGTTGTACCTGATATCTATAAAGCGTGTGTCCCCAAGGAAAATTGGCTGTGCATGGGCAGGAAACCTGGATTCAAAGGCTAAGCTAGACCCCAGAACAAAACACAAGTGACCAACAAAACAGTGGAACACTGCAACAGTTGCAACAGGGAAAGAAGGCGCAAACACAAATGCATCATTGAGGTTCAAAGTCAACTAAGCAAATGGCAAATTTGAGAAGACGACCAAGCTTTCCTTATTATTAATCTCAAACATCACATCAATAATACAAAGTGATCAGAAGCTTTTACAACCATCAATATCATGTGTCCAGAAAGGCAGGATAACATACACTAAAGATTAATAATATTAACACAAGAGCTAGTGACAGAATAGTATCACTATGCACCCTAAAAGACATGTATCTCAGTAGGTCGTGCTTCAAGATATAGCCCATGGGAGACCATTTACAATGTATATAAGATCACAATCCTGTGCGTTGGCTAAATCACAATACAGTGCCAATATGCAAACTCACCTTAGCTTCTTGAAATCGTCTAATTCATAGACACCTATGTTCCAGCAGTGGCAGGACTACAGTTTGCACGGATCATAGAATGGTCACATTTCATGCAATTCCAACCACACCTCCTGTTTCAGGACAGACCTCAGTCAAATCAGTCAATTATCTGAAATACCCCTGCCCAGCTGATTTTGATGCAATCAACAGTTTTGAGTATGATGTAGTAGTGCATCTTAAAGCTGATGAAAACTCATTAATCGATCAACCAAGGAGGTGCTGCATATACATTCAGGAGACCCTTCAAGCAAGATTATCTTGATAAGGTAGGATGAAGTGGTATAACTGAGTAGATCAATTACCACACAGATTGTTGTAGCTCCATCAGGTGCATTTGAAAGGAAATTGGCACTATCGAAGTAAACCTAAATCGAAAAATCTCAACCTCTCACAGAAGTGGTGCCCACACAAAATATCAACACTGGAAGAACTAAATCCAAAGTTTTCCAGAGGAAGATACCTTTTCCAAGCTAGATGTGAAGCATTTATACTGATTTCTCCATATAGCCGAAGAACTCCAAGGGCTCTTCATCTTGAGGACACAATTTGGATCATACTGTTTCTGACAGTTACAATCAAGCTACGAGTAAGCCAAGAGATATTCCAGCAGCGCACGGCTAGGTTTATTGAAAATTTACTTGGCTAGGTTTGCACAGCTGACATTCTATTAGAAGCACGCACCTCTGTTGCAACATAATAGGTTGATATTAGTCCAGAAATCTTTGTCCCCGAGGAATATAATATTTGTACCTATTGTGTTGTATGTTCATAGTGGGCAATTTGGTGATTATGCTCAACCAGCCTCTACTTGAAAACCTCAGAAAACCATGTCCAATGTTTGATGTAATAATGCTACTGGACAACATTAACTAAATAACCCTGACTTTGCTGAGAATTGCACTGGGAATGAATTTAAGATCGTCAATTGGGCTAGCAGTGTGAGGGATTTGCATGTGCTAGAAGTTAATATATCAACACAGAAGAACCTGTTCTATGTAGATGAAAGAATTTTTTCATACATTGCAACTTCTTCATCATGAAAAGGATCAGGGAGCTTGCCAATTCTTGCTGTATTCTGCCTGGCTGGTCCGAGTCTTTCTATAGGTAACTAAAGCTCTTGTTAGAATTAAGTTAAAGTTCCTGCCGCTTCTCTGCACCAATGATGGTCCAACCAAGCAGCACTGCCTTCTCATGTTATATAAATTATAAATTATTTTCCCTTTCCAAGTTTGAGTTGTTGCATGCCAATCCTGATGAATGCAAGACAAGAACCTTTGACCTTTATGTTTCTTTTAACATGGTTTTTGTTGATAAGGCACACCTCAACAAATTCCTACATTGCCAGCTAAGTGCCAAAGCAGTACTATAGTGCAAAAAATATCCAGACATGCTGGTTGTCAAAATCAGAACAGAACATGCTGGGAAATGTTCAGGAGATCTGACAAGATCTGTCGGGGAAGAAACAGAATTAATATTTCAGGTTGATGACCTATAAAAAGAAACCAGAAAATTGCATTGTAATAGGCTTTAAGCAAATAAAAAAGAGTGAAGGTGGGAAGAATAACAAAACAGAAGGTATGTCATAAATTGGTAAGAAGAGATTAAATGTCAAAATGGTTGGTGGTGCTCAGCCAAAGGGGACGGTAAAAGCAGTAAAGAAATAAAAGATGTGCCTAGAAGAGATACGAACATTAGAAAGCTAAACAGCTAAAGTCAGTTTGCAAAGACAACAGAATAAAAGCAAATTCTGTCAAAGAACTGAAAACAAAATGAGGACAGCGATTACAGTCTGAAATAGTTGAACACAGTGAGTCCAGAAGGCTGTAAAGTGGCTAACTGAAAAATGAGGTTCTGTGAGCTTCATTGGAATACTGCAGGAAGCCAAGGGCAAGAGAAATTAGCATGAGAACAAGATGGAATATTAAAATGACAGTGACTGAAATCTCAGAGTTGTGCTTGCAGGTTGAATAGCAGGGTTCCACAATGCAGGCATCCAGCCTAAATTTGGTCTCTCCAGTGTAGAGCAGACTGCATTGTGAGCAGTGAATACAGTAGAATAAATTAAAAGAAGTACAGATAAATCACTGTCTAACTTGGAAGAAGTGTTTGGGGTCCTGGATGGTGAGAAAAGAAGGGGTGAAAAAGCAGACGCTGGATCTCCTGGGGTTGTATGGAAAGATAGTGTGGGAAGAGGAGTGGTGAGGTTTGTGGTCCAAGAGGTAGGAAGAAGAAATGGCAGCGAGCTGGCCTTAAGTTTCTGCTGTGTAGATGTTGGTACACCAGACAACAACAGCCCCATCCTTATCAGCACATTTGATGACAATATTAGGATTATACCTAGGAGAACGCCAGAGTGTTGCAAATTCAGTGTGTGATAGGTTAGGGAAACTGGGGAGACCAGCAAATTCATGATAGTTGATGTCATTACCAAACCTTTGCATTGAAAAGGTAAGAGGATAAGAGATCGTAGGAAGTGGTCCAGAGACAAGTAAGTTTGGCTGGAAGGTCTGATGTGTGGAGGAATGGGGGAGATACCTGGCCAAAGAGGTGGGCATGGCGGTGAAGATGATAGGAAAACAGCTCAGCGTCATGTCATGATGAAAATTTGTTAAAGTTTAAGAGGATGAAGCTGAGGCCTTTGCTAAAGATAGAACATTCAGATTAGAGAGAGGAAGGTCAGAATACATGGCAAGGGATAATGTTAAAAACACCCGTGAATTATTCAACTTCTCCTGTTTTCCACTCTATTACACCTTCATTTTTGTTCTTTGTTTCCAGTCTTCATTTTTTCATTTGTTTAACTTTTCCTATTCTAATGAAAACCTGAAATATTAATTATATGTCCCAGCCAACCTGCTGAGAATTTCCAGCATTGTCTGTCTATATTTCAGATTTTCAGTATTCATGTTATTTTGCTTTTGTAATGGTGATGGATGATTTTGGTAAAGTGGCCAAAAATTAAGATTCTGTGAGCTCACCTGTGTTAGGCCGTTGTTTGACTGGTCAATGGACCAGTTCTTCCCAATTTTGGTGCAGGATTCCAGCAGGTACATTTTATCAAGAAATGCCTGAAAACATTGGGTACTGCAAAGGCTGTAGCTTCTGACAACATCCCACAATAGTTAAACAGATTTGTGCTCCAGAATAAATTGCACCCCTAGCAAAACTGTACGCGATCTCTATGGAAATGTAGATCATTTCCTAAATATGTCCTGTCCATAAAATGTCAGAGAAATCTGATCTGACCAATACTGTTCAATCATTCTAGTCTGGATCATCAACCAAGAAATGGAAGTGGTCTTTGACAACATAATCAAATGATAGTTGGACAGCAATAGTTGACTCTCCAATACTCAGTTTGGATTCTGCTAGGGCCACTCATCATGAGACCTCAAAACATGACAAAAGAGCTGAATGCAGTAGAGGAGGTGAGAGACATCAAAGCTAACATCAAAGCAGCATTTGACTGCATGGAATGAAGGAGAACTGGCAAAAGTGAAGTAATGAGCATTAGGGTAAAATCTCCAGTGACTGGAGTCTTACCTAGTAGAAAGCGAGATGACTGTGAATGTTGAATGCCAGTCAGCTCAGTTCCAGGAAGTCACTTTGGACGTTCCTCAGGATATTGTCCTCCAATGTTCCCTCTAAGCTGTATATAGCTGTGCAGGCAAACCCTGCACATGTTGATTATCATGATGCGGCATGATTTCTGCTTGCAAAAGTTACTGTGGTGCACCAGCCTCACAGGTCTGCACAGGAGAGAGAAAAATTAGAGGGATCATTCTTGTATTTGATCCAACAATCTTCAGTTGCTTCATGAATGACCGTCCTTCCATTGTAAGGTTGGAAGGTGGGATATTTGCTGATGATTGCACTATGACCAGCATCAGTAGCAACCTTTGAGTTGTTGAAGCAGTCCCTGTACATATGTAGTAGCACCTGGACAATATTTACGCTTGGGCTAATCAGTGGCATGTAACTTTAATACCACACAAGTGCCAGGCACTGACCATCTGTGACAGGAGAGAATTGACCCATGCCTCTTTGACATTCAATGACATTACTATCAATGAGCAACCTACTATTCTGGGGATTGAACATTAACTGGACCAGCCATATAAATACTATGGCCAAAACACCAGGACAGAGGGTGGATGTTCTGTGATAAATCTACACGCTGTTTCCCAAAGCCATTTACAAGGCACAAATGAGGATGTGAGGAAACATTTTTCACTCAAGGCATTTGACAATATGGAGGACAGAATAACCAGTTAAAAAGTTCAACATTCACTTCTTTCATCCATACACAGTCAGAGCAGTGTGTACCATCTACAAGGTGCACTGCAGCAACTCACCAAGATTTTTCAACAGCTCTTGTCAAATTTCTGACCCCTATGACCTAGAAGGACAAGGGTAGCAGATAGATGTGAATGTCTGTTCAATAATTTCTAGTGGAAGAACTGAAAAACAAGTTAATGTAGAGGATTTTGTCAAATTGCCTGGACTGAGTGTGCCTTGTCATTTTTAATACCTGGGTTGTTGGTTTTCTGGCTTTATTGTAATTAGAATGTTTTTAAAATTATGATTTGATATGTCTAAGCAGCTTGCTGGACCATTTCACAGGGTAGTTAAGGTTAAAATGCATTCTTTGTGTTTGGAATCACTTACAAGGCTGGACTGGGTAAGGAGGCACATCTCGATCTGTAAAGAACATTAGTGAACCAGGTTGATTTTTACCACAGTTTCGCAGTTGCAAGGTCACCATTGCTGATACTCATTTTAAATTTCAGATTAAGTTAATCAAATTTAAATTTCCCAACTGCTGTAGTGGAATTTGACCTCGTTTCTCCAAAGCATGAGGGCAACTCTCTGGATTACTAGTTCAGTATCAGAGCTACTATGTTACCATAACCCACATAAAGAGATATGCAAACTAATTGGTCTAATTCTTTATTTATCTCACTGATAGCTAAGCTTTATCACAAATTCTAATTGAAATGTTTGAACAAATTATATTATATTTTGTTTTGCATAGATGGTGGGTGTAACATATATCAGGATCGGCGACCTACTGTTGCAATGAAGTACACTGATACATCCAGGATTGTCACAGAGAACATTTATACAGAAATCAAGGATACAGCAGGTGTGCTTCATTTTTCAAACAAGTAAAGTAGGTGGTGGAAAGTCACAATGGAAATAATGTGGGATTTCTCCCCCCAAAACAGGAAAAACACGTGACTCGGAAAGTTATGGGAGTCTGCACAGTGTCCATAGCCCTCAGAAATCAGAGGATGACCCCCATCAGCTTCCAAAGCATCATGATGAGCAAGAAATGGGGAAACCCAGTCGGGAAAACACCAAATCCAATTTATGTATTTTATTATAAATGTTCTAAATAAAAACAAAAAAAATCAGTTCTGTTTCAGCTTTCATAATGCTATGTGTTGTTGTGCTAAATGAACATCACAATTGCCCCAGATGTCATTGCTTCAACAATGCCCTAAATTTGCATTGAAAGCAGAACAGAAACTGGCAGCACGTGCACAGTCCTGACTACAAATTTATTAACTTAATGTTTTATAAAATGTGTGTGTTTTCTCCGAAAATTCAACAAATTATATTGAATGCCACTTTCTGACAATGAAATCATTTACTGTACAGTGCCTTTATTCCAACAGACTGTCGGGTCACTGTCAGAGGCCAATATGACTTAATACTATTGCAGATTGTACTTGATATCCATTGAAAGAGAGTTACAAAATAAACATTCATTTTTATATTTTATTAAGCATATGTAAATTTTTAACTTGGCTGTATTATCTTAATTCAAAAATGCCAAGTGAATTCACCTTGCAGCAAATTTGGGAGCCAGTCAGCTCGCTGTGATTTTGTCAGTTCTTTGAAGTACTATGCAATTATGAAATTGTGCCCATTCACTCGGTCTTTCCCGAGATCTTCACAAATGTTCCTTCTCAAGTATTTATCCAATTCCCTTTTAAACATTCCAATGAACCTGCCTCCACCACCCTTTCAGGCAGGACGTTCCAGACCATAACTGCCTGAGTTGTTTTAAAATAAAACTTTCTTCCTTATCCAACCCATTTTCAAATACCTAAGTTATCAAAAACTCTACACTTCAATAAATACATTCAGGCATTAGGGTTTCAGAGGAAAGAAACAAATTGGACTAAATTAATACAGAATCCCAGTAGTGTGGAAACAGGCTATTTGGCCCAGCAAGTCCAACCATCTCTCCAAGCAAGATTCCACCCAGACTCACCCTTCTACCCTATCCCTGTACCCCTGCATTTCCCAATGCTAATCCACCTAACCCACCCATCCCCGGATGCTACAGGCGATTTAGTGTGGCCAGTCCACCGATTCTGCACATCTTTGGATTGCAGGAGGAAACCAGAGCACCCTGAGGAAACACATGCAGATACTGGGAGGACATAAAAACTTCACACGGTCACCCAAGGCCGGAATTGAACCCAGGTCCCTGGTGCTGTGTGGCAGCAGTGCTAATCACTGAGCCACTGATGTTTTTATAATGCATGAGTTAACCAGTGACATTATTTTTCTACAAGGTGTCCGGATGATAAAAGAGAAGGGAATGTATAACTGCCACCATTCTATCTATTTACATTTAACAATGTATCTTGGATGCACATCTCAGTTTACTATAACTTATTTTCACTGGGAGTTATAGGTCCACATTCACATGGACCTACATGCATATACCAGTTTCACACTGAAGTAAAAATTCATGTTAGCAGATTAAAAATATATTGAATGCTATTGTTATACATACACATTTGAAATACAACAGTTACTTTTGTGCACAAACCTACAGATATTGTAGGCCTGGAAAATACATTTTTCCAAGGAGTATGTCTGACTGTGATGTCAAGATGGAAGTGATGGCAATGCCCTTGAAGAAATTGCCCAGAAAGATTTACTGAGTTGGATTTTAGGCTTACAAACGTTAATTTCATTTGCATGGGAACATCATCAGTCATATTTTCTCCTCCGACTCGCACATTATAGTGACTTAGAAATATACTGCTATTACTTCAATGTCATTGGGTCAAAATTCTGGAACTCCCTACATAATAAAACTCTGGGTGCACCTGCACCCCAAGTACTATAGCAGTTCATAGTAATGGCTCACCATCATTATCTGAAGAGCATTTAGGGATGGGCAATCAATGTTTACTCTGCCAGAGATACTGACATAATGAATTAATAAAATAAATCTGCATGAACAGTAGGAGATCTCTGGTGCCTAATAACTATGATGTCATTCAGCGGGCTAATGGCTGATCACTTTGAAGAATTACCTCATTCACTAAAAAAAGCAAAATATCAGAATTACAGAATTGTTAAACACAGACGGAAGCTATTCAGCTCAGATTGTCTGCACCGACTCTCCATGAAGTATTATGACTTGGCACCATTCTCCTGCCTTTTCACGTTGTTTCAATTCAAATAATCATTCAATGGCCTCTTAAGTTGAATTTGCTTCCACCACATTGCCGGGCAGTGCATTCCAGACTTGGACCGTACTTGTCTGAAAAAAATTCCATTTTTGCAAATCACGTTAAATCTCTATCGTTTCATTCTGAGTCCTTTTATGAGTAGGAACAGTTTGTTCCCATCTGCTCCATTCAGCCCTCTCATGATTTTGAAAACTTCTGTCCGATTTCCTCCTAGCCTTGTTCTGTACAAGGAGAGCAGTCCCAGCCTCTGATCCATCGTCATAACTGAGGTTTCATATCTCTGGAACCACTTTTTGTAAGTCACTTCAGCATACTTTCCAATGTATTCACATCCTTCCTATAGTTTGGCACCAGAACTGTAAACAATACTCCAGCTGAGGTCTAATAAGTGTCTTGCATAACCTCCTTCATCTTCTATCCTATGCACTTTATAATAAAGCTCAGGATACTGTATGGTTTATTAACTTATCTGTTCAACTGTTCTGCTACCTTCAGTAATCTGTGCACATATCAACTAGGACCCATTGCTTCTGCACCCCCTTAAATATTGTACCCCCATTTTATATTGTTCTTCCGTGATCATCCAACCAAATGCATTGTGCCACACTTCTCCATATTGAACTTCACCTGCCACCTATCTGCCCATACCATCAAGTTAGCTGATCCCTTTTGAAGCTCTACACTTTGCTATTCACAGTTTACAATGCTCCCAAGTTTTGTATAACTCACACACTTCAAAATTATCCCTGTACGTCAAGAACCAGATCATTAATTTATATCAGGAAAAGTAAAGGTCTTAAAAACAACCCCAAGGAACTCCACTGAAAATGTTCCTCCAGAACCAAAAGATATTAATTGACCACTACTCTCTGTTTCTAATAAACATTCAATTTTGTATCCACGTTGCACTGTCCCCTTTGTCCCACGAACAATAACTTTTCCCATAAATCTGTATTAAATACCCTTTCAAAGTTCACATCCACCATATGAACAGCATAACTCTCATTCACTCTTCCTGTCATCTCTTTAAAAAGTTTCAACAAGTTACGCAAACATGATTTCTCCTTTAGACATGCATGCTGGCTGTTACAATGTCATGTCTGCAATTTTCCAGTTCTCTGGCAACGCCCCTTAGTCTAGGGAAAACTGAAGGATTATGGCCAGTGCCTCTGCAAACTTCACTCTCATTTCCTTCGATATCTTTGAAAATGTTTTATCCAGTCTCACTGCCTTGCTAACTTTAAGTATCGATAGCATATTCAAATACACCCTGTTAGAGCTTCATACCTTGACTTGGTTAGCATCTACTTCCATCAAAAACACAGATGCCTCCATGTGTAATTTCTTTTATTTGCCCCTTTGGCCCTCCAAATCCTTTTACTAACCTCTTTCTACTGATATGCTTATCCAGGACTTCCCTTAATATTGGTTGCCAGTCTTTTCTCATAATCTTAAAATGTTCTGATTTACCTTCAATTTTTAATCATTTACAGATGACAAAACAAAATTGGAACTTTTACTTGACAGCAATTTTGATTCAGAAACATAAACAAACAAGCTTTATTTCTTCTTTTAAAAAACATTGTTAAAATTATATTAGAGAATTGTGACATTCCACAAATACAATGTTGTTTTTCAGGGCCAGATAAGTTGTTCAGAAGTAATTATAACTTAACATGTCACCCTAGCTGTACTTTATTTCACAAATATGAACTTTTTCAGTGTTTTTCCATTGGGACTAATAATATAAAAAGTGGAAGTTCACATCAAATCAATGGCATCTCAATGATTTTCATGTGAAGATTTCAACAAGCACCCAGTGGAAGATTAGGGTATGATTAATAACTTCTGAATTTCTGCAATTCACTGTCCATGCACAGGTTCCACTTATCAGTTTCATAGATTAACGAAAGTGAATGGTGTCAGTTTTCCCATCATTATAACTGCAATATGTGGATCATGGAAACCCTATCTTAAAGTATAAAGCAAAACACTTAGGAATCATTTTCCAGAATAGGAGATAGTTGATTGCATTTCTGACTCTCTGCTTGATGGGAAGAACCTTGACTTTCAGAATGAGATGCGACATCCATAGGCAAAAGAAATGTTACAGACTTCATTTTAAATCTGTTGAGAGAATTGGAGGAAACATAGTTACTGCACAACATAATCTGGAGTATTACATAGAATATGGTAGCTCATAATTTTTTTATGTTAGAATAATACTAAATTGTTAGCAATTGTTATACTTTTGTAGCATGTGCTTAATTACTCAAATGTAGAATTGCAGCAAATTCAAATTAGAATTAGAATTCATTAGAATTCATTAGAATTGAATTAGATTTTATTGCCATGTGTACTCACGTACACAATTACATGAATACGATGAAAAGTGTGCAATGTTGCCATTCCCTGAACCTTCTAAGGTATAAAGGTACCTAGGTACAATGTTTAGGTACAAAGTAGAAAAATAAAGAAACAAAGTTAAAACTTAAACATCACAGTCCTTCTTAGTATCAAATAGAAAAATTAAAAGAAGTTAAAAGTTCAATCGTCTTTCTAAAGTGCTTAGCCATGTTGAGCTCACACATCCTACAAGGACCTGATCTCTTCCGCTTTGGCCTGCTTTCTGGAATACCTCAGGCTGCCTGGTCTCACAAAACAACCCAAGACTGAAATAAAGCAAAGAACTATGGATGCTGGAAATCTGAAATAAAAACAGAAATTGCTGGCGAAGCTCAGCAGGTCTGGCAACATCTGGGGAGAGGAAGCAAAGTTAAAGTTTTGAGTCAAGTGACCCTTCTTTGGAACTTAAGATTGGTTGAAAAAAAATTGACTTGTGATTATGTAAAATATATATTTTATACAAGAATACAAAGGCATTGTGTATTTGATTGTAGTTGTTTCAATGATATAAGTTATTCAATTTCTGGTATAACTTGCTAACTTTTGACACTGCAGTGCTTTAATTTATTAATTTCAATACCATATGCATTTTTTAACTCAGTTGCAAGAATTAAAATCCAAATTTCACAATTATATGGTTTCTTGATAGCTCAGGTTGTTGCAAACTCAGAGTAGATCAGTCTACATTGTTGTAGAGAGAAAACCACATTTAAGTGTAATCAGCTTTTTGTTTCCACCATTTTCTGTTTTTGTTCAGATTCCAGCATCCATAATATTTATATTAGCATTTGGAAAATTGATGGATTTAATATCAAAAGTACCTATATTCTGTCCAACATTATTGTCCACTTTAAATATTCAGCTTCACTTTATTGTGTATACACGTGTAAAATTATATTATACTTAATCCTTTATAAACAAATTTATGTTTAGTTAAGTGTATTTTTACCTGAGATAACTGAAATCCATTGACTAAATGGATTCAATCATCATAACACAGAAATATATTACCACACCTTTTCTAGAGCCAGTTGCTGGTTTCATTTTGTGTTTAAAACACATGCATATTGTCAACCTGAATATCCAGTATTTTAGAGAGGATGAGTTTGTTTCAAAGTTATTTTTGTGCACGAAGACTTTCTGTTTGATCTTAAAGACTTGTTTTATTGCTTACTTGCATTTATGGACGTATTCTTGTAAGGTTGCTTTTTGTGAACAGTTTTCTTCTGAAGTCTTAGTGTCTGGTAATTGAGCGAGCGTTCTTTGGCTTTTAGTGAATTTCATTATTGCGCAAGGCTGAGTCGGTGCCGCTGCTCCCGGATCCTCTTGTCCACTTGTGTGATAGGTTGGATTTTGACCAGGAGATTTCTGATGTTTATTACCCACACTGAAGGCATGTAAAGATGATATGGAGTAACGTCTCACCGTCATTGCATTATCTGCAAATTAATTTGTTAGATGTTGCATGTTCAATATACTTTTTCAGACGCAGACAAAAAACATTGAAATCAAACTCTGTAGAAAGTTACTTCACACACATGTTTAGAACTCAGATTATACTCAGAGGGATTGTATACAAGCATAACAACATTTTTTCAGATGTTAATTGCCTCAAATGTTATGTACTTCAGTAGTAAATCCTTTAATAGCAACCATGTCATTTGGAAAGAACAAATCATAATTGCCTTATTAGTCTAAGCTTTGCAGTCAGGATTTAGTGATCGCTGTGTCATGATGTTCCCCTTTCCCAGTTTTAGACTGATGTCAAGTCTATAGGATCTCTGGTATCCGGCAGAAGTGATGACCGAAGCCAATTGCATCGACGTATTTGCGTGGTCAACAAAGCAGAAAGTCAAACGAATTGATTAACTTCTAAATTTACCGACATTGAAATAAATCACTATGATTGCATTATATCAGAATCATATTTGGAATGCATATTTTTGATATAATTTGTTTTAGTTATAATGGAGAAATATGATATTCGGCAAATTTAAACAAAAACTTTTCAGGTCCAGCAGGGAGCCAGATCTCCCAGTACAAGTAGCTGCTAAATATCCACTGTTTGCGCGTCCAGATACGGCCACGTGCGGTATTTGTGAGCAAACTTCAAACTTCCACTGAGCGGAAATACACAATTAGGAACCCTGCACGGATTTCTCCGATACTGCCCCTGCCATTATAGATGAGCTAGAAATCCTGAGGTTGCCCAGAAAAGTACGCCTGTCTGCCCAATCTTTAATATAGGGCCAGAGTGGGAAATAATTTGAGGTGGAAGCTGCATCGGAAAAAAAGAACTTATTCCTCACTCAAATTGTTTTGAAAAATAAACTTCCGGGACAATCCTTCTCCATCAACCGCACCCATCCCCACTTTTCCATCTTCCCACCTCGCCCTCCCCCACCCACCACTGCCTTGTTTAAAGCAGAAATGTGAACTAAAAGATTAGCTCGAAGCCAACGCAATAAGGTCAGTGGCAGTAAGTCAGTAGTGATTCCCGAATAAATAGGAACTAGCTGAGCATTGCGATTAGTAGTAGACTGTGTACACTTTTGAACATTGTAGTTCACTTGCATTATTTACCTCTCCTTTCTCCTTCCAGTGCAGGGGCGGAGATATTCCGGCGCAAGTTAACGTGCGTTAACGCATCCTCGGTTTTTAGCTGCTGTTGGAGAGCAGTAATGGTTGTCTTTTCCAATATTTCTGCTCTTCTCCCAGACTGCCCTAACTTCACCCGTAGGGCTTTGTTTTCTGACTCCAGTTTCTTCATGTCAGAACGCATGTCTTTGATGATCTGCATGAGGCGCTTGTTACTTTCCATGGTGCTGAAATCTTACAGAACCGCAATTCAATGAACGGACACAGTTGGATTTCCGTGGAAGCTGCGGACAATTGTTCACACGGAGACAAATTTACTATGTTCAATTCTCGTCCGTCCTTTTAATGGGTCAAGCACCATAAGCGGAAAGGTCGCATTTATCACTTAATGATCAATAGGTTCAGATGACTAGACACAAGATCTTTTAAATAATTGATTTGTCAGTTCAGATGGTTTCAATTTTCGGTCTAACACTGGTTTGTAAGTTTAACCAAACGACTTGTGTAAAACAATACGCAAGATTGTTGAGTTTAATGAGTTATGGAGAACTTATAACAGTTTTATGTATTTCTCCTACGATTTGACTTTACTGCAATGGTAAAATCACGTGGCTTAAAATACACGTTATCCACCGTGTAAATTTCCATTATGTTTCACA
This sequence comes from Ginglymostoma cirratum, assembly GCA_024137785.1. Taxonomy (NCBI): domain Eukaryota; kingdom Metazoa; phylum Chordata; class Chondrichthyes; order Orectolobiformes; family Ginglymostomatidae; genus Ginglymostoma; species Ginglymostoma cirratum. Next base: position 17,526,836 of record JAHRHZ010000268.1, read on the forward strand.
CGATTCCTTCGATTTCACGTCTTGTAACACACAGTACATAGAGATCCTGTGGGGGCAATAGGCCGTCCCCTAACAACTTTTTTTTCCACCTCGCGTTCTCAATTATTCATGTTTTCTCTGGGCATCAGGGATCCAGTCAAATCCTCTCGGATTTGCTGTTGCATAACAAGCAGCGCGCTTGGTATTAAATATTTTGACATTTGTTCAATTGATAAACTTTATACTGTTGATAATACTAGCGTTCCTACCTTCCCATATTCTACTGTTTTTACTAAGACCTGGGAATGGAGAAGTGATCGGTATATCTGAGCTGCCAGGCTCAGGTATTTAATATTGCATGCTGCTGTTTGTCTGCAGTGCAGACGTCAGTGACTATGATTCCTGTTTCCTGCCATGTACAACCATGGTGCTTGATGTCTCTTGCAGAATATACTGCGCATACAGTGAGGTGGAATGGAATCTCACTTTCCTTTTTGCTGATAGACCTGCAAACGTTAAAAAGGAAAAAATAAACATTTAAAAATAAAGCTCGATGCATAGAACCTGATTTTATAAAAAAGGAAACGCGGCCCTTAAGACTTAGAGGTAGACAATGCCTCCTGCTGTATGTAAAAAAAAAGTAAAGCCTACACCATTTCACGCCAAGAAAGAAGATGACATTTAGGTATGCGAACTGAATTCTAGTAAAGTTACCGAGATGAAGTTGAACAGTGAATATTTGCCCCATGTTGGAACAAATTAAAGCATTCTCTATTGTGAGAGTGTTCGATTTATGTTAGTACCAAGCATACTGATTGAATATAATTGTAGGGGAACACGTTTTGAAGCTGCAGCATTAGTTCCTCAAATAATTTGAATAAGGGGCGTGGAAATGTAGCCAACGTGACTCCGCTAAAACTATCTTCGCACATCAAAATATCGCAGTGACAATTTAGTCTTAATAATTTATTATTAAAACAAGATCTTAATTTACTTTTGTGAAATCATTCCAGACTTTTCATACTGGGCACAACTGCCACATAATCTTTGGCAGGTATTAAATCTGCATCAAGTGTTCAATCACGGCGTGTTACGACGAAATGAAACTTGAGTTTTCTCATGCTCCTGCTATATTGCAGGTTATGCGGCAATTCACTGCTTAATCTATCGTGTACAATGACAGCAGTGCCCCCATGATCCACATTAACGGAAGCAACATGCGACAACCTAATGTGCCATATCGATTCAGTTTTCCATCAGCAGCAGTTCAATTATTACTGGGGTAAAACAAGCGTGAAATATGTTGTTAGAATGTTAACCTTTCGGGGAAAAATGTACTTTTTTGCAAGTTAACAGAGCTCGCTTAATTATTTAGGTTCACATGCTTTAAGGTCTATTTAACCTGAGCCGTGCTTGTCGCTCGAGAGCGGGCTCGGCATTGTTGGGGTATCATGCTCTAAGGCAGATGCCAGCGTCTAACGATGGAACTGGAGGACAATTCTTGGAAGAAATTAACTTACAAAACCTGTCAACAGATGTTACCATAACAAGAAATGTACAACAAATTCACAAAATCTATGAGCCAGTCATCTCGTATAAATTGCTGTGAATTATTGGTTTATTTTCTAACAAGTATTGTATCCTATATGAAACAGAACTGATCAGGCAAGATACCTTTACCGTGAACTGGCTATTGTAATCCTGATCTAGCTTTACATTGACACATGTTCATGCTTTATAATCTCTCGGCTAGAATTGAAAGAATATGTTCATTGATCTGAGACCAAAAACCACTTAAAATGTCTCCTGCTCTGTCAGGAATAGAAATTTGCTGAAAAATTGGTCCCGTTGGATGAAAGGAATTAGAAAATTTGGGAATAGCATGCTCATTGCCTGATGGGTTTGTTTGTTTCCCTGAAAAGACGCGATTGCGAGTGTTCAGAATCCCGAAACTTCCTGGCAAGCTTTCAAAATTGATTAATTGTTATATTAAGCTTGATGTCTCTAACAATTAAATCTTCTTAATATCTTAAAGGTATGTTATTTTAAACATTCGATTACACATTGCAAAATCGATATTTCTTTTGGAGGCACCACGACATCGAGGGGCTGGAAAAGATCAAAGAATGCTCGTCAGGGTGGTCAGGCATTAGAACCAGTCTATCGGGTTCTGTCAGAACGACCTTAGACACATTTATGTGGCAATACCGAGGAACGAGCTCCCCTGTAACTGCAAATCTGCAGCAAGGCGACATGCGCGAACATGAGCACAGCCAAAACAAAATTAATGATGGTTAAGGCCATGTCCCCCTTCAGGGATGTTATGCCTAGCCTTCTTACAAGGCAGGGAAAATCATCTTTACATTATCAGCTCTGGTTCTCTCCAGAAATATATCAAACAATTAATTGAATGGTTTCACATTTAGAAAAAAAAGTTTGTTATTCAGAATGAGTACAAGAACATAAGAACTAAGATCCCGAGTAGGCAATTTAGCCTTTCCAGCCTGCAATGCCATTTGATACAATCACTGCAGATCTCATCTTGGCCTCAAATCCACTTCCCTGCCCACTGCCCATAATCCTTCAACTCATTACTAATTCAAAATCTGTCTATAAGAACATAGAACATAGAACAGTATAGCACAGTACAGACCCCTCAGCCGGCGATGTTGTGCTGAACTTTTACCCTAATTCTATGGTCTATCTAACCTCCACCCCTACCTTATACTATCATCCATATGCCTACCTAATAGCTGCTTAAATGCCCCTAATGAGGCCGACTCCACTACCCTCTCCGTCAATGCATTCCAGGCCCCGACCGCTATCTTCTCCTTAAGTTACCAGAGCACTCTGGCGTATGGAATTCCACAGATTTATGACCCTTTGAAAGAAGTAATTTCTCCTCATTTCTGTTTTAAATCTACCACTCTTATTCTAAAACTGTAGAACCTCTCATTTTTGATTGCTGCACATAAGGGAACATTCTTTTTCTGTCTACTTTGTCAATTCCATTTAGCACTTACATAACTCAATTAGGTCTCCTCTCATTCTCCTAAACTTCAGAGCATATAGGCCTAAACTGGTCAATCGCTCTTCATATGACAAGTGCCTCATCACTGAAATCAATCTCGTAAACCTCCTCTGTAATGTGTCCAGTGCAATTACATCCCTCCTCAAGTGGACAAAAATTGTATCTAATACTCTAGGTGGTATCTCACTAATGTTCAGGAGGAAGTAGAGATTTTATTTGCATTGATTTCAGCCCCGTGGTCTAACATATGTCAAAGGATCACCCATAACATAATAATTTTGGAGGGAAATTCAGAAGCTGTAAATATTTGGGTTTGTTATATCATCTTGGTACAGAAAAAAGACACAGCTTATCATAGATAGGATTGATTCAAATAATTTTCTGGCATACAATGCTTTTCCACCTGAATGATTTGATAATATTGAAGAAGGATGGAATTCAGAGCCAAAGCCATAACATCATGAGGATCAGTCCTTATAGATGATTCAAGAAATAAACCTTTAGCTCAGGTTGAAGGAAGAGAGTTGGTTGGATTACTTCATACTAGCTATTTTCTTCACAGTAGTTTGTGCACCAAAGAGTCAATGAGATGACCAAGATGGCATCCTGAGCTGCAGTGTTTGCAGATTAACCCATCTTTAGTACAATATGGCATCTTGGTAAAGAAGGCTATGCATGTAATAGGAACAGTGACTGAAACGATGATTAAAAACTTCCATTTACCAATGAGATTGCCTTTTGTTTATACTCTGGTGCTTTTAGGAATTGCAACCCTCCAGCAGCAGCACAATAACGTTGATGGCTGCTGACAATTTGAGAAGGACATTTCAGATGGCCTTCCAAGTTTTGGATAAATTGAGCCTGCTTCAGAATGCACCATCTCAACATGGGCTTGAGAAGTCAGGGACTTGGTGGACAGGCTGTGGCTGGTTGTGGGAGAGGGCGTAGGGAATTCTGCCACTCCCGCTCCATGATTTACAATCTAGCACCTTGGTGTATTTGCCCTGTCAACCCGATTAGCTGTCTTCCTTTTCCACTACTTCACCTGCTCCTCTACTTTCTATAGTAGCAGCAGGCTCGGTCCATCTGATTGACATAGCTTTATTTTGTTCATTCACAGGCTGTAGGTATCACTGGACAGGGTAGCAATTATTGCTCATCCCTAATTTCCCCAAGGGTAGTTAAGAGTCAACCACATTTCTGTGGGTTTGGAGTCACACATAGGCCAGACCTGTAAAGGATGGCAGATTTCCTTCCCTCAAGGACATAGGTGAACCAGATGGGTTTTCCAACAATTGGCATTAGAATCATGATCATTACTAGCCTCTTAATTCCAGATTTTTATTGACTTTAAATTCCACCATCTGCCATGGCAGTATTCAAACCCCAGTCTCTGGAAAAATACTTGGGTTTCTGGATTAATAGTCTGGTGATAACACCACTAGGCCATCACTCACATTACAATTAATTCTTCACTGCAGTATTCCATCAGGCAATTTATCTACAATACTGACTGTCTTTGTTCTGCATTAGGATAACATGACAAATCAAGTTTCTTAAAGATTCTGAATTTCCCTCCAACATTCATACCTATTTGGGCTGTTTGAGTTACTCAAATAGAACTGTGGTTTCAGTATAGCTCAGTTATCATCACCCAACATCTTGCGGCTAGACCCCTGACAGCAATTATGATCCTGGTGTAGAAGGGTGCGGAACCTCTCTTGGCTGGTCCTTAATAAGGACACTGCAGGACAGCAAATGGGGCTTCAGCTGGTGAAATCCATTGATATGAACAATTTCACAAGCTGCCCTGAACTTTGACTCTAATTCTTGCCGTTAGGTGACTTAAGTTGATGATTGTCTGCTGATGCAGAACCTTCTGACACAATGCTTTGCAGTTCTGTTAAATTAAGACATTTCATTATTAAAAGCCCACATGCTGCAAGGCCTCCTTTGCCTGTCTTTTTTTGCCATGATGCTCTGCTACTGTCGCTACTCCTCCTAGTATGCTGCTTCAATGACAATCACAGCAACATTTTGATTTTTGCAGGTTCCAGTAATCCTGCAGTCTGCAGAGTGACAGATACAGCTGGAGGTCAGACTTGCAAGAAGTGGTAAAGACAATTTCCAAATCTCTGCTTCCACAACCTCACACCAAAAATACTATCCAAAAAATCTGCCAAGACAAATGATCTAGATAGAGATGAAGATTCTTCTAAATATCACAGCTGCAGAAAGATTGCCCATAAACAGAGTTAGAGTCTTACCCCTTAAATTTTCAAGTAACCCTCTGAATTCTCCTTGTAATATGACAACAGCTTTATGATTTTAGCAAAGATCTGTAGCTCGCGTTGTGGGTGAGTTTGTTGACTTGCTCGGCGAGCTGGCTTGTTCTCGTTCAGACCATGCTGGTTAACATCATCAGAGAGGCCTCTGATGAAGCAATGTTGTTTGGAATTTATACTGTCTGGTCTGTTATGGTGAGTTGTGTCTGGACAGTATAAATTCCAAGCGGAATAGAACAACATCGCTTCATCCGAGGCCTCACTGATGATGTTACCTAGCATGGTGATGAAACGTCTGAATGAAAACAAGGCAGTTCAGCGAGCAAGTGACAACAGCTTTCCCTGGCAGCTTTCTGTTTCAAAGATTATCAGCGAGCAATTCAACCATTGGCTAGAAAATTGGTGCTCCGTCCATTTAATTATGCTTCATAAATCTTTGTGACTAACTTATTTGAAGTCCAGAATTAATATTTCCAGACCAACCACAACATAGACAAAATAAAGTTATTGATGCCTCTTTTGTGCTTAATCAGAAATTCAGCCTCAGTTTAGCTCTTTCTTGTTGCCACAATGGTTTTGATATGATGAAAGTTTAGTTTCAGTTAGAGATGTGGGTAATTTTATGTTGTGGGGTTGTACCAGAAGGAACTGTTTACAGATTGTGCTAACTCATTTTATTTAATGTCACCAGAGCTAGAAAAGAAATTACATTTTCCTCCCATCAGCCTGCATTCAAACCATGCCCTGGAGCTGACACTTGGTATATTTGGATAAATATCTTGATTGTATTAATTTCTCTGCAAGATTCCCTAGGGCACAACAGCAACAATAAAGTCCAAAAATAAAATCGTGCAGGTGTTAGAAATCTGAAATTAAAAATGAACAATAAGTGCAGGAGAAACCCAACAGATCTAACAGCATCAGCGGAGAGACAAAAAGCAAATTTCAATGCATCAAAGCAACTAATTATCATTAATTGTTCTTTGCTAAGGAACGTTGCAATACACTTTCAGAGTATAACCAGAAATCTGAACTTCAGCTACCCTTTTCAGAGAGTACAGCTACATGTCAAGAATGGTGCTTCAGCAGAACATTACTAATTTTGAATCAGAAGATAAATTTCCAAGGCATGGAGTTTTTGTGAGACAAATTAAAATTATTTCTACCAAAGAGAAGCTTCAGAGAGCACAGAGAGAAGTTTCATTCTCAACTGTGTGGAGGAGCAAAAGGATTTGTGACTAGAAATATTCTAAATATGGAGACAACACCCCTACATGACCCATCTGTCCACTTTTAACTTAGGAAAGAGCATCAAAATTGAAGCACTGCCAATGTTAAGGAATCAAAATGGGAGAGATTTGTGAAATCACATTGACATGAGTGGAAACTTTGTTCAGCTTTATAAGCACATGGGTACAGTTGAAATCACGCCAGTCATCAATATGCATGCCAATTAAGACAGTGAGGGAGGTAAAGCAAATATTCATAGGTGCTAAAATCACAATGAAAAAAGTTATTATGCTTGGCATATATTTGGTATTGGACAATTTTTCCCAGTATTATTTCGTAAATATACAAAATGTACATAGATTGAATCTTAACCTAGTTTGATGGCCAATATCTTCAATAATTTAGCAAACATAGGTTTGTCATTATTCTTTACACATGGAACCAGAGGGAGTAACATACTATTTTGGCAGCAGGACAAGATGGGTAAAAGAAGACCGTCCACCTGTAATGCATACAATTTTCCACTCCATTTGAGTCATAAAGTCACTTGTTCCCTTGCCTAACTGAGATACATTAACACTTATTTACTGGGGTTTTCAGCTGGACAGCTGCCAAGTACTGTTCTGAAGTGGCAATTGAGACCTATCTTCAGTATTCAGTATTCAGCCAACAACTTGGCTGTTGAAAGTACCTTCCATTTGAGTCAAATAATTGAATTGGAATAACGAAGTCTTGAGGCAAAAAAAAAACGCAAAATGAAGCTGATAACCTGAGGTAGATGCAGAGACGGATTATGTTGTAAAGATGGAATGAGGCAATTTTGGTGATGGAAAGAATATTGCTGGGGTGTATGTGAAAGAAATTCAAGTCAATGTCAATTAGAAATGTCAAGAACGTGCACAGTCTGGCTCAGCCTGAGATTGTTGACATTGGGATCAGTGGCAGACAGCTTAGAACGGCAACTGAAAATAATGGCTTCAGTCTTCCCAATATTCAACACTGATGTGATCTGCATCAGAACATGGCTGTCATTGGATAGGGCATGAAATTAACAGCAAGAGTGCAAAATCTGTGGTAGGGGTCAAAACTCTTGCACATACATGGCGTCGCCACGGATGTCTGACAAGGTTCTGGAACAGACACAGCACTGAGGAAATTGCTGGCCAGTGACTTTCATCCCTTCAGTTTTGAACAGGATGTAGTCCACCATGAAACTTGAGGACTTATGATAAATTATGCATCCCAGTGATTTTAAAAATTTGGTCGTTTCATCTTGATGTTCTTACTGTTCCCATATTAGTCACTGCTTAAATGCTGTCTTAATGCAAGCATTTCAAGTGCAGCCAAAACAATGAAAGCATGTGTATTGGCTTTGCATGGTGCAATATGGACATTGTACAATCTTAACTTCAAAAGATAGACATTTTGCTCAGTGACCAGCCCAATGTGTGGAACATTAGTGAATTGGTTTTAGGCACCAAGTGACTGGAAGCACTGTTTAAGATGTCACAGCAGTATAGATGGTCACTTCATAAGGATCAGTGTTCAGAATGACTTTTCAAGAGATTTTTGTATTTGGAGGTTGCATATATTTTGGCACACTCACCTTAATTCATATCTCATAGCTCATTAATTTTTCATTGTTGTATAATTACTTTGGCAGAGATGGATAATAGCAGCAACTTCACCAATAAGGTGGAACAGCAACTGGGCCTGTTGGAAGACATCTGATCAGGGAGGTGTTGGTAGAATATTTCATCCTAACGCAGGGTGTCTAGGACAAGACATTTATTCCTCTCTATGACGCAACAGCACTACATCCAGAGGCTGAGATTTACCAGGCAGCTGATTGTTGATCTATGCAGTAATCTGCTGGCTCAGATAGTCATGCTTTGTTGGTCATTGTCATGGTCAGGATCACCTTTAAACCTTTTGCCTCAGGTTCCTTCCAAGCTATTAGAGAGAACATCACCCGAATGTCACGGTTGCATCAAGCAGGAAGCTAACACCCCATTTGCCAAAAGCAAGCGGTGCATTATCTTTTCCGCTGATGCTAACAACCAAAATGAAGGAGTTCTAGAATTGTAGCTATGCCTTGCTTCCATTGTACAAAAGGGTTATGGACTGCAGTCATGTAGCTACCAAGGAACCAGAAGACTAGCACCAACATTTGCTAATGAAAGGGGAGACCACTCAATGAACAGCTAGCATGTGACGTGAGACAGGAGAAGCCTTTTCACAGCTAATATAGTCAATCATTTCTTAACATGATGTAGGGGTGAATAAAATTGGCCTGATAATGGCATCTGTGATAGTAGGGGCATCACAAGGAGTCTGATTAAGATTGCCACTCTGCATTGTTGACTGAAAATGCTTGTCATTTAGTATGAGATTGTTTCTTGGCCTGCCAGCAGCAGAATGATGTCCATATCAATTACTTAGATTACTACATTCTGAATTTATTAACATGTCTGCCACTTTGCCCAGGGATCCCTCAACTGGTCAAGTGCAAATTTGAAAATGAAAATTCTACAAGAACTAGCCATAAATTTAAAAAAATTGCAGTAACCATCCCCTCTTACTTATGCGTCAATACCCTTTACAGAAACAAAATTCTTGATTGTTTCATATTGCTAGTTTCCAGAGTTCCTCTGCTTATCTAATAACCATTGCTGAGTTTGTGTCTTTATGCAGTAAGCTTGTTACTATAGTAACAGGAGACTTCTAATGCTATTGGTTAAACAAACCATAATCTTCATCCTGCATGGTTTCAAACTGAAGCCAATTTCTTAATACGCTGCTTTCTTTTTTTAACAATCTCCTTTCTTCAGAGAAACAATTCTGCATGTTTCAGATAATTTTTGAGACTCCTTTTCACAAGTAGCACTCAGTCCTTTGGGTGCAAAAGTTCAGGAAGAGAGACGGTGATGTAGACCACCATTTTTTACATTGCTCTAGGGGTTTTAGGCTTTTCAGGAGGCATCAGTGAATGGAGCACGTGTAGTCTGTGCTTACAGGTGATCAAGATTGGATGGAACTGTCTAAAAGTAATGATACAGGCTATCCAACGTCTTCCATATCATACTTCATGTTGAGTATAAAAATTAAGGAATATAAGTCCCAAATTGGATCACCTGAGTATGCCTGTTTGGAACTTAAAATATAGACAACAACTTTATCTGCTGACCCAATTGGAAGTCAGAAGGTCCTATTTTTGGCTTGGAGATACAGTTGGTTGGCTTGGAGTCGTTTTGGTTGGTTTGTTCCACCTAGTTCCGGACATACACTTATTATGTCACCTCAGTCTATACTAAACTCTTTAGTATAGACTAACTTTAGTTGTTCGTGTTGACCTGAAAATCAGCCACCGACAAAACAGGGCTTCATTAACAATGAACATAGTCAATTGCAGGCAGCAGATCATGTTTCCCTTTTGTAGGAGCTGGAAAATATTCTCCATTACGAAACTCTGTGGATAAATGTGGAATTATCTACTTTGGTAGCAGAGAGGATTATTACCTGCATGGTGATAAATTGGGAACAGTGGAGATGCAATGAGATCTCGATGTCCTTTTAGAGAAGTCACTGAAAGCAAGCATGCAGGTTCAGCAGGCAGTGAAGAAGGCAAATAGTATGCTGGCCTTCATAATGAAAGGATTCGAGGACAGGAGCAGGGATGACTTGCTGCGATTTTATACGATATTGATGAGACCACACCTAGAATATTACGTGTAGCCTTGATCTTCTTATTTTTTTAGATTTAGGTTTTACTGTCAAGTACAGGGTAGCAAGCGTACAGTGAAAAGTGTACAAAGTCCCCATGCATGGCATCACCTTATGTACAAAATCTTGGTTACAGAAATAGAGAAATAATAAAAAGTTAAAAAGTTCAGAGCTACAGTCATCTTAGCAAAAAAGTAGAAAAATAAAGCTAAAATGTCAAACATTACAGTCCTTTCTTGGGCCATGGGCCTGCAGATGCTCCAAGCTGGACTTCCCCAAGAGAGCTTGCTGTCTCCCTTGCTGGACACGCTTTCACCCATGCTAGTCTTCGCCGCCGGTTTTAAGTCTTTGGCCTCAACTGTTGTATCACCACCGACTGCCACTGCCACCATCTCTCATGGCCCCTCACGGCTGACTGCCATTGCTGCCATCCTTTGCTACTGGCCACCAACCACCGCTGCTGTCACCTGGGCATGCGCTCGGCCCCAGTGCTGCCATGGTCTGTTGCTGCTGCTGCCTCCAAGGCTCCAGGTTTATGAATGTTCAAAGTCCGTATTGGGCCTTATCTCCTCCTCGCAGGGACCACTCAAGATCTGTGCTAGGCTCGCTCGAGGTCTGTGTGGTCCATCACCGATGCCATCGAGCTCAAGAGGTAAGTAAGGAAAATAGAAGTTAGAATAAAACAAAAGAGAAAAAAAGAGAAAAAAAAGAAAAGCAGTCAGAGCAGACAAGGTCCAGCACAAGAACCCTATTCCTCCGCCATCTTGGAAAGACCTTTATCTGAAGAAGGATTTTCCGGCTATGGAGGGAGTGTAAAAAAGTTTACCTGAGTGATTCCTGGAATGGCAGGTTTGATGTATGAAGACACTCTGGATTGATTAGGACTATTTTAATTGGAGTTTAGAAGAGTGACAGTGAGATCTCATCGGAACCCTATACAATTCTAACCGAACTAGACAGAGTAAATGCAGGAAGAAGTTCCAGACGACTGGAAATCCAGGACCAGGAGTCACAATTTATAGATATAGAATAGGCCTTTGAAGACTGTGGTGAGGAGAACTTTCTTTATCCTGGGAGTAGTGCACTTTTGGAAGTCTTTGCTATAAAAGAAACAGTTGAGGCCAAAACATTGAATGTTTTCAAAAAGGAGTTATAGAAAATTAGACTTTTGTTTAAAACACGGGAAACTTGACTTGATACTATCTCAGAGTGAATAAAGCAGTCAAAAATCAGCATTGCCTAGAAATGAGTGTATTGGGCATAATGGAGCACTGTTCTGAGGTAAACAAAACAAGTCAGTCCAGTAGGCATCATCCACAAGTTTTACTTTCTTTTCCTCCCGGAATGCCAAACCCTGACATCTTAAAGGAAGAGAAATTTTATTTTTAGTTTTACTTTGTTTTGGGCATTTCTGTGATGTTCTTGGGTGGAAATGGTTCAATAGAGCAGTGCTCCTGAGGCAGGGAGGATATCGTAAGAATAGATTTAGAGTTAACAGTTAGTGATTGCCAGAAAAGTTAGGATAAAATCCTGCAGAGGTTACTTGAAGTTGAGTGTGCTTATATTCAAGTGTATGATAGCTCCATGAAGAGGCTATCAGTCTTCACAGCTAGAAGTTAAAGCCACAGTTATCTTAAGCCTGCTGAGGTGTTAATTCTCTGGGAAGTCTACTGTACAAAAGATAAACAAGAGGTTCTTTTGGATGCTCTACAAGGGATTTTTATTAGGATTTGCAATTGATGTTTGGGGATTAATGGGATTATACTTTTACTGTGTGTTTAAAAATCATTGAATTTGTGCTACGAGTAAATAGTACAATTTATTGTATCTTATCTTCATTTCTTTTATTTAATAGACTTCTATTTTATTGTTAAAACAATATCTGCAATATTCAGTGACAGATCATCTCATTAAAACCAAAATAAAATATGATCTATCAAGCCAAGTTTCAGTCTGGGATCTGGATTTTCCAGTAATAACAGTACCTGGGTTCATAATAATGCATCATGTTGTCTAATATCTGATTATAATTGATAACTCAATGCATTAGACAATACTCTTGCTGTAAAAGTTTCCATTTTTAATCTGGCCCGTTGTTCACATTTAAATACATCCACTGTCTCATATCTCACTTGTTTTATTGAATGTGAACATTCTCCAGCACCCATTTCCTCTGTGAGAATTAGTTTAAATTGTTTTTCTTTTCCATTTCTGACCTCCTTTAGGCGAAAGGTAGTATCAATCCGGTCATAGCTCTCCCACTAACACGCAAATGACATGATTTTTGAACAGGAGTTTCTGATGTCATTGTGTCCAAGGAGCATTTGTTTTAAGACTTCTTACCGCAAGTAAATTTACTCATCACTAGCCAGAGACAGTCAATGTGAAGGTGCAAGAAGCTGTTAGCTTCTTAGCAACTGTATCCATTTACACCTGGATGAGTGACAGAGAAAGATAACAGTGAAAAACAGAAAAAAAAAGTGTAAAGAAACAAACTCATGGATCATTTGCAGAAAATCAAGTTCTGAATTGTCAGAAAGATGCATGTTACCATTCCTAAATAGTGAAAAGCAGTGAGACAATTCTAAGACGCTGGGTGTTTTCTATAGAGCTTACCATCAAGCACTTTCCCGGAAAATTACCAATAACTACAAAGGTTGCAGCTGTTTCTTAAACAATGGATAACTGTTCACACAGTGTACTCTCTTAAACTATGAAAATTCAGAATTGTCATCTGTACAAATTAGAAACAAACGTTATATCTGGATGGCAAACAATTTTTTCCAATAAACTTGAGACCTTACTTTTCACTTTCATTTAAAAAAACTCAAAACATACTCCACAGGATTATTTTTAAGTCTGCTAAATATCCTTTAACTGCTCAATAATTCTGCAAACATACAGAAACTTTAAAAAGAACGTAGCAAAACCAGCAAAAATTCCTAATGTAAAAAAAAATTTGCAAATCTACAAGAAATGTAAATAAGTGGTTGGCCAGACTCTCTGCTTTCATCATTCTTATAGCGATGAACAGCTTCTTGAATATCAAGCTTTGACATCTTTTCACTCTACCTCAAAATTGCCCGAACAATTATTTTGGTCCAGCTGGTTTTATTTAAGGTTACGGCTGACATTCAGCAGCCGGTCTGCCTACTTTGTGATGGAGGAATGAGTGAAACCTAACAATAAATGTATTTTGTTAGAGTGGTTTATATGTTTGAACATATTTTTGTTTTAATAACATATTACTGTGCAGAGAATGAGCACAATGAAGATTGGAATTGTTTTTTGAGAAATACAATTGGCAATTAAACTTTTAAAATGTGGGAATAAATGAATGAATAGTAAATTAATCGAATTTGCCAATTTTTATCCATTGTTCTGCTTTTAAGGATGCAGAAGTAATGGTGAAATTTACCTCATGTTAACGGTTCTTAAATGTCACTTTATCAATATGTTTTGAGCAGCTTTGATACTAGCAAAGCCAATAGAAGCTGGTCAGAAAGCTGTTGGCAGACAATGCAAATATTTGGTATGAATCCGTTGCTTTTGCATGTTTATAGGGAAATATTATAAAATAATTGAATTAAATATTAATAAAAGATTATTAACAATGCAACAACTTATTACATGTTTCCCTGTTACCTGAGGTGATAAAGAAATGCCTGTTTAGGTTCTCCATCATTTGAGTTGGGTACTATCTTCCCAGTGATTGGTTAGTTGAGTAATGAAAAGAAAGCATTCTGTAATTAAGTGCAAATTCATCATTCCCTTTGCAAGTTCTTTCTCTGACCACATAGATTTTTGATTTGAATGAGGGAAATTTGGTGCAATTTCTGTATCATATACAAATGGCCTCTTGGAAATGTTGCCAATGGTTATGAATATCCTGCATTACGATAACATTTGTTCACACTATGAGATCTAAACCTTTGTCTCCTTTTCCATTTGATTTTTTATGAAATCACAGCATAATATTTTAATAATCACACTTCAATTGTCAGTCAAAAGGCAATTAATAGAAACAGTGTCTGTGTAGAAACTAAATCTACTTGCAGCAAATGCTATAGAGTCATAATGTTCAATTCCTTGGTATTGACTTGAGAACTGCATCCTTGTCTGATTCGTAACTATTACAAATGGAAAAGTACAAGGATATTGACTGTAGACTTGGTTTCAACCATGGTATAGAAAACATTTAGTGTATTTATGATAAGGCATAAAGTAACATCATGTAAATACTGATTTTAAAATTGCCTAATGCCTAAATTAAGTTTCTGTAATGGTGTTGAGGAATAGCAAAACATAAAATATATATTCTTTGTCACTTTTTTCTCTCTCTCTCTCTCTCTCTCTTCCTCCTTCTCTCTCTTCCTCCCTCTCTTAATATAGCAAAACTGAAATGAAACAGATTGAAAAGAAAAAGCAGACAGTGAAGAAATGGATGTTCACCGCACTAGTTAGATTTCAAATTAAGCTGGGCCAAAAAACCTTTGTTTTGTCTCCAGTGAAACTCAAATTAAATCACATTTAAAATACAGTAAAAGTAAGTTCAATTTATATAATTCATATTTATTCACCCATGTAAATAAGTCAAAAGGACGCTTGACAGTTTTCTACTTTTGCATATGTTGGCAAATCATGGACTAGTCAGCATGGATGCTCAAAAGCTGTCTAAAGTCACTCAATATTCTTTTGTCTATGGTTGATACTCAGTGGTTGCACAATTAGGTAAACCCATTTTATTGTCTACTTTAGTGAAAGCAGATAATTAAGTTTTCATTATTGTATTGATAATATGTCAAAAACTCCAAAAAATGGTAAAAGGTAAATGTTATTTTAAAAGCCAAGTTATGCAGCATTTACTGATTGCTTAATAGAATTTCAAAAAAAAGATAAATCTTTCAATTAGAGCAGCATAACATGGTTTTAACATTGTGATCGCACCATCAAATTATAACAACTTAAGTATTTCCCACATTCACTTATTTTATAAGATTTTACCAGACACACATGTAAAGTACAGTCAATTTAGAGTAATATATTTCATATAATAACTCTTAGCAAATAAAGATGAAAAAAGAACAGAATGTTATTCAAGAACTACTTACAGTAACAGCTTGTAAGCTTGATATGGCTGAGAACCACATCTGTTATTAATCAGCTATCACGAATTGGAGTTGCATTACCCTCTGTTCATTGATTGACTTTTTTGCTACTTGTGCCAGGAACTTGAGTATTTTCCTACACTGTAACAAATAGAGAAAGAATATGATTGTGTGTCTGAGTTTAGCCTAGCAACAGTGCTGGGTGAAATACAGCTTTGATGTCAAGAGTAGGCATTCTCATCTTACGAGTCCAATTCAATTCTTTTATCCATGTTTCAACCAAGGTTTTAAAGAAGTCAGTGTCTCAATGGTCCTGGCGAAACCTAAACTGAGTATTGGTGATGGCCACGTGGCAACAAAACCTCTTTTCACCCTTTCCAAAGTGTTCTGTATATATGGGTGGTTGGAGGGGAGAGGTTTTTAAAATGTTTTTTATGCCCTGATTATCATACACATGTGGCTCACAATGTTTTTAAAGATGGCTCCAAGGTTCCCTGAATACTCTCATTGTGGTGATGCTGTGGCTTTAAGAGGTGTAATTTGTCTTGGTTTCTTTTAAGAGAAAGATTGAATGAGAGGCACCAAGCAGTCTGTGCACATAAAAGAGCTTGTGAGACTTGGGATTTTTAAAAAAACAATAAAAGCAGCCTGGCTGGGTATGGCTAACTCTCACAGACCAAGATTTCTCACTTTTATAGTTTTAGCTTTAAGCAGTTGCTGTTGGAGTCTCAACAGGGTTGGAAGCTGCAGTAAATTTCTCCTGGCTGCTAGTCTGAGTTTTCACTTGATATTTTAGTCCCTCTCTCTGCTGCTGCTGCATTGCACTTGAGACAATCTGTTTCTGACTCTGACTTTTTGCCAAGGGTTGTGTTTTTGGGATATTACTGTACTGGAACAGTTAATGAGGAAGTAGTTACTGTATCTATTATTCTGTTAAATTTTCCAATACAGCTTTCTTTTGTTGTATTTTAACTATAGTGTTTGAATAAATGGTATTTTGCTGAACGTCAAGTAGTCTGACCAGTTGAATTGCATCTGGAACATAGCACTTTACAGTTGCCTTTAAAATAAGAAAACGTTAGGGTCTAGGCTAACTTCTTGAAATATTTAGAGGGGGTCTGGTCTGATCCATAACACCCATCTAAAATACAGTCATATATCTGTCAGGTGTCTTCGTGGAGTATGACGTAGCTTTATAAAGCTGGGCACATCAGGACTCTCCATATCAATTTTAATTTTACACATCACAAAAGCATGAATTCTTGTATATTCTTTGACATTAAATTAGAAATATCCTAAAAATGATACCATTTGAACTTCACACAATTTAATGCTTAATTCATATGACCAAAGAGTCAGAGAGCTGCTGCCAATTTCTGGTCAGGAAAATCCAAAGAGGTGCTGTGGAACATATAAAACCTGGCAAATATGGACTTTATTACACTCATTTTTCAGTTACTTAGTGACATCAATATGCCTAGTTTTACAAAACTTTGTCACACTCACGAGGACACCTAGAAAATACCTGATAGCATTTTAGATGTGATAACATTGTGGGAACCTTGGAGCCATCTTTAAAAACGTAGTGAGGCACATGTATATAATAATCAAGGCATAATACCCATTTAAAAACATCTCTAGAAATCCCTTATTAATGAGCATAACATGCAATGGGAGTGCACCTCTCTGGTTTTTGAGGTATGGTTAAGCTGTAACCATTTGTCTTTTTTTATATTCATTTGTGAGACATGGATATTGCTAGCTGGCCAGCATTTTACTGCCCATCCCTAGTTGCCCTTGAGAAGGTGGTGGTGAGCTGCTGCCTCGAACCACAGCAGTCCTCATGCTGTAGGTTGACCTACAATGCCATTAGGGAGGTAATTCCAGGATTTTGAAGCAGCACAGTGAAGGAATGGCGATATATTTCCAAGTCAGGATGCTGAGTGGCTTGGAGGGGAACTTGAAGTTGTAGTGTTCCCATGTATCTGTTGCTCTTGTCCTTCTAGATGGAAGTGGTCGCGGGTTTGGAAGATGCTGCCTAAGGATTTTTGGTGAATTTCTGCAGTGCATCTTGTAGACAGTACACACTGCTGCTTCTAAGCATTTGTGATAGAGGGTGTGGATGTTTATGGCTGTGGGGTTAATCAAGTAGGCTGCTTTATAATGGATGGTGTCAAGTTTCTTGAGTGTTGTTGGAGCTGCACCAATCAAGGAAAGTGGAGAGTATTCTATCACACTCTTGATTTATGCCTTGTAGATGGTGAACAGGCCATTAAAGGTTGCTTCCAAAAGTTAAGCCGTTTTTAAAAAATTCCTTAAATTAGAGGCAAGAATCTGACTGGTGACTGTTGTTGGCTTGTACTCACTCATCTGCCATCCTTCTCTTCTCCCAAAATCTACCCAATCACAATAGAACCTACCTAATGATTGCTGTTACTGGTGCGAGTAGCTCATATTGTTTCAAACAAAACCACTGAGATGCCTTTGGAGGCCCAACTGGAATTTTTAGCTTGCTAGATATTAGAATAAAACTGAAACACAAATTATGACCAGCATTGGACCTTCTAATTAATGCACAAACGGCAACTGCATCATCATTGTGCCTGTTTGGTTAAATGTAATTCTCTTCCAATATTTCTGAGTAGCCATTCAAATTTTATTAAAAAGTGGAAGACTTAACACATCTTTTAAACATAAATATTTAGAAACAAAATTTGAATTGTTTTAAAATTAATTGGAGGATAGAACATCTTGCAGTGTTTAGCACAATTTCTGGCCTTCAGAGAAAATTGGCTAATTTTATATTTGGCACTTTTGAAATAAACTTATGATTTAGGTGCTGCTATTTATTTTCCTGTCCCTTGTCTTTCTGCAATTGTCTTCACACAGTATCTGGAACAGTTGCATGTCAAGGAGAATATGAAGCTTCTTTTACTGCTGATAAGCGCATTGAAAATGGTATAATATGATTTCGACTCCCTGAATTCACCAATAGGTAAAACACAGCATTTTGACAGGCCCTATATATCGGCCTTAGAAATAGAATATTTCATTTCTCACTCTTGCAAACAAATTTCATAAACAAAAAATGACTAAAAATGTTAATATTCATGCAACTTGAAATGCACATTAGATAGAAAGGCTTATTTATAAAGTGGCTATCTCCGGAGATTTCCTTAATTTGTTCAATCACTTTGTAAAGAAAAGATTCTGTAAAGGAATTGAGGGAAAATGATGATATTATATCCTTGCATGGAAATCCAAACTATGGAGATCAAAGGGATGTCTTCAAATTAGGTAAAGCAGTAAATAAAAATATGGCTCAAATGACAGAAATTGCTGCATTGATTTCCTGCTGCAATATTTACATTTGCAGCACAACATCTCATGACATACTGAATTGTTTATGGCATTTTATTTTTATTTTTCCGTCATATTATGTATTGTTTGGCATTATGTTGGCACTTTCACAGTTCAGAACTATGTAGTAATCAGATCTAATCACCAGTGAATTCCTTTGTTTTGTCCGAAGCACAAGTGGTAGTTTCTCTCAAGAACTACAGCAAAGACCATAGTTGCTCGAACACATCAATTAAATTGACTGCATGTGACTTTGAGAGAATAAAATACAAATAGACCAGGTACCA
The DNA here is from genome assembly GCA_024137785.1 of Ginglymostoma cirratum. Classification (NCBI taxonomy): domain Eukaryota; kingdom Metazoa; phylum Chordata; class Chondrichthyes; order Orectolobiformes; family Ginglymostomatidae; genus Ginglymostoma; species Ginglymostoma cirratum. The sequence goes on from JAHRHZ010000268.1 coordinate 17,545,839, forward strand.
GTGACTGTGCTATAAAATTTCCCAACATTTTCTTTGCAAGTTCTAATAAAGTCAAGTCAATGAAGTGGGAAGTGATCCATGAAAATTTCAGGCATAAATATTTGTTTCTAGTCACCTTATTCAATAAATTATGCAGTGTAGAACGAAAAAGAAGCATCAAAAAATAATAACTTTCAACCATTTGCTATTAAGTATGCCTAGCCATGATGTGCAACAAAATTAATTTAAATACTGTTATTGCTGATATTAACATTGGCCAAACAGTCCTACACTGTTTTCAGAATATTTTATGTGAAAATGCAATCTATCTATCCACACTTTGATTCAATAATATGCACCACCTTTAACATAGTTAACATGCTGTATATTCTTTTCAATAAAGCAACATTTCAACAGCCCAAGGATAAAAGTATTCAACCTAACCTTTATTTCAATGTTGTTTGTGAAAATTCTGGGAAATTGTTCATAATTATTTCTGGATTAATGTGATATATCACATTTGTGTGTTTTGGAAAAAGGTTGATTACACACATCGATCTTACTTCTTGCCCTGTAGGTATACAAGTTCCAGGAACAACTGCCTTTCCATCACCAAAATATATTTGAGCAGTCTTCGATTACGGTGTATAGGAAATTAAAACAGTTAATCATCATTCTAAGTTGTTTCAAATATTAAATATGTGCTATGCTGTGACTTGTAGCCAAATACATTTAAATAATGCCCCTTGTTAAAGCCAGCATTAAAATGACAGAAAGTCTCTGTCTCCTTTTCTGTGATATGCTTTTCTAAGTGTCTACCATATTGTGCAGCAATGTCTCTCAGACAGGAGTTGAAAATTGGGGAGGGCCTGATGTCAGATTCAGGCATCACAAGAAATTGAATAAGCAACCCATCAGAACTAAAAGAAGAGTAAGGCTGCTCTGCTGTCTCAATCTGGCTCTGACTTGAAGGGCTATATTTTTGTATCGGGGTTTGATAACATGAGCCAGGATGATTTTTGGGTTAGGAACCAGAGGACAACAGAACTGATGCATGACATGACGTTCATGCAGGCAACCCTTCAACTGATGTGGAGAAGAGTTCACTGACCATTTAGAGACTGCTGTAGTAGGAATGGAGACAGAATTTTTAAAGAGTGATCCCAGGGTGTCACAGAGGCTCAGTGATTAGCACTGCTGCCTCATAGCTGGGTTCAATCCCAGCCTTGGGTGACTGCCTGTGTGGAGTTTGCATGTTATCCCTATGCCTGTGTGGATTTCGGCTGTGTGGTCTGGTTTCCTCGCACAGTCCAAAGATATACAAGGTAGGTGGATTGACCATGCTAAATTGTCCATAGTGTGCAGGCTGGGTGGATTAGCCATGGGAAAGGCAGGACTACAGGGATAGGGTAGTGAGGTGAGTCTGGCTAAGATGTTCTTTGGAGGTTGGTGTAGACTCAATCGGCTGAATGACCTGCTTCCGCACTGTAGGCATTCTATGAATTTAAATAGACTACAGCATTCATTCATGGAAGCTGTTTAATTCAATATGCTGTCTTTTTTCAAGATACTCCAGGTACCTGCAACTGGGTGCAGGTTTGCAACCTGCAGCAGGTCTTCCTTTCAAGTCTCTGATGCGAAGGCAATTTTGAAGGCTGTAAAAGAGAGGAAGGCAGGCCACAGAGGTTGGGAGAAGTCTTGTTTCCCGTGCCCCCCAACACACACACACCAGGCCCAGCAAGACAAAACAGCTGTTGTGAGTGGTAGATACATTATCCGTGGAAGCTGAATCCAGTGTCAGAAACACTTCAGCTGCCTCTATACATTCTAGCAAGCTGAATGGCACACCAACCATTAAGATTGTTCTTTGGATGCTTAGCCTTGAGCAAACTCACTGGCTGAGAAGTCTGAGGGCAAATGCTGATTCTCAACATGGGATTAGTGCATGCCCAGGACACAATGAGCCCTCAGAATGGTTCAGAGCATAACATGAAGCAGTGAGTGGGTCATTGGGACCTTTTCTTACTACCTCCAATTAGACAAGGCCAAAGGTTTTGCACTGTATCAATAATGACACTTGAAGCCGCAAATTTGAGGTGTATTTTAGTACTTAAATGACAAAAAAATGGTAGGAGATGGCGAAGAAACTCTAAGGTTTCTCTATGATGAGGGAATAGTCTCTGGTGAAATGTGTATCCTTCAATAGTAGTAAATGATTTGATACTCAGGCAGTATACTACATGGATATGTTACACAGGTATCTCACACTGACTTCAATATCATGGCCTTCATCCTGGGGCACAGTCTTCAGAAAAATATTCCTGAATCAAATGATGCCTGGCATTCATGTCATATTGACAAAACCTTCATGTGCAACACCATTGCTGATCATCTCCCAGTGTAGCAGGGACCCCTTGATCTGAATCCTTTCCTTAAGGCTTTATTTCCACCTTTTCCCTCTTTGCCTTATCTTGGCCAATCCACATAACTGCACATTTTTGAGTTGTGGGAAGAAACCGGAGGGTGGAGTCAAATCCAGGGATCTCTTCATTCCCCCTGAGATATGTGGTTCCAAGGCCTTACCATTCTTAGGTTCACATCCTCTGGAGGGCTATGGGATGGAGGAAATAGCACCACAATGGTGACGGTCATTACAGGGCAGTGTTGGAGGCTATCAATTGACTGAACCAGTCAGTGGAATCACTTTCCCAGAGATCTGATAGGCTGCTCAATGATCGTCCTACTGAGTAGGTAGCATTGGTTGTATCACCTCTCTGTATTTGTTGGGGACTCACATAGAGGGGTGAAAAACATCTCTTTTCTTCATGATCCTGCATAAATATTTAAGACCATTGATACTTCAGCCTCGACTTCTTCCAAAGGATTCCCATCTTTTCCCCTAGGATGTTCTTCTGTTATGGGTAAATTAGAAAACTTAAAAGAATTGCAACGCTCCAGTACTGACAAAGTGCTTTTGGGCACCCACTTAGTGCTCCCATTCATAAAGGGTCCCAACTTGAACTTGCCTTGAGCCTGAGACCATCCTGTGGATTAATCACGTTTTAGCCTTTTTTGGCGCAAATCAAATTTCTTCCCTAATGGCATGTATTAGGCATGTTTTTGAACTTAATCTGGCAGAAATAGACAGAAAGGTGACAAAGACATTTTACACTTTCTCACAAAAAGTCTCCATGTGACTCCCAGGGAAGCTAAAAGCAGGAGCCAGGATCATCTTGAAGAGTAATTCACAGCAGTTTGGTGTGTCTGAGTTGCAATTTAATTCTCAGACAAATTGATGAATTTATATTTTAATCTTTGCTTTGATTCAAGGCACGCATTCTCTTCCTCAGGACATTAGTTTGCAGATCTGAATACAAGCCACAGAAGTGTGATCAGCAATATCATTGTAATCTGCTGATTTTATTGTGTCCCACAGATGGAGTTCTAGGTTTGAAATCCACAAAGTGAAAAAGGCAAAGTCCAAAGTCACTTCTGTATTGTTATTTTATCAGAAGCTGGATCACGTTTTTCTTAACATGCAATCTGCACCAGTACTAATTACTACAGTAGAATAATACAGAAATGTGTCAATTGACAGAAGAAAGTAAATCTTAGTTTACGTAGAAGTCAGGCATCTGTGCATACTTTACATAGTACGGTAATGGCTCTCTTTCTGATCATCTGAATTAGACAGTCATAAGTGTTTTAAATTGCACGAGTTTTGGAGTCTGTCATGATATAACATATTTGTGTAATTGGCAGTTTCACAAATACACATATGCAAGAAATGATCATTTGGATTATGGAGTGAACAGGACCAGAAAAGACATTTACAAAGATACCAAGCTGCAGAATTTAGTAATGTAAACAGAAATTGCTGGAGAACCTCAGCAGGTCTGGCAGCATCAACGCAGAGAAAGTAGAGTTAATATTTCAAGTCCAGTGATCCTTCTTCAGAACTGTTTCAGATTTCCAGCATTGGCAGCTCTTTCTTTTATTACAGAATTCAGTACAGTCTCAGGAATGCAAACAGCCACATAAGATGAGCACAGTTGGAAATGAGTAGCAAATATAACGAACCATGCACTGGTTCACTTTGAAAACTGGGGGCCTTTCATAAGATAAATGTTTTGCAATGCATTCAACTACTGATTTAAAAAATGTTATATGTGTTACAAATGATTGAGATTGAACCAAAAGATGCAGTGGCACTAAAACTTCAAGTTTAGTGTGGAGAGTGCATCAGGTGGGCAAGGGATACACCAATCACCAAAACTTTGGTACCATGACACTCAGGTGATGTTAACTCCCAGGCCTCATGTGCATGTCCCGGATCAATCTCCTGACTGTATCAACAGGGAATGAAAGACAACTGGAGTGTATGATAAACAGCAGGAAGGTGACTAGACCGTGAGAGCCAGTAAAGACATGGGGAGGTGGTTTGGGAGGTGTTGTGTTAACAGATGAGTGACAATCAGAGGTGGCCTGAACATTTATGATAGAACACAGTGGAGCATACATTTTTCAGCCTCTTCAGGTCTGCCTTTTTCTGTTAACTTTACTTAGTTGGAAAGCTACAATGTCTACCCTGCTCAGGTCGGGAGTTAAAATAATAGTTAAACCATGATGAAGTCATGTATTTTAATTAAAGGCTTCACGAATCTTAAATGATGATAATGTCTTCAGGTGTGATGTCCTAAGCTCTGGAATCCCCTTCCTGACGCTTCACTGCCACACAAACTAGCTTTTCTTCTTAAGAAACTCTTTAAAACCAACAAATTTGACCGAGCCAATGTCACTCACCTGTACCTCTCTGTTTAGCTCACTGTTTTATTTTATTCTAAAATGACGCTATGATGTGCCTTATGATATTTTAGTATATTAAACATCCTATATAAAGAAAAGTATTGCTATTAGCAAGTGTTTATTTGTGCACTGAGAAAACTGATCACTAAGTAGACAGGGTTAATATTGCCATTTTAAACCTTTTACTTAGGCTTTTCAATCTCTTCATGTACACGTGAATATTACCATCACAGTTATTATCATTGTTACCAAGATTTCAGTCTTTTTACATACCATACATTTATAGTTAATCATCAGAATACTAGGTATCACCACATTATTTGGACATATTTAAAGGGGATGTATTGCTTGATTTGTGGTTCACAAGAATGGTTTAAGGATAAGGAACTTCAGTTATGAGGATAAATCGAAAAAGATAGAACTGTTCTCCTTGGAAGCTAAGAGGAGATCATATTCCAGTTTTCAAAATCATAAGTGGGCTGGATAGAATAGATAGGGAGAAACTGTTCCTGCTCACGAAAGGAATGAGAACAAGAGGACATTGATTTAAAGTGATCTTCAAAAGAAGCAAAGGAGAAACGTTTTCACTCAGTGAGCAGTTAGGAAATGGAATGCTCTGCGTGGAAGTGTGGCAGAGGCAGATACAATTGAAGCTTTCATGAGGACATCAAAAGATTTTTTGGATAAAAACAATGTGCAAGGGTATGGAAAGAATGCAGGAGGTTGGCATTATGTAATGATGCTCACTGAACGAGCCAGTGCAAGTATGATGGGCCAAATGGCCTCATTCTTCACCATAAAACTTATATATGTTTCTGTGATTCGCTTCAAAACACACTTGTAAATAAATGAGTAACATTTTGATATCACTTTACTGTACAGAAAAGTGTTAGTGAAGAGACTTGCTGACTGTTACAAGATCTCCGCTTTGTCCTAATAGCAGACTTAACTGAACAAAGAGATGTTACTCACTGAAGTCAAGAGTACTGAACAGTGAAGTCCCTGAGACTGCGACAGACAGCAGCAAAATCAGAAGAACATAAAGGCTTGATACAAATGAGCTAAATAAGACAAGGCTATAATGCAGAATGCCCAACATTACTGAAAACACTCAGAATAAATCTAGACAAAGAATGCTGACAAAAATTCAACTTGAATTCAATTTGCTCATGACGGCATGCCAGTTCTGCACTGAAAACCAAAACCTTCTGGTTGAATTTTCATATTTTTTATGTCTAATACAGGGGTGTTCATCATACTTAATATGCTTTCCTCATATATATACATAAATATATACACAAACATCAATAAACATTGACTCATGGTGGATAATTTGATGAGTGCCAGCAGCTGTCTCAGTAAAATGACAAATTGTTTCATCAATAAGGATAGTTAGTGAGTTTTGGTAGTGAGTAGTCATGCATCCAAGACTATTTAGCTTTATGAGACTTTTATAATTTCAGATTTTAGTTCAATACCCTACGATTCTGCAAACGTATTTGTATATCTATAGAGGAAACAACAGCTAGACTTAGTTTCAAAACGAACTGCTGAAATAGATAAACAGTAAACTGTAATGTAATGTCCAAGAGAAGACAAAAGCTTCTCTCTGGGCTGCTATCAAGAATGACATGCAGTACAGATTATCTGGATGGAATGGAATCTCTGATAATGGATACTGACAGAGGACACCAAGCACGTGCACCACAGCAAAGGGACTAATTCACCTTTAATAATGTCTGTCAATAAAAACTGTCTTAAACAAATGAAGAGTGAACCATGATAAGCTACAACAGCAGCTTGGGAAGTATGACAGTCGACTTTGAAAATGTCATTCAGAAAAGTAAAGGGGTTTTAATGAGGCTGTTTTTACTCAGAAACCGAATGAGATCCTAACACCATAATGACCGATAATAACACCGATTCTTAGCGATTCATAACTCTTGGTCAAACTGTCCATAACTATGTGACCAATTCTGACGGTTTAAAATGGAAATATGTAGGATTCACCACTTACTATTGAATCTTTGAAATGTAATTTCTCTACCCTCCTCAAAGTATTTAGTCTAGCGATTTAATAATTTATCAAAGTACTTCTCTCGATAGTTAATCTTCAGTGCATTTTTACGCCCTGCATAAGTTGATTCCAACACCTTCAACAAATTGGCACATGGAATTTTCTGAATGTAGTGCAGTAGTGGTAAATTTCCAGCTGGCTTTTGGAAACTGAAAGAGTTATTAGACTTCACCATTGTAATTCAATGGTGAAGCGACTTTCAAAATTACCTCCATTCATTTTGTTTCATTTAGGTTTACAGCCCATTTTTTTGACTGGTTGTTCTATTCTCCTTTCCAATTCCTTGACAATCATTCCCATAAATAGGTTGTTTGAAAGATTGCCCAATCCATCTCCCACTCTGTTCATCTGAGACATATGGGGACCTGCTGCCAATACTATCCCTTTGATTTATCTTGCTATGGAAAAGCACCTCGGCCAAATTATCATGTAATTCAGTGCATAATTATTCACATGCCTGAAGGGCATTAAGTTCAATGATTAGTTCACACTATTTCAACCCAACCACTGTTGCCATAAGAATGTACAAGTCGAGAAGTATTACTTAATGTGCTTCCAGGCTAATGTTTGAAGGTTCACCTTGTGGATGAAATGTCATGTTCATGCTTTGACAGTGACTACAGCAAGCTGAGTAATATATTGTTTAAAATGGGAACACACTGAGCTATACAAAGGTGTCATGTCCAGTATGTGAATGTCATATTATGAGCTTACAGTCAATACTTTTAAAAATTGGATACAAACAAGCTGTTGAGATTATTGATGCCGTAATGGCTTGTCATTTGGCCTACAGACCGTATCAAATCTCTATTAAATGTTATTCTGGCCTTGACATGGGGAGGGTGTAGGGCCTTCAAGGTCATGGAAATTTGCAAAGTCGTGGATTTTGGGGGTCAAGTGGGCACATTAATTGTCATATAAAGGGGCTCAACAGAGGTGGGGAGGGGGGAACAGATGCTGAAAGCTCATAAAAGCCATGGAAACACCAACACAAAAGGCAATATGAAGAATGGAGCAGAATCTTACATCATGGGTGGAGCCTAAAATTCACTCACAAACCCAAAGTTCAAAAATTACTGCGTCAGATCAAAAGATGACTATGTAATAACTACATAAAATGGCTGACACCATGTTTCAGGTGAGCAGGCTATGTTACTGATTATTTCTTTTGGGGTGGAGGAACATTTCCTGAATTGGAAGCTTCGCTAGGGGCATCCCAGTTAATCATGCCTCCACAGATTGAGTCACCCAACCAGGTGCAATGTGCATTTCAGCTGCAGGTCATTTGCTGTCCGAAAATGCAAATTAAAACATGTGGCCTCGAACAATCATCACCATTATATTGTGCTCAATATTTGCCATCTCGTCATGATAGCTAGGCAACTGTTTTCAGATGAATGTTCTTAAAAACATCTCTTGAATTTCCATTTCAGAAACACTTACCATACCTAGGATAGAGAGCTTTATAGCTGTCACATTCACCTACTGAACTGTAAGTATGTAAGGATATGGTCCGTGATATACAAGAATGCCTTTTCTTTGTTGATATTAATCTTCTTGGAAGTCTCTATGCCACACTGTGTGACAGCATAACATGAGGCTCCGTTGTGATACATGTGAGAATCTCAGGAGTTCCTTCAATTAAATTGTTCTCTTTAGGATGTTCCCCACAGATCATCTGCTCATGTGTCTCACATGAAAGTTGTCATGGCTGGAGTCTTTGGGGCATTGATTCAAATCCAAAAGCAATGTAGAAGGGGGCAGCAATTACAAGTTTGGCAGTAAGCCCAGCAAGAACAGTAACTTCTAAATTACACTGGTTGCAGAGGGAGAAGTAGCAAGTGAGGATTCCCCAACTAGGCTGAGGAGAATACAAGCATGGGGCTGGATGAACACAGCAGGTCAAGCAGTATCATAG
>JAHRHZ010000268.1:17555018-17587455 GCA_024137785.1 Ginglymostoma cirratum
GGCGCTGTGAGGCAGCAGTGCTAACCACTGAGCCACCATGCCGCCTTAGTCACACCCCTTAGATTAATTACATCAAATTTAGCCCACAGTCAGGGATTGGAGCGTGTGACTGAGTAAGGCAGCATTTCCAGCATCTGCTATATTTTGCTTTTATTAATGAGATCCTCAACTTCAGTGAAGGGTCACCCTATTTCCACTTTAAGCTCCTTGCACAGTTGGCACAGCTGTAGATGGTTACTTTCGGCAAGCATCGACTGAAGAAGATAGCACTAAGTGAATGCTAATGTCTTTTCCCAAAACCGTTCAATAACCTGCTACATTTCCTCACTTATTACTTAACATGTGTTCCTTAAACTCTTGCATTCAACAGCCGTCTAGGACATCCTCTTGAGACCTCAAAGCCTTGTTATGATTTCAGCTAATGTTACAACTGAACAAGTTAAATCCCAAACCAAAATCTGGCCTAATAGACCACTTTTTGAAAAATTTAACGTGGTGGTCATTCACTGAAACAGGGACATACAAGGCTGCAGACTTTAACAAAGTATATACGTTTATTACATAAAATGAAGATAAAACAAACCAAGCCATCTAAATATGGAACCCAGATTGAAAGGTCTTAAAGCATATGGCAACTCCATAACACCAACCAACTCGTTAATTTCTTTTTGTGCTGTCAACTCATCTATCTTGATAGAAATACTGCATACATTCAGATAAACAGCCTTAAGCTTTGTCTTTTTAAAACCATTATTATTACTTATTCCAGTTCTAATTTCTGCTGTACTCTTCTGATAATGTTATTCCCCTTCCACACACCTGGATTATCATTTGCCTCTTTAATACCCTGTGCCTCTGCTTTTTTTTTTCAATTTTCCTTCAGTTGAACCCTCTTCCCTATCAAAAATTAGTTTAGAATCCTAGTTTTATAATTGACCAAGAAGGGTTCTTGTGGTGCAGCAGTGTCATTACCCGAATGAGGGGGCCCAGGTTCAATCCCACCTGCTCCAGTGGTACACAATAACAGCTCTGAACAGGCTGATTTGTGAATATATTCAATGCAGCAGGACACTGGCCCCAGCATAGTTCAAATGAAATCCATCCCAATGGTTCTCTTTCCCTAGCCTTAATGCCAATTCCCCAGAAATCAGAATCCATTTCTCCGACACCAACCTCTGAACCATGCATTTACCTCTCGAATCTTATTTATCCTATACTAATTTGCATGCAGCTCAGGTTGTAATCCAGAGGATATCAAATTTGTGGATATGCTTTTAATTTTAACCCCAAAACTCTTTCCTAGTCCTACCTAGTCATTGGTATCTTTATGGATTGCAACAATTGGTTCCTTTCCCTTCCATTCCAAAGGTCTTTTCTGGGTTGGAAAGATTACCTGAACCTTGGTATCAGGCAACAAACTGAGCCTTGAAGATTCTGTCTTCGCTCTATACCACAATGCTTTGATCAGTTTGCTCATTCTCGCTGCAGTCTCGCCCTTGTCCACACCAGAAGCAAGGGTTATCACTGGCTACTACTGTGTAAGGCAATGGAAGAGTTTAATTTTGAGGATTGGAGGGGACAATAATTGTGAAGGGGAGACATTCAACATAATGAATGGATGGGGAGAAGACAATCATGCAGTGGAGAACATGGGATACTATAGTTGGGGTGTGGGGGGGTGGTGTTGGTCATTGTTGGTCACAACTAACGTGCTGCCTACTGAACATCACCTAACAATATACTGATGAAAGGTTTAGGCCCGAAACGTCAAGTTTTCCTGCTCCTATGATGCTGCTTGACCTGCTGTGTTCATCCAGCCCCATGCTTGTTATCTCGCATTCTCCAGCATCTGCAGTACCTTTTATCTCTATAGGCTGAGGAGAATGATGAGTTGCCAGATTTAAGGCTCTTACTGTCATTTATTTAAACCCTCTAAAAGAATGACAGTACAGCCAACAATTAAAGATGTTCTGGGTCATCACCACTGAACTGTGTTATCAAATAGAACAGGTCTTTTGCTCAGAATGTTTAGGGGACTATCTCATTCCAGTGGTTGTCAAGGTAACAGCTGCCCTGAGCTTTTATGCCAGCAGCCTGTTTTAAGGAACAACTGGAGTCATGTGTGGCATCTCCTAACCTTCGAGCTATAAATGAATCTGGAAATTAACTGATGTTAAAAATTCCAGATCACAGAGGTTCATAGCCTTCCTTCAGGACCAAGGCAGACTAGCCCAGGTTCAGGGCACTATCAACTGCATATTGTTTTGAAAATGCACTATCACTAGCTCACACAGTTTGTCAACTGAAAAGGCTTCCACTTCATCAATGTCCAGCTCATCTGTGACCATTGATGCCAGACTCCAGAGTATGCATCAGATATGCTGGGAGCTGCCATGATGAGTACATACTGGATAACTTATAGATTCCTGCCTCCTTCCAGGATTCCTCCATACAGAGGTAGCTGCCGGGAGAAGAGGGAAGCCCTTCCCAAACATTGTTGATGATGGCTTTACAGCACCCTGAGACAGATGTAGAATGGATATATAACACAACCCAAGCTTTGACCAGGCCCATAGTGGAGCAGACCATGGACATCCTTAAGATAAAGCTTTGAAACCTGGATCACCCAGGTGGGGCCTTGAGTATAGCACACAAGGAATGTCCAGCTTCATTGTGACATACTGCACCTTTCACACCTGGGGCTGACAAAGGTGGGGGATTTCTTGGATGTAGAAGGAATGGGGAATTGACAGCAAATTTCTGAGGCTGAAAAAGGAGGAAGAGGATCAGGACGTTGACTAGGAGGGCCATCCCAGACAGCATGACATTTCCTTGTCAAGTTTGAGAAACCAGAGAAAACCTCATTGAAGATCATTTCCAGGATGATTGAGCTGAGTTTGAATTTTGTTTATAATTCTTTAAGCCTCTGTTGGTAATCTGACAAGCAGCCCCTGCTTATTGCAAAGGATATGTAGTCATTGTTATTGTTGTAGTCCTTGATTTTTTTTTTCTGCTGCTGAATAAATGTCTCAATATCATGGTGATTGGATATTTGATATCTTCAGGTGATCCCACTTTCAGGTATCTACATATTCCATGTCCTGTTGACCATTACAGGTAAAGCAGTAATCAGTGAGAAAGTGCTCGAACAGTGTATGGTGCTAAGTTTAGGTAGCCCTTCAGATTTCAGTCACCTTATCACATCTGAGCTTTTACAGTGAAGTCCTTCATGATATCCAGCACGTTCAGAGGAATCTTCAGGAGTTAATGTTTGAATTTTCCATTGTTGGTAATGTTCTAATGTTTCAGAGTGCTTGTAGACTGTTTGGTTGTGCTGAAAAGCTTGAGCATTCTGCAGGATATTGCTGAATCTGCAATACTACTGCCCTGTAACATGAAATATCCATTGTATGACTCTTAGCCTTGAATGGTGGTACATTCCCTGGAAAAGCTGACAAATAGAATGAATGCTTCCCTCCAGAGATGTGTTGGATTATCACTGTTTCCATAATTGCATTCAATTTGTGTGGAAGTACAGAATGATATGTGCAGGCCAAGTATAATACCTGCACATTGCGTATTATGTTAAAGAACAACCTATAGTTACAGTGCTGAAAACTGGGGTGGCTTCCCACAATGGTCAGCAAAGAAAGTACTGCTCTCCTCTCCACCACTGCATTGAACAGTACTTCCAGGTCCCTGGCTGCAAAGCTTTCCTTTCTGGGCATCAGTGATAATGGTCAAGAACCATAGTGTGACAGGCAGTTCCTGGTTTTCAGCAGCTGAAGTTGAGTGCAGCTGGGCTTTAAATAAGGCGCTTGTGGCATGAATGCCTCAAGATCCCAGTTGTGGTGAGCATTTCCACCTCTTCAGCCTACAATTTCATGAGAAAGTTGCTGAAAACCTAGTCTGCGCAACTAATAAGGTGAGGAGGGGAAGGTTGGCTGAGAAAAGTCATTCTGATTCGTGGTGACTTGGGTACCTTGAATCACATTGGAGAAAACAATATCTGAAAATGGAAAACCTCTGCCCAATATTTCATGCTGGAAAAAGGAAAGATTGAAGCTCAATGTCACTATTAACTTCACATTGTATCACAATGGCCTTTCCCATCCAAACTAAACTAGCCTCAGAAATATTGATGATAAAAATAACTTGTACAATGGGTGTCATAATTTTTGGATCTCTTAATGGAACCAAGGGGTCTGGAGAGAGGCAGGTGTATTCATTCAAAATTTGAATCATTCATATCGATTACAGAAATGAAGAGTTGTGTTGAAGGAGAGATAATTAATTTGCTTTGCTCTTTGAAGGTGTCTGTGGGGTAAAAGTTTATTTGTTTAACTTCTCTGAATATTTGCTTCGAAAGATGCTGTTTTGCTTTATTGTACACTGTATCTCTTTGGATTAATAGAGCCAGCACAAGATGATTGTCAATTAGGCCTGCACTTTATGCAGAGGAAATACTACCTTCAGCTTTCACCACTTGGAATGTGGATAAGACAAGCACTCAATCTGTATTTTGTAATGGATAAACAGGAAGAAGTTTTGTCTAGTTTGCAGCTACAGGAAAAGTCTCACTTGTGGCAGGAAGCAATCACCAGAGTTAGCATTCAAAGCTACGAGAAAGGATTTGGGTAACAGATCATGGCACTAAGGCATGCACAGCCTTGAGGTATTATATTAAAGTTAATTAGCCTTTTAGCTGAGTAGCTAATGGAAAGGGTCTCAACCTCTTGAAGAATATTTGGCCTACTGAGAAAAGTGAATGCCGGAGGGCTGTTGAATTCCATTCGGGGCAGTTCCTGTAGAAATGGATGAACAAGATTCTTGTAATGTATAAAAGGAGCTCAGGAAGTGAGTGTGTAAAGTTAAACTGAGTTCCTAGCATAATGAGTTATAAAGTGCATTTTTAAATTAATATAACTTGTTTTGTTAGATTTTTATGTATACCAAAGTTTGTTGATTTATAAAAATATAAAATCTTGAGACATAATTCTGTTAGATAATTGTGTGAGCAGTTTTCTCTATAACTTTTAAAAGTCTCTAATGGACTCAGAGTAATAGCTGTATCTAAATATGATACAATTATAGTTTGTAGAAAAATAATTACCTCTTATTTTATTAAGTGTCTCACCTAATAATGTAATAAATATGAAATCGCTTGCTCATGTATAATAGAATATTGTCTCACTGGAAAACGAAAGTAAATAAAAAGAAAACCTATTTCCTCTGACTATATCATCAATGATGACTTTTCAGCAGGCGGGCACATAGTGTTTGCCTGCAGAGTAAATTGTTAGGTATATTGCTGCCTTTATTGAGCAACAGGGACCTTTTAGAATTTAAGGATTCCACTGTTTCTTCCAATGTGTAAAGAAAGCCCAGAATGCCAGTAGCGGTGATCGTGCCACAAGAAATAATTATACAAGACTATCCATCTTCTCAGAAAGCTGTACCCACTTAAGTACAGGCTTTCAGTGTATAAAAAGAAACTTGTTAGCACAGAGATCAGGTTGACTCCTGATTGATCTGCATGGAGCAAAATCTTCAGAAATGAAATATAGGATACAAATGTATGTTCTAATCATTCTACCTCAATTGACATGATCCATCTATATAGCGGAAAATGTTTTAACTTTGGAGACAGCAATCACCAGGTAGACTCAGATTAGAGGCACACAGGAAGAAAACTGTAAAAATCACTCCTCAATTTCAGTGACCAGAATCCTTGCATATGGATTCATGGGTATGATCATTTTCTATGAGGTAACACCTGCAGAGATAAGGAATCCCTGGATATGCAGTCTTGTTTTGAATCTTATCCTGACTGCCTTGTCTTAAGTCAAGGCTTTAATTTTAAACTGAAGTACATAACATATTCAAAAAGCTGATATGTTTTAAGCAAACCTTTATATTTATCCATCATTATGGATAATTGCTTGTGATCACAATAAGTCATAACTATGAAAACAAAAGAAATGCTTTGAGTATACACATCATTTCGTTTATTAAACAGCAGCAACATATGTTTATCAATAATCTTTTTGTCTGTGAAGTTTTGTTAAATCTCCAAAGGTTAGTTCAGTGGGGTTTCATCCTGAAGAATTGTGAACAAGTCTCATCCTTTCTTTTAAATATTTAAAGAAATCCTGAAGGAGTAGCTGCTCTAAGATAAGTTGTCACTGTTATCATATTATTTTTATCAGCAACTTTTCGATGAACTGGAAAACTTCTTTCTTAAAGTGAATTCCCTGAAGAAAAATACTCCACAGTCCCACCTTATGATACACTGAGGATATTGATAACTAAGCTGCCGATTTAGCCATGCCATAGATGAAACAAAAACAATCTTAAGGCTCTGGGAATCCACTGACTGAAAGCTTGACCTCTGTAAACTGTAAAGGCCATATTTTTTCTATGTCGATCCCTTTCGATGGCAATGGAACCTGGTAGATTTGGAAAAAAAGGTATTCTTCATTAAAGCAAACAATGAAGACAGGTTTTAAGGAACTGAAAAGAAAATATTAAAACTAATGGAATGGGTTACAGAAAAACAAGGCAAAATTAGAGAGATAAGAAATGTCTTATTTTGTAAAATCCTAATGTAAAGTTTATACAGCAAATAATCATGCTTTCTGCTCTCTCATAGCCTATGTTGGATTATCTAGGATCCCTGTAAGCTTAATAAAAAATTGTTAGAGCGTTAGCAAAGGTTAGGGGAATGGGCAGGTGTGGGAGGAAAAGGGCAATATCATCCTGGTTTTGAATGTCACAGCACTGGAGTATGACTATGCATTTCCGTACCTGAAGAGCGGTCATTTTTGTTTTAACTTTTGGAGTCTATGCTGCTGCCTCTACCTCGTATAATTAAAATAGTATTTTGGTTAGCCAGTCATTCTTGGCTAAAGATACTTTTAGCTGTGACTAGCTCTCACTTTGAGAGTGCACGTTATCAGATAATATTTGTTACTGTATTGTTTAGCTGCTGGGCTGAACAAATGGATATTAAAGATGATAGAATTTGGAAAAGTAGAAAATTCTTTGACTGTCCTAGTGTCATTTCTCTACAAAGGATTACTATCAGAAGCAGGTTATGCGTTCATCATCTTCTTGTTGCCTGTGAGATATGCAGTGTAGGAAATAGTTTATGCATTGTTTTTTGCATAAACAGTCGCTTCACGTCAAAAGTAATTTCATGTATTTAAAGTGCTTTGAAAGGTTTCTGATTTAAGCCACTATGAGAATGTAAATCTTTTTTTGAACATGATCTGTAATCCTCTGGAAGCCTGTGATAAGGTTGAAGAGATTTACATATTACTGTGACTCTGAAAAACAAAACTATTGGTGTCTGCTTTCTTGGGTGTGATACTTTAATCACAAATTATAATCTCTGAGTCGCAGGTATTATTGTTAATGGGAATTAATTACAGACAGATAAATTCCTAAGCAGAATAAAATACAGTGTTGGGTTGGTAAAGCACACTGCTTGTGAAAAGCTGCAGTTGTACTTGTGAGTGAATGTTAGATTCCAAGAATTCAGGGGCGCATTGTGCCAGGAAAGGAAGGTGAACCACCAGAACATGAACAAT
This sequence comes from Ginglymostoma cirratum, assembly GCA_024137785.1. Taxonomy (NCBI): domain Eukaryota; kingdom Metazoa; phylum Chordata; class Chondrichthyes; order Orectolobiformes; family Ginglymostomatidae; genus Ginglymostoma; species Ginglymostoma cirratum. The sequence goes on from JAHRHZ010000268.1 coordinate 17,562,611, forward strand.
CATTGAGACAGTCCATGGTGTAATGGCTTTTCAGAGAGTGTGAAGGCCAAATTGACAAAAGTAGACAGTTAGAATCCCATATGAAATTTTGATAGGATTTGGTGTCAATAACATCTGAGAAAGATTAATGAGTAATCCTTGGATATCTATCACATTTGTTATTTGATGTGTTCTGTGGGTGTTCAACCATAGTTTGTGTTTTAGCAACATTTGCCTTATGTTGGTTAACTCAGTTGGCTTAGCAGCTGGTTTATGATATACAATAATGCCAAAACTGTGGGCTGAATTCCTGTACTGGCTGAGATTACCACGAAGAGTTCAATATTTTCCCCTTAACTGAGCTGTGGTCAGGTTAAATCACCACCAGTCATTTCTCACTAATAAGAGGGCAATACTTTGGTACTTTGCCTTATATTCTAACACACAATACTTAATTATAAATTAATTTTCAGCCCAAATGTTCAAACATGTGACTGTTGTCTTTTCTGTTCCACTTGATTCGTTCCCTCAAATTGAACTTTCTCCTACTCCAATACTCGTGGTTCTCAAAGACTTGTAATAAAGGAACCACTCAACTGGGGCAAAAATCCATAGGGCTACTACCACCTAGTCCTGCCCAGCCCTCTCTTGGTTGTCACTGCAAAACAAGCTAATCAAAATTAATGGGGAGGCTGCAGCTTTTTTTTTGAAATGCCAACTTGTTCATGACCTGCTTAAGTTTAGTCTTGTGTTTTGCTCCTTGTTTAGCCAATACCTGATCTTTTGTCTTCAACCCCACAAGTATTGAAAAGTTGGCCTAAGTTGTATGTTGTAACAGTAACATAAATTTTTATAAAACAGCGGTGTTGCTTATGCAGGAGCTAGAATAGTTTTCTGATGACTTATGAGTGGTGGAGTGAGGGCTCTGGCCTATATCCTTGTATGGTAGTGACTTGCATTTTGGATCAGCCTGTGGACCATCTGGGAACCACTGCCCGATACTATTGAAAGTTATACTCTCCAATGCTTTGGCAAAGTACGATACAGCTCAAAATTCCAGATTCTCACTTTTGAAAGGTGAAAACGTGCAATTATACTGCTGAGTATTTACAAGTTAAATAGAGATTGAACTCAATCAGTACATCTATGCTCTTTTTCAGGAATCCTAATGACAAAACAGTGTACTGTGAATTATGTCAAGGAGATTATTCTATGCATTTTAATACTTGCAATTTGAACTGGCTTTTCTCAGAGCTCCGACAATGTAAATGGGAAGAAGTTACAAATGAAAACTGGGCAACAGCCTTTTTTCCTGCTACTATTTCTCTTCACTGTGTATTGGCACATGTATACATACTAACTTTTGAAGTTGGTTTTGGGCGCAGTGTTTGGTGTAATGAGATGGTTGTAACCACAACAATTGTCTTAACTGATCATGGCCCAGTATTAGTAGTCTTGCCAGTATGAGAGCTGAAGTAAAACATGTACTGATCACTCCTTTGTTATGTAATGATCCCAGGTAAGGGTAAAATATTCATCTTAAGTTTATTAACTAGCCTTTCATTTAGTACTTTGTCAAATACTTTCTAGAAATCCAAATACCCAACATCCACTGGTTCATTTCTTCCACCTTCTCTGTTACTTGATCAGTCTAATCAAATTTTTTGATGAAATACTAACTGCTTTGAAAATAAAGCTGTTGCTCTGCCATCTCAACCCTTTCCAAGTTTCCATTATATGGGAGCTCAATGGCTAGCACCACTGCCTCACAGTGCCGGGGACACGGGTTCAATTTTACCCTCAGGTGATTGTCTGTGTAGAGTTTGCACATTCTCCCAGTGTCTGCGTGGATTTCCTCCCGCAGTCCAAAGATGTGCAGATTAGGCGGATTGGCCATGTTAAATTGCCTGTAGCATCCAGGGATGTTTCAGTTAGGTGGGTTTGACATGCAGGGGTAGGGGAATAAGTCGGGGTGGGTGCTCTTCGGAAGGGCAGTGTGGACTTGTTGGTTCGAACGGCCTGTTTCCACACCATAGGGATTCTATTAACATATGTCATCTCTATCCTTGCACAGTCTAAACTTTTTATGTCAATTATCTTTGCATGCTTGTTTAGGTTTTATTTGTAATTGAATCAATATTCTTGGATGATTAAAGAAACTTGGCTGAGTCGTCCAATATTGGAGTCTAAAAACTATACAAATGGACATATCATCACCTAAGTTAAATTTAAAACTGCTGTAACCACTACAGAAGTAGGGCTGGAAGGGAACCAGATATATACACACACCAGAAGAGAAATGTATTTCTGAAAATGGTAAGATGACAAATTTATTTCTGTTGATGCAATAAAACATTTATGGTTCAAGGGAAGACAAATGTAGTGAAGATATTTTCCACTGCTACCTTGATATTGTTGCCATTACAGTAAACCATGGTTTGCACAATATTATTTTAAACTTGGAACAGGGGAGGAGAAAATGAGCTGTCAACATCAAAGCTTTGAAAAACTATAATATGCTAAGAAAATTAAATGGGTTTTAGCAACAAATTTTGTGCTGTTGTTTGAGTTTTGCTGTATAAATTGACTGCTCTGTCCTTCTATCTCAGCTTTGAAATGATAATGAGTAAGTAGCACCAAACAGGTTACATATTCCCTTTCAAAAAAGGAGACTTCAAATGCTAGATTCATAAAGCAAATTCCCCATCAATCATAGTTGAACAAGAATCACATAAAAAGAAAGGGCTGCGCAAGCTGATGTGTTTCAGAAAGTGGAAAATACACATTTTTTAAAAAATCCATAGAATCCCTACAGTGTGGAAACAGGACCTTCTGCCCACCAAGTCACATGGACACCTCAGAGAATCCCACCCAGACCCATCCCCCTTTAACCCACCTAATCTACACATTCCTGGACACTACAGGCAATTTAGCATGGCCAATCCACCTAGCCTGCACATCTTTGGACTGTGGGAGGAAACCAGAGCACCCAGGGGAAAGCCAGGCAGCTATGGGGAGAATGTGCAAACTCCACACAGACGGTTACCTGAGGGTGGAATTGAACCTGGGTCCCTGGTGCTGTGAGGCAGCAGTGCTACCTACTGAGCCATCATTATTTTATATAAGCTATTAAACCTTCCAAATTACTATTCCATTCTTAGTCACTTATTGTACTCTTGAAAGAATATTTTGCTACAACAATGGTCTTGGATATGTAACAGAAATTCAACAATGACTTTTTTTAAGGCCATTAGCTAGGGAAAAAACCTATTTCATTATAGAACAATGGCAACATTTGAATTTGGCTGTATTTTAAAATTTTAAAAAATCTATATTCCTTACTAAACCTATGGACAACAATGAATCCAATACACCGACGTATTTATATATCAGATATAACAAGGTGTAGAGCTGGATGAACAACACAGGCCAAGCAGCATCAGAGGAGCAGGAAAGCTGACGTTTCGGGCCTAGACCCTTCATCAGAAATGGGGGAGGGGAAGGGGGTTCTGAAATAAATTGGGAGAGATGGAGAGGCGGATAGAAGATGGATAGAGGAGAAGATAGGTGGAGAGGAGACAGACAGGTCAAAGAGGTGGGGGTGGAGCCAGTAAAGGTGAGTTTAGGTGGGGAGTTAGGGAGGGGATAAGTCAGTCCAGGGAGGACGGGCAGGTCAAGGGGGCAGGATGAGTCTAGTAGGGAGGAGGTGGGAGGAGGGGATAGGTGGGAGGAAGGACAGGTTAGGGAGGCGGGGACAAGCTGGGCTGGTTTTGAGACGCGGTTGGGAGAGGGGAGATTTTGAAGCTTGTGAAGTCGACATTGATACCATTGGGCTGCAGGGTTCCCAAGCGAAACATGAGGTACTGTTCCTGCAACCTTCGGGCGGCATCGTTGTGGCACTGCAGGAGGATGGACATGTCGTCTAAGGAGTGGGAGGGGGAATTGAAATGGCGACTGGGAGGTGCAGTTAATTGTTGCGAACCGAACTTAGGTGTTCCGCAAAGCGGCCCCCAAGCCTCCGTTTGGTTTCCCCAATGGAGAGGAGGCCGCATCTGGAACAGCGGATACAGTATACCACATTAGGAGATGTGCAGGTGAACATCTGCTTGATGTGGAAGGTCTTCTTGGGGCCTGGGATGGGGGTGAGGGGGGGATGTAGGGGCAAGTGTAGCACTTCCTGCAGTTGCAGGGAAAAGTGCCGGGTGTGGTGGGGCTGATGGGGAGTGTGGAGTGGACAAGGGATTCACGGGGAGAGTGTTCCCTCTGGAAAGCAGATAAGGGTGGGGAGGGAAAAATGTCTTTGGTGGTGGGGTCGGATTGCTGATGGCGGATGTGTTGGAGGATGATGCGTTGGATCTGGAGATTGGTGGGGTGGTACTTGAGGACAAGGGGATTCTGTTTTGGTTGCTATTGCGGGGAGCTTGAACAGTTCATCCACTTCACCAAGACCTTCCACCACAACAATAAGTTCACCTGGACCATCTCTGATACCTCTCTCTCCTTCCCGGACCTCTCTGTTTCCATCTCTGACTCACTCCCCATCAGCCCTGGACTGACCTATCTCCTCCCTAACTCCCCACCTACACTCATCTTTAGTGGTTCCACCCCCACCTCTTTGACCTGTCTGTCTCCTCTCCACCTATCTTCTCCTTTATCCATCTTCTATCCGCTCCCTCCTCTCTCCCTATTTATTTCAGAACCCCCTTCCCCTCCCCCATTTCTGAAGAAGGGTCTAGGCCTGGAACGTCAGCTTTCCTGCTCCTCTGATGCTGCTTGGCCTGCTTTGTTCATCCAGCTCTACCCCTTGTTATCTCAGATTCTCCAGCATCTGCAGATCCTACTATCTCTGAAATATATTTATATATCAACTTGTATGTCCAAAGACACTTCTTGGGTCCATTATTAAGCATGGCACCAAGAATGGCACCAAGCCGTATGTGGAGATATTGGGCTGGATTTTCATCTTGCAAAATTGCAATTCAGGGCAGTTTCCTGATGTTACCAATCTAAATTTATCAACCCATTACATAACTGGCTTTCCATCAACACCAAGAGACAGGCATGGCAAGGTGTGGGTCTAATGTCTTCCTAGTCAGGCCTAAGACAGGAGTATAGGGGCCAAAGTCAGTCAATTTGAGGGTCTGCCTTAGCCGTTGGGTTTGTGAACATAGCTCTCCAGTTAGTCCTTATGTGGTCTAAACCTCTCTTCTCATCCCTCACATCCTCTTTTCTTACTTCCTCAGTCAACTATGTCAAGCCATTCGCCCACATGCAGGTCTTCATTAATTGAGCAGAATGAAGAAAAGTTTCTTGACTGACATTTAGGAGGTATTGCTGCTTTATAGGTAATATAAGATTTTTACACAATCTAGTTTTTCACCTGTGATACTGTCACTTTTGTTTCGTTGCACAATCAAAATTGCTTACTACCCGATTATCTCCATGCCCTTTAATTTCTTGATTGACAAGGGAGTCAATATAACCCAACCTTAAAATAAACTCAGTGATCCTGCCTCCACCGTTCTTCAGAGAACAGAATTGAACAGACTGATAAGCATCAGAGAGAAGAAAAAACTTCTGATGTCCGTCTCAAACTGGAGACAGCTTATTTTTAAACTGTGTCCCCTAGTCCTCATTGTTCCCATAATGAAACAGTCATAGAGTCGAAGAGATGTACAGCACAGAAACAGACCCTTCAGTCCAACCTGTCCGTAGATATCCTAAATAAATTTAGCCCCATTTTCCAGCATTTAGTCCATATCCCTCTAAATCCTTTCTATTCATATACCCATCTAAAAGCCTTTTAAATGTTGTAATTGTACCAGCCTCCATCACTTCCTCTGGCAGCTCAATTCATACACACACCACCCTCTGCATGAAGAAGTTGACCCTTAGGTCCCTCTTAAATCTTTCCCTTCTCACCTTAAACCTATACCCTTCAGCTGTGGACTCTGCCACCCTAAGGAAAAGATGTTGCCTATTCACCTTATCTATGCTTGTCATGATCTTATAAACTTCTATAACGTCACCCCTCAGCCTTTGATGCTCCAGGGCCTCACAAAATTACGCGTGCCTTGAAACATACGTTGTGGTTGAAGTCTGGTAAATGGGTGTGTATCTGTTGTGTAAAAAAAAGACAGTGGCTACTCAAGTCCTCTTCAACATAGTTTTTATCCTATTCAGCCTCCCCCTTTTGCTCCAACGCTCCAACCCTGGCAACATCCTTGTAAATCTTTTCTGAACCCTTTCGAGTTTCACAACATTCTTCCCATAATAGGGAGACCAGAACTGCACTCAGTATTTTAAAAGAGGGGAAAAAACTTTTCTGTACCAACCTTGCTAAATTCCCTCATGATTTTAAATGTTGCAAAAAGGTCACATCTCATTCTTCTAAACTCCAAACGATACAGGCCCAATTAAACCCATGCTCATGAGATAACCTCACTATCCCAGGAATTGTTCAAGTGAACCTTCTCTGAACTGCTTTAAATGCAATTATATCCTTTCTCAAGCAAGAAGACTAATCTGTTCACAATAATCCAGAAGTGGTCTGACCAACATCAATCAACAAAAGTGTTCCATTTGCCTTCCTAATCACTTGCAGGATGTGTATACTAATTCTTTGGGAGTCATGTACTAGGACACCCCAAACTTTCTGTGTTATTTACTCACTAAGAGTGCAATGAGGATCAATTTTTGCTCCTTTCTACTTTCCAAATTGCATGGGAATCAATATTCATTAATTTGACACTTGCCTTGTATTTTGTATATAACTTTGGGCTGAATTTTCCCAAAATTTGGTTAAGTGTCAATGTCGGCATGTTTCACTGAGTGCTTCCCTCCATGAGCCCTAATGACTCTTTTCATACACTTTTCCACCGCTCGCCTCAGTACGTATTCTGCACGCCTCTACTGTGTTACTCTGTTGTTATCTTACGGTCAGCAGTTGCAAAGTGCTCATCAGTGCAGGGACATTATAGCATTCACATCATGGACATATTTAAGCCCCAGCAGCACACTATATCATTCATTGCCAACCTGGTCATTACCTGCAGAAATGTAACTGCTTTCAGTGATATGAAGAAGTAGTTTTGTTTTGTCCTGGAAAGAAACAAAATGCGAAGAAATATTCAGGTGGATCGAAGATAAGGAAACATAACAACTTCTCTAAAATTGCTCCAAACTACCCCAAAGAACACAAAATGCAATCACATTGCTAAAAAGTATATGACCCTTGTAAAATTTTAAGTATTTCCTCCATTTCACTTATTTCCACCTCTGTTGCTGTGATCCTACTCTCATCAATCTGTCAAAGCCACCGCTTATGCTAAATGACCCTTTTATCACATGATCGTACAGCTATGTTGCTTTGTGGAGTGAGATCAGTTTCCTTGGTGATGAACTACACACTATATTTAGGTCATACAATGAGGAGAAAGAATTTCCAAAGAATACCAGCTTTATCACTCACAGTTGCCACAGATTCAAATGAAATACAGCAGTATATCATTGGCTCTGTTAATCAGCAAACTGCTCCTCAGATCACCCATTTACCAGACTTCAACCACCACTAATGTTTCAAGGCACGTGTAATTTTGTGAGGCCCTGTTGCTACTGTGGAACCTCTCAGGATAGGTCACAGATAAGGCAAGAATAGTCTCCCATCTGTTGTGTAAAAAAAAGACAGTGGTTACTCAAATCCTCTTCAACATTGTTTTGATCCTATTAGCTTTTCTGACGCCTTTCACTATGGTAATTCATAGTTTGATAGAATTTTGTAGCTTGTATTTAAGAGCAATTATGAACAAAACTGTTTACTGTGGATTTTGGAGTAACATGGAGATTAGATGTGGTAAGGATACCAGATCGGTTTCTTTTAACAAGAACTGAAAATGGTTTTATGGTCATCATTACTGAGAATGAAGAATTATGAATTGAATTTAAATTCCATCAGCTGCCATTGTGCACTTTGAACCCATTGCCGCAGCACATTAGCTGGGCAAACTTGATATTGGTCCAGTGGCTTTAGTGAAATAACTCCACAGAGGCCAGTGTCCCGCCACCAGGTCACCCTTTATTTACACATTTAAAATCCTTGATAATGATTCCTCAGAGCCAGCTCTGACAGTGAACAAAACCTGTGACTCTCCTGTTTACATCTGTCAACCAGGGCTCTCTGATTGGACCGGATTAATAGCCCCAATCAGGGAACTCGTATTTTATGAGGGCCACCTGGCTGACCTCATTACAATCACTACAATTACCACCATGTCACTGCCTCCCACAAGGAGATGACACTGTGCAACAGCAATCATTCTGGGCAAAGGCCAAAGTCTCCAAGTACATACTTCATGATTTCCATGTGCTGACAATTGTGCTGGCTCACAGCTGGACATGCATTGCAACATATTGTTGGTCACTATCCATGCAACATCTTCAGCCTCATAACTACAATGTAGAAAAGGGAAGTAATGTACCATCCTGCTCTAGGAAAGCTCTATCTCAATTCAAGGTTTCAATCTATGTCCAGAATCTTCCAACAATGGATAAGTTTACTTAACTCAACAGCACGATCTCTCAAGCTATCTATATTGACAATGTAACAGGTAGAATTGCTAAAACAAGTGTAGCCTTCAATAGACCTTGACCATTAGCCTGCAAAAATACAGAATTACATCTGTCAGCCTTCTGAAAATCTATGGACAGTGGGTAAGCAATGGCAAACATTCAAAGCAGTGAATGACAAAACTTGTTAATTCCTGTCTGGTGCAAGTGAGAAAGAGATAAATGGCCAAACCGTGGCTTATGAGGGAAGTTAGAGATACTATTAGATGCAAAAGACTGGCATACAAGTTGGCAAGAAAAAAAAAGACCTGAAGATTGGGAATAGTTTAAAAGTCTAGCAAGGGAGGACCTAGGGATTGATTAAGAACAGGAAGATGAAGTGTGATTGTAGGCTTGCAGGAAACATAAGAACTCACTGTAAAATTTCTGTAGGTGTGTAAAGGAATAAGATTGGCGAAAAGGGGAAATTTATAATGGGGAGTAAAGAAATGACTGACAAATTAAATGCATATTTCATTTTTGTCTACACAAAGGATGACACAAATACGGTAGGAGAAATAATGGGGAATGCAGGGTTTAGTGGAAGGAAGGAACTGAAGCAAATCTATATTTATAAAAAAAAAGTGTTGGAGAAATTGATGGGATTGAAGGCAGATAAGTCGTCATTGCCTGATAATCCACACCCCAGAGTACTTAAGGAAATGGCGCTAGAAGTAGTAGATGCATAGGTGGTCATCTACCAAGGTTGTTTGGATTCTGGAACTACTGATCAGCGGGTAGCTAATGTAACCCAACTATGTAAAAAGGGGGGTAGAGCAAAAACATGGAATTATAGACCAGTGAGTCTGATGTAGTAGAGAAGATGCTACAGTCCATCATCAAGGATTTTATAGCAAAGCACTTTTAATGCAGTGGCAGAATCAGACACAGTCAGCATGGATTCACAAAAGGGAAATAATACTTGACAAACCTACTGAATTCTGTGAGAATGTAATTAGTAGAATTGATTGGGGAAACCAGTGGATGTGGTTTATTTGGACTTTCAGAACACCTTTGATGAACTCGCACAAAAAAGATTAAAGTATAAAATTAATGTACATGGAATGGGAGGGTGGTGGTAATGCATTGAGATGGATAGAAATTTGGTTAGCAGACAGGAAACAAAAAGGAGGAGTAAATAGGCCTTTTTCTGAATGGCAGGCAGTGAATAGTGGGTACCACAGGGATCAGTGCTAGGACCTCAGCTATTCACAATATATATTAATGATTTAGATGAACGAACTAAATGTAATATCTCAAAACAAGCAGGTAACACAATGTTGGGTGGAAGTGTGGTCTGTGAGGAGGACGCAGAGATATTGCAGTGTGATTTGGTCAGGCTGAGTGAATGGACAAATGTATGGCAAATTCTGTATAATGTGAATAAATGTAAGATTATTCACTTTGGTAGGAAAATAGCAAGGTAGATTATTACTTGAATAGCTGCAAATTGAGAGAGAGGAATGTTCAACGAGACCTAGACACCCTAATGCACCAGTCACTGGAAGTAGTCATTCTGGTGCAGCAGGCAGTAATGAAGGCAAACTATATGTTGGTCTTCATAGTGAGAGGATTCAAGTGCCGGAACAAGGATGTCTTACTGAAATTGTACAGGGCATTGGTGAGGCCACACCTGGAATATTGTGTACAGTTTTAGTCTTCTTATCTGAGGAAGGACACTCCTGCTACAGTGGGATTGAAGTGAGGGTTTACCAAATTGATACAAAAACAGAAATTGCTAGAAAAGCTCAGCAGGTCTGGCAGCATCTGTGAAGAAAAAATCAGAGTTAACATTCCAGGTCCAGTGACCCTTGCAGAGAACGAGTCACCGGACCTGAAACGTTAACTCTGATTTTTTTCTTCACAGATGCTGCCAGACCTGATGAGCTTTTCCAGCAACTTCTGTTTTTGCTCCTGATTTACAGCATCCTCAGTTCTTTCGGTTTTTATTTACCAAATTGATTTCTGGGATACCAGCTGTGATGTATGAGGAGATACTGAATCAGTTAGGATTGTATTCACTGGCATTTCAAAGAGTGAGGTGGAATTAGACAGAAACCTATGGAGTTCTAAGAGGACTAGACAGGTTACAGAGGAAGGATGTTCCTGATGGTGCAAGAATCCAAAATGAGGAATCATAGTTTAAGGATAGGGGATAAACATTTTAGGGTTGAGATGAGGAGACATTTCCTAATCCAAAGAATAATAAGCCTGTGGAATTCATTACCACATAAAGTGGTTGAGGCCAAAATGTTATGTGTTTTGAAGAAGAAGGTAGCTGTAATTCTTGTGGCAAAAGAGATAAAGGGATATGGGAGAGGGCAATACTAGGATACAGAGCTCAATGATCAACATGATCATATTGAATTGCAGAGCAGGCTCAAGGGATGAAATGGCTGACTCCTGCTTCTGTCTTTCTATGTTCAATAGTACTTCCCATGCTGCTGTACGAACGTTTCTCATAACTTATCAGAGGATGTACATGCTCTTGGCCTAGGTAATACTTATTGTCCATCTTGAATTGACTTGAGAAATTGGTGGTGAACCATGACAGATCATGTTGTGTAGGAGTACCCAGGGCACAGTTAGGATGGGAGTTCTGGGATGTTGATGCAGCGATAATGCAGGAAGGGTGATATAATTCCAAGTTATGTTGATGTTTGGCTTGGATGGAACGTACAGATGGCGGTATTCCTAAGCATTTTCTGACCGTGTCCTCATGAGTGAGAGAGGTCATAGGTCTGAAAAGTACTGTTTAAGGGAGCTTGATGAGTTGCGACAGTAAATCTTGTAGATGGTACACATGCACAATAGTACTGGTGAATGTTCAGACTGGCAGATGAGATGTTAATCAAATGTGTTGCTATGTCTTTGATGGTTTTGAGCTTCTTGAGTGCTGTTGGAGCTGAACCCATCCAGGCAAGTGGTGAGTATTCTATCACACTCCTAACTTTTGGCTTCTAGATGTAGATAGGCTTTGCAGAAGTCAGAGGACACATTATTTGATGCAAAATTCTGTGCCTCTGACCTGCTGGTTTAGGTCCAGTATTTATGGTGTTTCCAGCCAATGATATTGAACAGCAGTTGACAGTGGGATAGTTAGCGCTGATAACACCACTGAGTCTTAAAGGAACATGGCTAGATTCTCTCTTGGTGCAACTTGTCTAGCACTTGTGTGGTATGAATGTTATTTGTCACTTACCAGTCCAAGCCTGCATTTTATCAAAATCTTCATGTATGTGGTTGTATAGGAAGTTAGTGAGGCCATTTTTGGAGTACTGTGTACAGTTCTGGCTGCCCTGCTATAGGAAGGATATTATTAAATTGGAGAGTGTTCAGAAAATATCTACCAGATGTTGCCGGGACTAGAGGGTATGAGTTACAAGGAGAAGCTGGGTAGAGGTTTTTAATACCATGAAGTGTGAACAGCAAAAGTCTTTTCCCCAGGGCAGGGGAGCTCAAAACCAGGGAGCATATTTTTAAGGTGAGAGGAGAAAGATTTAAAAGGGACCTGAGGGGCAACGCTTTCACACATAAGAGTGGCTCGTATTTGGTATGAATTGCTAGAGAAAGTCGGAGATGCAGGTACAGTTGGAACATTTAAAAGACCTTTAGAGAGGTACATGAATAGGAATGGTTTAGAGGGATATGGGCCAAATGCAGCCAATGGGACTAATGCAGTTTGGGAAACTTGGTTGGCATGGACTAGTTGGACTGAAGGGTCTGTTTCTGTGCTGTATAACTCTATGACTCTTAAAAACATTTCATTGCAAAGGCCGCAGGCAGGTTGAGAAGAGTGAAGAGCAACTTTGCCATAGCCAATGAGACTGCCACTTGTGACTGTGGTAAGAGCTGTTTAGTACTGTGGTAGGCCAGAAACCTGATTAATGTGATTCAATCATGAAGTTCCAGGAAAGATCATCACCATATTCTGGATATCACATTCAAAGACTTTTGAGAGGAAAAAGAGGTTGGAGATGGAGCAGTAGATGACAAGGATGGTAGGGTCAGGGTTTGGTTCCTTGAGAAAAGTGATGTGATGCCATAACATTTGAAGAATCAGCAGAATTTGAAAAGACAGAATTCCATTGCTGCTACTTTACAGACAAAATACGTCACCTTACTTTAAGTGCTTACAGTCTTCTATTAATCCTTATCAAACTTTACCATTTTGGTATTGGTATTGATTGCATAAAAGTATTAATTTATATATCTTTATTCAGGCATTATCTTAGTGTATGTTTAATAAGCTTTTGCTCAATAAACATGTATGATTTCATGGCTCGAAGATGTAGTAATTCATAAGAACGAAAATAAATGACTATTATTAAGTTCAATGAATTATCATCTTAAACATTAAAATGGTGAAGTTTAATGCCCAACAGTTATTCTGTAAGATAACTAAAAGAAGCTAAATTGAATGATTCTTGAAAATGGGTGCAAAAATCTCGATATGGGATTACGAGGGCATGTTTCTTCAAAAGCTCTCAGCACATCAATTTCCTGGTGCCTTCTAATTTACATTATTATAGCATGCAGCCAGCACCAACCACACTGTTCAATGGCTACATGCCTCAGCAGGGACTGAAGGGGTCAGAAGCTAACACTACTTAAAGCCAGCATGCACCTTTTAAAGTGAAATCGTAGTGTGGATGATTTCTAGCACCTGCTAGATATACCTGCGGTATACTAGGCAGCACAGTAGCTCAGTGGTCAACACTGCTGCCTCACAGCGCCAGGGACTTAGATTCAATTCCATCCTTGAGTGACTGTCTGTGTGGAGTTTGCACATTCTCCTTGGATCTGTGTGGGTCCCCTCTGGGTGCTCTGGTTTCCTCCCACAGTCCAAAGATGTGCAGGTTTGATGGATTCCCACATGGGAATTGCAGGGTTATAGCAATAGGTTTGGGGGAGGGGTGGTTGAGTCTGGGTGCGATGCTCTTTGGAGGGTCAGTATGGACTTGTTGGGCTGAATGGCATGTTTCCATGCAGTAGGGATTCTATGATTGCTCATGAACTGATCCTGACTTGGGAAAGACAAGAATTATACAACATAGGAGGGATCAGGCTCTCAAACATTTAGACACTCAACTAGATGTCCTGTTCGAGGATCTGGACATCAGGATGCAGAAAATGACCAAGCATGCTCTCAGAAAGCAGTGCAACCAGATAGCAGCAGCAGCAGTCAATATCAGGGGTCAAAGACTGAGGGCCTGGTATGGTGTCACAAAATGTTCAGTAACCTCACAGTGGTACTCAAGGTCAATGAATGCAACTTCATGTTGAATCAACTACACTCTTAGCCTCACAATCTGTTCATTTCACCACACTCCCAAAATACTCACCTCTATCAATCATGGCTCATAGGTATTGGCCAGGGTGTAGGATTAATAAGGAAACTAACATTTCATAATTGACCTTAGCTTGGGTATAATCATATAATAAAGTATATTCATTGATTAACCTAATATTGTATTATTCTGCTTAAGCACAGTGAATGCAGTTCTGAGCACTGTAACAACACATGACTCCATTTAGCTCCATTTGGCAAACAAGTGCGCCATGGGATTGTAAACAGAGTGAAAAAATTCTAATGTTTAGATCTTATAGCCGTAAGGGTGAGGACTCTGTTTAGTTTCAGATATAGACTTTCAAGGTTGAATAACACAGAAATAGTATACTCCCAGGCTTGTTAGCTCTCATCAAGAAATCATAACCATAGTTTTGTCCTCAGACTGGTGTGTAAGAAATATAGCAATCGGTGAAATATAGATTTTGAATTAGAGTTAACTTTGAGCTAATGTGTTCAAGTTTACAATTGTATAATCCTTTAAACTTTAACATACCCTGTATAACAATTTATAGAGATTAGTACTTTCTGTGTTAATTTTGCCTCAAAGGGTAACATGATTTGTTTCTAAGCATACAAACAGATAAAAAATAAATGGTCAGTCATAAGTAAATGTCTAATTTCTTAGGAATTTTGCCAAGTTAGACAGCATTTAGACATGAGATCAAGGCTAGTAATTTTTGGGTACTAACCACAAAAGCCTCCCTTTTTGTTTAACAAAAGGCAAAAGAATATTCGATATTTTCAGATCAATCTATTTGGAGATGATATCCCACAGCTCTGGAACAGGTGGGACTTGAGCCTTAGCCTCCTGGCTCAGAGGTAAGGATACCATCACTGCACCACAAAAACCTCCCCCAAACTATCCTTTTTCCGAAGCGACAATGACAAAACTTAATGAAGAGGATCAACCTATGTGTAATTGTCAACTTTAGGGATCAGTCAGGAGATAGCATGAGGCGACATCAGTCAATATCCATAACAATTAAAAGCCAATGAGAGATTGATTACATGTCCCCCAAACCAATTAGCAGTAAGTCTCACTTAGCCCAAGCCAATCAGAATGTGATGATGTAATTGGTCATGCAGTGGATTGTGGCTTGGAAATGGATCATAAGCGACATTTTAAGAGTTCTTGTGATGCAGTGGTAGTCTCTCTCCACTGAGCCAGGAGACTTGGGTTCAGGTCCCACCTTCTTCAAAGCTGTGTAATAACATCTCTGAGCAGGTTGATTAGAAAAATAGGTTAAAAAATTAATAAGCAACACTTTTTAGTGCCCAAACACTACATGAATCATTTGAAGTTATCCTGCTTTGATTCAGGACAGGAAGTCCTTTAAAGTTTGGAAAGAGACAGAGATCCAGCGTTGACCTGTACCCTAAACTGAACTGGAAAACAAGAGCCGTAGTTTTCCTGTAAAGTTGCTGCCCTGGCTTAATAGGTATTATTTATAACCTAAGCAGCTTGCCTTATTGCTTATAGATTCAAATGAACAAATTAATCTTGGGATTTGAGTTTAAACGACAAGACCCTTAAAGCTTAAAGGAAAGGGATCCCTTTTGGTTAGTTAGATCTGAGAGTGGACAAGTGGTGCTTGCAAAGCCCAGTGCATACTTTCACTGAAACCTCGCATCGTGGGGAAGGCTAAAATCTTGCCAAAGTCTTCTGTTCTTTTGCAAGAGAGTATTTAAAATATCCAGCTCTGTTTGAAAATACAACTTTCGTGATCTGCCTTATTTAACAGTGAGTCAATCCTGGAGATGTTGCAACTATCTCAAACTGCAGTCTGGAACAGGTATAGGTTCACAATGACAGCTATCTTCCAAACTACTGCCAATGCCATGCCCTGAGGTTGCAGCTGAGCTGCAGAAGGTCACAGGTTTCGATGAATACATTCTTACTGAAATAGCGACCCCTCACACATTATTCCAGGCTGAGGTTTAGGTGCAGAAATACTCCCTGGAAACCTTAGTCTCCAGGCTTAAATTGTTTCTCCACTTCCTCCCAGCTTTTATAATCTTGCTTTGCTCTCTGTGCTGTGAATTTTTCCATATTTTGCTACTTGTTTGCTATATTCCAAGGGGAATGTTGATCACTGCACCTACACCTGGGAAGAATTGGTTTGTACTTAAAACCCGAAGTCATGAACCACTTTCCACATTACTTTCTATAGACTTTAGCAACTTTAACACCAGAAAGCACCAAACACACAATTATAATAATAGTTAGTAGAAATCAATCAGCAACTAACCTGAAAGGAATACACCATCACTTTAAATAGCTCTGGTGAGAAGTCCTCCCTGCTCCTTATCATATATTCAGCCAAGTGTGATTAAAAGATGATATAGGTTGGGATGTGAGCTCAAAATGGCAGCATAGGGACAAATTCACTGTTATCCACAGAAAGGAAGGGAAGTGTCAGAAATGGACAATGCGAAATTTGTAGAGGGTTGGAAATTGGAGGCAAAATTAACAAATTTTTCAAGGTCCTGTTGGGAGAATGAAGCAGCACTGAAGCAGCTGTCAATTTACCAAGACAAGAGTTGTGGGATGAGGCCAGTGTAAAACTGGAACAAGGAGCATTCCACATGCCCCATAAAGAAGCAGACATAACTGGGACCCATGCGGGTGCCCATAGCCACTCCTTTGACTTGGCTGAAGTGAGATGAATTAAAGGAGACATTGTTCAGTGAGAGAACAAGTTCAGCCAGGCAGAAGAGAGTGGGGGTGGATGGTGATTGTTCAGGCCTCTGTTCGAGTAAGAAGCCGAGAGCTCTCAGACCACCCTGGAGGGGAATGGAAGTATAGAGGGATTGGACATCCATGGTGAATACAAGGCATTTGGGGACAGGGAACTGGAAATTGTCAACATGGTGGAAGGCAACAGAGGAATCGTGGATGTGGTTGGCAGGGTCTGGGCAAGTGGAGAGAGGATGGAGTCAATATAGGAGGAAATGAGCTCAGTGGAGCAGGAACAGGCTGATACAATGGGCCCACCAGGGCAGTCTGGTTTGTGGATTTTGGGAAGGAGGTAGAAGAGGGCTTCTGGGATTGGGATACTAGAGGTTGGAGGAGGGGGGACAAGATCTCCGGAGGTAATGAGGTCGGTGACAGTCCTGGTGACTATGGCTTGGTGTTCAGATGTGGGGTCATGGTCTGGGGATGGTCGGAAGAAATGTCTGAGAGTTAACGCTGAGCCTCCACAAGGTAAAGATCAGTGTGCCAGACTACAACAGCAACACCTTTGTTGGTGGGTTTGATAACAAAGTTTGGGTTGGACCTAAGAGAGCGATGTGTGGCAATTTCAGAAGGGGACAGGTTGGACTGGGTGAGAGGAGTAGGGAAATTGAGATGGCTGATGTCAAGTCGGCAGTTTTTAATGAAGAGATCAAGGGCAGATAAGAGGTTGGGGAACGGGTCCAAGTGGAGGATGAATACTGGAGGTGGGTGAAGGGAACAGTGGAACGAGAGGGGGGCTCCTGCCCAAAGAAGTGAACGTGGAGACGGAGGTGGCGGAAAAGCAGTTTACCATCATGACGAGCCTGAAATTCCTTAAGGTGGGGGCATGAAGGTGTGAAGCTGAGTCCTTTGCCAAGGACAGTACGTTCAGCCTAGGGAGGGGAAGGTCAGGAGGTATGGGGTGAACACATGGCAAGGGCTGGGGTTTGGGGTGACTGACCTCAGCGGGACAGAAAGTGATGTCATCTGAGGGCTGGGATGCAATAGGTGCTAAGGGATGGTCCGCAGCATGGATGTTGGAGTCAATAAGTTGTTGGAGCTTGTGTGCCTTGATGTCCATAAGAAAAAAAAAGTCATTTGTTGAGGCGAAGGATGAAGTGAAACTGGGGATAGGCTTAGCTTTGAGAGAGGGCGAGTTGAGGTTGCTACAGAGTGGGGTCAGACTTACACATAGTCTGCGTTCTTTGCTTACTGATGATACTGTACATTATGTACGCATAGCTGACTGACTGAACATGCTACTCTGACTCAGAATCAGACAATCGGTATGGAGGCCATGCCTGCACCAGCTCTTCAAATGAGTATCATTATTTAGCACCAATCCTGCTATTTCCCCATATCCTTGTACATTATTTCTATCCAAATAATCATTCAACGGCCTCTTGAACACCTCGATTGCTGCCTCCACTATATTTTCAGGCAATGGATATCAAATTACAGCCACTAGCTGTGAGAAAAAACGCTTACTCTCACATCACCCTTTCTTCAATTACATGTCTCTTTAAATCTCTACCCTCTTGTTCTTGTTCCTGTTCCTTTTTACAAGCAGGAACAGCTTCTCTCTCTCTACTCTATCCAGCACTCCCATGACTCCATGACACAAAGAGTACTGAAGGCAAGGTGGGTACCCTTACATTAGAACATCATATTGTGATGTATTAAAACTGTCTTAAATGTACAGGCCTGTCTGATCTGGGATCTATGCAATTATACAACAACTCCTGTTCCAATAGACCAAATATTCTGCGACTCTTATCACCACCATCCTTAAAATAACTATCAAATTTATTTTCTTTTGTTCAGCTTCACAAGTCATACCCTCGTCTGAGTGGAAATAAGAACACAAGCATCAAATGCAAAACTAAAATAGAAGCATTAACAAATTACTTCATATTAGATATGACAGTTAAACAGAATTACTTTTTGCAAAAGATGAAAATGCGTGCATACTGAGTTGAAAATTACTTGTAAGCAACAAGTCTTAAACATTTACACTTAGTAAAATATTATTGGGTTTAAACTTTAATAGCTGCATTTTTAACGATTTTATTTTGTAGCTGCTTTCCAGGTCTCTCTTGAAATGAAAAGAAGCTTTGGTTTGGACAAGAAAGAAGCTTAAGACATATAGAGGATCAAGGTTGTAAATTTAAAAATGAAAGAGCAAATAAAAATATTAATCGTAATTTTTGTAGTAGTTTGCAACAGGCACAGAGAATGTTTTACTTTAGTATTTTAACAATGGTTCAGTAAAGAAAGCTCTGATTTGATTCAAAGAGCGTGGAATTTAAAAGAAGAAGCAGGTGCTTTCTTTAGAATTTCAAAGAGGACAACCGAGCTGTTTCTTGATTGTATAATGTCGTTGAATCTGACAGAATAAAGCATGATTTTTCATCACAGCTGAGCAATTCTCACTATTCTTTCCATCGTTGGGGTGAAGAATTGAGCAATTAGGTATAATTACTACAATGTCCTCATACTTTCACTGTACAGAGGAAAATTTACCGTGTGCAGCTTACAGCTGCAAACCCACATTGAACTGCTTTTGCATGTCGGAAAAGCTATTAAAATGGTACCATTCTAGAATGAATACAAGCACATTTTTCACCGGATGTAAAATGTTATTACAACAAAGATAACTACTAACTTCTTAAATTAATTATTCCATCTCTGATTCCATTTTTATCTTAAAGGGCAACGTTTTAGTTCATTTTATCAACCATTATAAAGCATTATCAATCATTTTCCAAATAAGAGCAAATCAAACAAAAAAGACACACCTGCCTAAAATATAAATGTAAACATAAACTGATCTTGGTAATTGAGCTTAGGTTGTGAATATGATATAAAAGCTTTACATTACAGTCAATTATAACTACAATCTATCTGAATGTAAGTTATTTCCTATTGGTAAATAAAGGTCTTTTTTTTTATTTCTATGCTGAGCATCAGAGGACTGTAATCCGTTTGGTTAAGGAAGTGGCTGTTAAAGCAAAACAATGACCTAGACATAGAGCAGAATTACCAGAATAAAGCACCACCAAAGCAGGATGACTTCACAAATAGATCACACTCCAATTGTTACCGTCTATTCATGTTTCAAATAAACACTCCAATATTCTGTGTGTGCAAAAGGGGACTGCAAATTTTATCTCCAACATCAAGTTATCTTAACCACAGTATATCACTAGTAATCAAACAGTAATCACTATCAACATTAATTATAGTTATATTTATACAGGAAAAAGATGTTTAATAAATGAACTATTGCCTGAGTGACACATAATTAGAACGTTGCGCTATATTTTCATATCCATGAAGTTAAGCACATATACAACTACCATATGCTAAAACAACAGCTACGTTGAAAATTATTGATTCTTTTTAGAAAGGTAAGATCCATAAAAAAACGTTAACACCATTCTTGGAATATATTTAAAACTGCTATAAAAATTTACCCAGCTTGTTGCAACCATAACACAAATAGGAGGCTCACTACATTTGGACAGGCACATTAGAACTCAAATTTACAGGCAGTGAGCTGACCTGTGCCAAAGAAAAACTGTGACTCCCCACAACATCACCACCACCAGCCCCTCCAACCCCTCTGCCCAGTCTCTGCTCTCTCCTCTGCTATTTCAAATATCCATTCCCAGTGATGATGACAATCTACCTAATCCAAACCAATTTCCGATCCAGCACAGTATATTACTGCCACACCATACTGTGATACATTTCGCAATAGCTAATTTTGTAGCATACTGTTGATGCTTTTTTCAAAATCTATTGAAAATCAATTTGGTCACTGACATGAAAGGACTGCTCAGCTATAACAGAGTTTAATATGCTAAATAACAGTATGAGTTTTAGGTTTTTTTGCAGTAACACAGAAAGGTAAACCTGCAGACATTGCAAAGAGAAACAAAAGTTGATTTTTTTGTTTAAGCCAGACATAATACAAAAACAAAAGCTCTGTGACTCAAATAATTTTGAATTGGATTCATAGTTTTGCAAGAACCAAAAATACTTGGATATATCAGATGTACTGTCCTTCTCAGAAACTACCTACTATACCACTGATATGCCTTTCCAAGAACCTTTTCCTCTGATATTAGTCTGTCATTGATTATATACTCAATCATTCTGGTACCACTTTTCTGTTATTCCAAGATGGTTTCTGGTTTGCAATTATGGATATATGGTGAAACAATTCTAGAGCCAAGTCCTGATTTAAATGCAGATTGTGATTGAAGGAGATATTTGAAAAATTCATCACATAATTTAGGCTTGGCAGAGTGTAGAAAACAATTTGTGATGTTATGATAGATATAAAAATTAGTATATGGTAAATGTTGAGACTTTAACTTACAATATACAGTTGCCTTTAACTTATAAAACTGTTGAGAAAGCAGCCACTTCTGCTGACCAAATATTAACATCCACAAATATACACGAATGGAAGCACGCAGAGACTGAGCTCTGTGGCCATAGAGTCTGATTCACAGATGGGTATCAGAGCTTGTGTTGCTGCAAATCACACAATACATCAACCAGTCTTGGACTAAGAATGCAATATAGTTGCAAAATCCAAATAAGAGCCTGAAGACTGTGCCACAAAAAAACCAAAATTTATTTATTTAAACATCACATTTACTGGTAAGAAGAAATAATTAATAATGAACATAAGAATCACATCAGCATTAGACAAAAATAAAACGATGCCATATGCAAGCATAAAATAAAGGCATGTTCACAGAAACTCTCATAGCTTCCCGACACCAGGCCATAGCTGAAAATAGTTATTAACAATTATTTATTAAAAGAAAGCTAAACTAATACTTCTGCATTGTCTGGGATATTTAACAAATATTAACAGATGGAAAGCCATGATGTTTGAACGTATAATGAATTTGGGGGTTTCAGATTGCATTCAGGAGCCAATAGTTCATAGCTGCTTATTTATTGTGCGGGCTAAACTATGCATTAAATTTTAACTTTGAAAGTGCTCCCATTATCTGCTACTCCTTTATATATACACACTCAGAAGGGAGTCTGAACTTTCAAGTGAGATATGTGTTTTGTGCTTTTCAGTACTATTTTCTTTCGATAGTACTCATGGTGTTTTCAGCAACAAAAATTTGTAAAAATAAATTTTAAGAAGTTTCCAATGTATGTACACAAATACTTTACATATTTATTTTGTTTAAAAAAATTGTTATTTTGCTGTTAAATTTCTCTCATCAGTATATCCATTTAAACTCATTGTAAAATATCTATTTTACATATTAATGTCAATATTTACAGTTAAAATAGCAAATAAAAGCATTTCAAGACCTTTAAAGGTTATAAAATATCAACATTTCCATTTAAAATAGTACTAGTGAAGAACAAGCTCGGTAGTATACTGCTAACTGAAAGCACTGTACATTCATATTTTATGCATTACACATATCTAACTTGGTGTAATAAAGGTCACAGAACAACAAAATGTCAAGTAAATAGTGCAGATACTGCAGGTACTTTGCAAAGATGAATTTCAAGCTGGGACTGTTGTAACTGTTCAGTACAATAAAACAATTTGACTTTATTTCACAGATATATCTATTTTACAGCTTGTAACATTCCCAGTATCAGAGATCTGCCAACAGTTATAATTTATGGCAACTTATTGAAGGGAGAGTGATATTATTCTGAATTTGATGTGACTGGTAAGTTATTCAAAGTGGAGGTTCTACTGATTGCTCGGAGCACGTGCTGTCGTTCCACTCCTTGCTGCTTTGTCATGTCCTCCCCGTATACAACCTGTTTTGTTGGCAAAAATAAAAAAAGATTTTTAATCAGAGGTACATTTCTTAAATTCATGCATCATAGGTGAACAGTTGGGGTGAGCATGAGGGTGAGTGGATACATTGCAACTATTCAGAGAACCTGTAGTATTTAACCAAATGGCAAGATGCACATGAAATCAATGTGACAAGTGTTATTAGCTGAGCGGAAATGAATTATTGACAAGTGGAAACAAGGTGTTTACCTAATTGCATTAAGAACATCAAAATATATTTTTAGCAAACAAACAAAAAGGAGTTGAGAACATGTGTAAATGTTGACATAGTGCTGCACATGTTTGAGATGAAATGTACACACATTAAAATGGACTTCGACCTACTCTTATTCCTTTAAATTCAGTTAACTGATGAAACTAGCATAGAGTTGCTTGGAATGATCCAGCAACATAAGATTTTAATGCTATCCTGTGTGATAAAGCTATTCCAATGGTACAAGTTGTCTGCTGATGAAAGCTAATGTAACAGCCCAGAAGCATGCATTACAGCAATGAAATCTCTGAATTATATTGAAATAAAGAATGATAACAACCAAACAAATGCTTAAAAAAGAAAACAAAAGACACAATATATAATAGGACTACACAATTAAATAAAGTGGAATTTTTCATGACATTTTATATCACACATGCTAATTTGCATATGTAATTGAAAAAATAGGGTGAGTAAGCAGAGTTAGAATTTATCATTAGACAGCTTGTGCCAGCACTCTCTTTACAAAGCAGGGCAAGAAAGATAGCAGCGCAGTGATACATGAAAGGAGATATATCAACAAACCCTTATCCTGCTATAGTCACAGATGCTTCAGGTTTTCATCTGCATATTATTTCTCCTTCTCTCCCATGACATTTTTGTCTTATCTCCATCATACGGTACTTTGAAAACCGCAAAGGACTTCCCATCCTCACCTACTTTTTAAATTGCAGCACTAACCAAGCATGCTTTTAGAGAAAAAATTGTATCAGAGATAAAAGGGACTGCAGATGCTGGAGAATCTGAGATAACAAGCATGGGGCTGGATGAACACAGCAGGTCAAGCAGCATCATAGGAGCAGGAAAACTTGACGTTTCGGGCCTAGACCCTTCATCAGAAATGGGGGAGGGGAAGAGGGTTCTGAAATAAATAGGGAGAGAGGGGGAGGCGGATAGAGGATGGATAGAAGAGAGGATAGGTGGAGAGGAGGCAGACAAGTCGAAGAGGCGGGGATGGAGCCAGTAAAGGTGAGTGTAGGTAGGGGGGTAGGGAGGAGATAGGTCAGTCCAGGGAGGATGGATAGGTCAAGGCGGCAGGATGATGTTAGTAGATAGGAGATGGGGGTGGGGCTTGAGGTAGGAGGAGGGGATAGTTGAGAGGAAAAACAGGTTAGGGAGGTGGAGATGAGCTGGGCTGGTTTTGGGATGCGGTTGGGGGAGGGGAGATTTTGAAGCTTGTGAAATCCACATTGATGCCATTGGGCTGCAGGGTTCCCAGGCTACGTCCGTGACACCACCCATGCCCTCCACCTCCTCCAGAACTTCCAATTCCCCGGTCCCCAACACCACATTTTTACTATGGACGTCCAGTCCCTATACACCTGTATTCCCCATGCGGATGGCCTAACGGCCCTCCGCTTCTTCCTGTCCCGCAGAACTGACCAATCCCCCTCCACTGACACCCTCATCCGCTTAGCCGAACTCGTCCTCACCCTCAACAACTTCTCTTTCAATTCCTCCCACTTCCTACAGACAAAGGGGGTGGCCATGGGTACCCGCATGGGCCCAAGCTATGCCTGCCTCTTTGTAGGTTACGTGGAACAATCCCTCTTCCGTACCTACACTGGCCCTAAACCCCACCTCTTCCTCCGTTACATTGATGACTGCATCGGCGCCGTCTCGTGCTCCCACGAGGAGCTCGAACAGTTCATCCACTTCACCAACACCTTCCACCCCAACCTGAAGTTCACCTGGACCATCTCCAACACTTCTCTCTCCTTCTTGAACGTCTCTGTCTCCATCTCGGGTAACCACCTAGAAACCGATGTCCATTTCAAGCCCACTGACTCCCACAGCTACCTGGAATACACCTCCTCCCACCCACCTTCCTGCAAAAATGCCATCCCCTATTCCCAATTCCTTCGCCTCCGCCGCATCTGCTCCCAGGATGAGACATTCCACTCCCGTACATCCCAAATGTCCTCATTCTTCAAGGACCGCAACTTCCCCCCCACAGTGGTCGAGAATGCCCTCGACCGTGTCTCCCGCATTTCCCAGAACACATCCCTCACGCCCCGTCCCTGCAATAATAACCAAAAAAGAATCCCCCTCATCCTCACATACCACCCCACCAACCTCC
>JAHRHZ010000268.1:17587855-17665819 GCA_024137785.1 Ginglymostoma cirratum
AGATAGGAGATGGGGGTGTGGCTTGAGGTGAGAGGAAAAACAGGTTAGGGAGGTGGAGATGAGCTGGGCTGGTTTTGGGATGCGGTTGGGGGAGGGGAGATTTTGAAGCTTGTGAAATCCACATTGATGCCATTGGGCTGCAGGGTTCCCAGGCTGAATATGATTTGCTGTTCCTGCAGCCTTCGGGTGGCATCACTGTGGCATTGCAGGAGGCCCAGGATGGACATGTCATCTGAGGAATGGCAGGGGGAGTTGAAATGGTTCGCGACTGGGAGCTGCAGTTGTTTGTTGCGAACTGAGCACAGGTGTTCTGCAAAGCGCTCCCCAAGCCTCCGCTTGGTTTCCCCGATGTAGAGGAAGCCACAACGGGTACAGCGGATGCAGTATACCACATTGGCAGATGTGCAGGTGAACTTCTGCCTGATGTGGAAAGTCTTCTTGGGGCCTGGGATTGGGGTGAGGGAGGAGGTGTGGGGGCAGGTGTAGCACTTCCTGCGGTTGCAGGGAAAAGTGCCGGGTGTGGTGGGGCTGGAGGGGAGTGTGGAGCGGACAAGGGAGTCGCGGAGGGAGTGGTCCCTCCGGAAGGCAGATAAGGGTGGGGAGGGAAAAATGTCTTTGGTGGTGGGGTCTGATTGCAGATGGTGGAAGTGTCGGAGGATGATGCGTTGGATCTGGAGGTTGGTGGGGTGGTATGTGAGGATGAGGGGGATTCTTTTTTGGTTATTATTGCAGGGACGGGGCGTGAGGGATGTGTTCTGGGAAATGCGGGAGACACGGTCGAGGGCATTCTCGACCACTGTGGGGGGGAAGTTGCGGTCCTTGAAGAATGAGGACATTTGGGATGTACGGGAGTGGAATGTCTCATCCTGGGAGCAGATGCGGCGGAGGCGAAGGAATTGGGAATAGGGGATGGCATTTTTGCAGGATGGTGGGTGGGAGGAGGTGTATTCCAGGTAGCTGTGGGAGTCAGTGGGCTTGAAATGGACATCGGTTTCTAGGTGGTTACCCGAGATGGAGACAGAGACGTTCAAGAAGGAGAGAGAAGTGTTGGAGATGGTCCAGGTGAACTTCAGGTTGGGGTGGAAGGTGTTGGTGAAGTGGATGAACTGTTCGAGCTCCTCGTGGGAGCACGAGACGGCGCCGATGCAGTCATCAATGTAACGGAGGAAGAGGTGGGGTTTAGGGCCAGTGTAGGTACGGAAGAGGGATTGTTCCACGTAACCTACAAAGAGGCAGGCATAGCTTGGGCCCATGCGGGTACCCATGGCCACCCCCTTTGTCTGTAGGAAGTGGGAGGAATTGAAAGAGAAGTTGTTGAGGGTGAGGACGAGTTCGGCTAAGCGGATGAGGGTGTCAGTGGAGGGGGATTGGTCAGTTCTGCGGGACAGGAAGAAGCGGAGGGCCGTTAGGCCATCCGCATGGGGAATACAGGTGTATAGGGACTGGACGTCCATAGTAAAAATGTGGTGTTGGGGACCGGGGAATTGGAAGTTCTGGAGGAGGTGGAGGGCATGGGTGGTGTCACGGACGTAGCCTGGGAACCCTGCAGCCCAATGGCATCAATGTGGATTTCACAAGCTTCAAAATCTCCCCTCCCCCAACCGCATCCCAAAACCAGCCCAGCTCATCTCCACCTCCCTAACCTGTTTTTCCTCTCAACTATCCCCTCCTCCTACCTCAAGCCCCACCCCCATCTCCTATCTACTAACATCATCCTGCCGCCTTGACCTATCCATCCTCCCTGGACTGACCTATCTCCTCCCTACCCCCCTACCTACACTCACCTTTACTGGCTCCATCCCCGCCTCTTCGACTTGTCTGCCTCCTCTCCACCTATCCTCTCTTCTATCCATCCTCTATCCGCCTCCCCCTCTCTCCCTATTTATTTCAGAACCCTCTTCCCCTCCCCCATTTCTGATGAAGGGTCTAGGCCCGAAACGTCAAGTTTTCCTGCTCCTATGATGCTACTTGACCTGCTGTGTTCATCCAGCCCCATGCTTGTTATCTCATGCTTTTAGAGAATACTGGCCAAGGCAATCACTCTCTGGTAAGCACAACAATAACATTGAGCAAAGAATGAAAACCTGAATTGAAATTGAGAGAAAATGAGCAGTGGTAATATTGTCTATAATATAAGTTAAGCAGCCTAGATCAACACTTTACCCATTTCATAACAGGATGAAACTGGAAATGAAGTGTCTCCAAAAATGTGAAATCAAGCAAGTACGTGCATGAATTCCGTTTATCTAGTGAACCCCAGTCCTGTTCATTGTGCCTCACATTCCAAAGGTTTTCTTCACAAAAATGAGCTGCAAACTTGATTTTACATTTCTCATCTCACCACGAGTAAGGCAGGAGACAGGACTTGCATACTGTTTTCTTCCTAATATTCTTTAAAAAGGTTAGCATCTCTCCTCCTTTAGATGGTACGTGCTTCTAATAAAATTATAGTTACCAGCTTCAGAAATTTCCAATGTATGTGGTCATCAACTGGTGATTCAAGGATGATGATGACTATTCAGGGTGATCTTCATATGGGGGGTCTTCTTATGACTGAACAGGCTGAACTTTGACCCACTGACTTTGAGGGCATGGGGCAGTTTATTACACAGGGTAGGGAGATTCGAAGCACATGATTTGTTTCCTTTTCTTTTCTTCTCTGCCACCCCTCTGCCTCTTGAAAACATGGCGCAACTTGATGTTCAAATTGTCAGCACTTTAAGCAATTGGCGGCAAACGCTACTCAGTTATTAGTGCCAGTAGTGGCATGCTTCAGGGAAAATTTCAGTGTGTCTTCATAGTGCTTTCTTTGGTCACTCTGGAACATTGGCCAATTGAAAGTTGAGAAAATATGTCCTATCAGTTGAGATATTTTTTGACCAGATGAACAGCAGAGTGTTTAGTCCATCAAACTTGACATTTCAGAGTTGCTCTGAATTCTTGTGGAACTTATTCCCATCAAATCTGGAGGATGAAGCTTTGCTAATGGAAGCTCTCTCGTGCTCTTCTATGCTTCTGATACGCAGTCCAAGTCTTACTGCAGTACAGGAGTGTGGAAATGATAACTGCTGTGTTCACCAGGACTTTCGCTGACTTGCAGAAATCTTTGTTGTCAAAAAAAAACTCTGCCATTGTCTGTACAAAGCTGAGCAAAGCAGCTGAACTGGTGATAACAAGCATGGGGCTGGATGAACACAGCAGGTCAAGCAGCATCATAGGAGCAGGAAAACTCGACGTTTCGGGCCTAAATGAACTGGTATTGGGTCTCCTCATTAACTTTGAGAGAGCTGGCTGCCAAGAGATGGGAAGTTCCTGACATATTCCAGACATTCTCCTTCAACGTATTTTGGAGGTGAAATATTTAGGTGACCAAATGGGGGTGCATATGTGAGTTTTGTTTGAGCAACATTCAAGGACAGGCTGACTTTTTTGTCTCCAAAAATTAAAGATAGCAAGGGAGGTCTGAAAATCTAGTGCAGCATGGGCAATGAAACTACAATCATCTGAAAATAGTAGATCATATATGTCTAGGTTCATTCAGTTTTGGCATGGAGGTAACTGAAGTTGAAAAAAAACCTTTCAATTATTTAAGGCTGAGACCAGAGGGCAATTGATCTTTCTTAGGTGAAAGCCATTGTTCGGTAAACTGTAAAGAGCTCAGGGGGTTAGCTATCACACAGCCTTCCTTGACCCTGGTCTAAACTTTGAAGGCAGCAATTTCAGATTTCAGTTGTCCTCATTTCACCATGAAGAAATTGCAGGATTGTGAAGAAGTTTCTTAGATATCCAAATCTGTGCAGCACCATCCACAGAGCATATATTTCATTGCTTAAATTGTCTTGACCAAAGCATATTGATTTAATGAGTCCCTGGTGCTATCCTTGACATTTCCTTGGAGTTCGCTGACAAGACTATGCCAGAGGTGCCTCTGTAAGATCTCAACAGTGTGTCTCTGGGAGGACTTCCTCAGTCACAAGAAGTAAACAAATTAGGAGAATGTATGTCAGGATTTACACTGTTAAGGACAAGAGGAAAATAATTTGCACAGCATAATTTGCTCCCTTTTGTGAATATAGTTTCAACTCTTGCACTTCTGAAGTCAACGGAGTTTTTTTATTATTATTTTTCCTCCCAAGTCCATGGAAGGATTGCTTGGAGTCTTGATGCGAGCAAAAACCCATCAGTTTGAAGACCTCAGCTGGAATACTGTCAGGGCTGTGGGCTTGGCTCTTAGTCATCCATTCAATTGTTTGGTTCAGCTCACCATCAATGGTAGTCTAACCAGGGATACTAACCCACCTGAATGTGGAATAGCCTAAAGAATATTAATTACCACTATGGATTCATGGTTAAGGATTCTTCAAAATACTGTAATATTTTCAAGTTTGTTTGATGGCATCCTTAAGAGAATGAAGGGAATTTTGTCAATTGGTGACCCTGGTCACATGCTACCATGATCAGCACATTGTTTGATGTCTCTAGGTTTTCCCTCTTCCCACCACATGCCTTTTTTCTTCCAGGTTTGTCTTTGAGCATCAGCCTGGAGTTGTTGTACTGCTGCCTTTTTGACTAGTGACCTGTAGTTATTCAGTTAGGTAATGTAGGCTGTTCATTTTTGTTTTAAGAGGTCAAATATTTCTGGATTGTTTTCAAACCAGTATTAGAGGTAATGATGTTCAAGCCAAATGTTCAGAGCACGGTTACCGAGTATGGCTGGCTTTATTTGACCCTATTGTTATGGAATTAAGTTGGATGTATAAAGATTTTGCAGAAGGATCAGGGAACACAGTTTGTCTCTTGGTCAAGCAGCTGTGGCGCCGAGGCATCAAATTTCTCTTTTTTGGACTTTTGGGATTGCGGTGTTTTTATGCTGTATCAATTTTCATCAGCAATCAATCAAGGCTATAACCTATCCAGCAGACATCAGCATAGAGTGAGTAATATAGACATTGCTTGGATCTTTGACTCGAACAATGGCATAAACCAAGATGTACCGGTGCTTTGATCTAAGATGTCTTCAAGGTCATTCTGTATTTGTTTTCTGATGGAAGAGAATGTTTGTTTTAATGAGACCACACTGACCATGTTTTGTCAGCAGGACTACAATATTTACATTGACTTTTCTCACACTTTTTTTTCAAATGCTTCTGCTCTGGACATTAACGCATGGCCATGTACAACAGAAAGATCACCTTCACTCTTTTTGAAGGACAGTGAGGACTTCATCATTAACATAATAGAAATTTCCAAACATCTTTGTTGGGTCACAAGTACTGAAGACAGACATTTTGGACTGCAGTGTTTCTGCAATATCCCTTCAACCTGTGGATCACTAGTTTGATGAGGCAGGGAGGCTTGGATACACAGATGATTCTTTGAGTGATGCTGTTGGTTAGGCCATCCATGCGTGTGGAAGCATGAGGTGAAATCTTACCATGGCAGCTGGGTAAGTTAAGTTCAGTCAATTAAATAAATCTGGAATAAAAAGCTATTATCAGCAATAGTGACCATGAAACTATTGGACTGTAGTCAAAATCCACCTGGTTTGTTCATATCCTTTAGGAAATCTGTTTATTTGGTCTGCCTGCAGGCTCCAGATCCATAGCAATGTGGTTAGCTCTTAACTGCTCTTTGAAACAGAATAGCAAGCCCATTGAATTCTAGAAGGAATGGACAACAAACGCTGACCTTTTCAGTGATGCCCACATATGAGATATTTAATTAAGATATTTAATTAAGTACTAGAAGTACTGTGATGTCAGTGCTCCCAAAAATTGGAAAGGAACTTGTGTATCAAAAGAACTCTTAAGTCTTGAATGAAAATAAAATTAAATAGAAGTCACAATTACAAGACATAGCAACGAAAAAAATAGATTAACATATTCTGGGTTCCTGGAATGTTATAATATTCAGCAAAATAATCAGGTGTACTTTCTATGAAAGAAAAACATAAAGTGAGGTTAATCACTTTCTAGGTTCAGGAGAGTATACTTTCCAGTGGATATCCAGAAGTGTATACCTTATAGTTGCATAATATCAACAGAAATTATTCAATTCAATGGAGTATGGAATCCTAAAGGTTTTAGAAAAAATAGAGAGAAGTGCATTTTAAAATCCAACTATGCAGTTTTCACATACAGTCATAACAGTGCACATGACCATGCTACATGGACTGAGTAAGCAATTACTTCTGCAACTGCTTATTTCATAACTCTCAAACTCTTAAGGTACAAGTGAATTGTGTAATGTACTTGCAATTATATGGTTTCTGAGTATCACAAAGCAAAATGTGTTTCATTTCTTGAGGGAATTTTGGTATATTTCTTGTTCAATTTATCAGAGACGACAGTATTGATTCTTAATTATGTGAAAGACAAAGGTCTCTTCAATATTACAATAAAGTTTGCGTTTATAATGGCAGTTAAATGTACTGAAGTTTGTATGTTGCTATGACAACAAAATGTGACTGTTATTGGCTGTTGTGGCACAATATATTTTCTGCTGTTGTCTGTTGGTCATCATGTCTTTTTTCATTTTTTATTGCTCCCATGTCACCAGCTTTAATTGTTAGCAGAGTAATGTTGTTTGGTAGTTTGCTGGCTAGAAGGAAAATGAAATTAGATTAAAGTTAACAAAGGATTGTCCTCCAAGTACAGATGGATCTGATGCCACAAGTATTGTTGATACATTAGGGTTCTGCATGTTGTCTTATAACCATTTGTTTGCTCATGTTTTTGGCAAAAATTATTTACTTAAAGTTACTACTTAGGTTTGTTTGATTAAAAGCAAAAATATTTGTAGGCAATTCACACAAGAAGCAA
Source organism: Ginglymostoma cirratum (assembly GCA_024137785.1). NCBI lineage: Eukaryota > Metazoa > Chordata > Chondrichthyes > Orectolobiformes > Ginglymostomatidae > Ginglymostoma > Ginglymostoma cirratum. Next base: position 17,594,677 of record JAHRHZ010000268.1, read on the forward strand.
GCTACCACAAAGTAAACTTTCTCCCATGCAAAGCCAACTGAGAAAGCTACAGAAATAAAAACCTTAAGAACTGTGGATGCTGCAAATCAGGAACAAAAACAGAAGTTGCTGGAAAAGCTCAGCAGGTCTGGCAGTATCTGCGAAGAACAAAATCAGAGTTAATGTTTCAGGTCCGGTGACCCTTCCTCAGTTCTGCCAGACCTACTGAGCTTTTCCGGCAACTTCTGCTTGTGTCAGAAAGGTACAGGTTTACCAGATTAATGAGTCACATATTTTGTCCCTGGACATAAAAAATGCACAACTATAAACGCAGAATTAGAAGTGTGCAAAATACATTAAATTATAGACCATTTCAATAGCTAGTGAGAATTTGGTGTAAAACAGACTTAAAGTGTGATTTTTAACAATTCTAATTATGATTGTTCAAATGTTGTAACATGATATTAAAATACATATATTCAATTTAGCAAATATTCTGGTGTAATTACTATAAAAGCTGTAATTCTATATGCTCCTTGACATTTTATACTTGGTTCCTGTCTATCAGTACAAAAATATCATTATCAGTAGACTTCACAGAACATTTTCCCTCTAATTGAGTAATTTTTAATTTAAAAACCAAGTTAATTTTTGAAACCCTTAGGGATGATCAGATAGTATCCTTTAGGAAACTGCCAGAAATATTTCTTGCAAAACTGTGACTATAAAATTTGATGTGTTAAAATTTAGATTGCAGAAACAATGGTATCTTTTGAGAAAAGGAATACGTTATCCACATGAGCAACTGATAGTAATGATCGCAAACCAAAGATTGTTTAACATGATTATCAACATAAAATACAATGGCGTAGTGCTGTTTGTTATCAGGGAGGAAGAGAAGCTCATGATTCTCCACACAATGAATGTTTAGCATTTTGACCATGGAGGCCCACCCGGTACTTCACAAAATAAGACGGATGCTTGTGTTCCTTTGTGTTTGTGTGTAAGACAATAAAATATAAATATTGAATAAGTTGCGCAATTTCTTGCTCATATCTTTCATGTTTCTTTGTTGATAGCTGGATTTCTAAATGAATGCAAACATATAATCCAAATGCTGAATTTTAATCTTTGTGATTTAAACAGAAAAGTTACTAGAAAACAAACAAATAGAACTACCACACTTGTGCAAATTATTTAACACCTTTGGAAAGCCATTTCGCAATAAATTAATAAATTAACAAAAATGAAAAAAGAAGTTGAAATTCAGTGAAGAGTAGAACTTCATCATTGATAGATATCTAGACATACCATTTTTGGTAACAGTATTGAAGGAGGTAATAGACTGAGAAGAGTAGAAGTTGGAAGAGGTGAAAGTATAATTCAGCTGCCAGAGAAAAACAAAAATAATAGAGTGAGTATATTCTGTTGAAGATCCGATGCTCAAATATCAAACCATTATAAGTAATCAAACAATCTAAGATTCATCTTAAAATCAATGCTATTAATTACAAAGTCTGTATTATCAGTTAACAAAAGAGCTCAAGAAATCTGGGTTATAATAATCAGTTGATCTATTGAATAACTGCTGCTCTGCTTGTAGTTTTTTTTTCTCTGCATTGTTGTGATTGGTTTGATCCCAGACAATGTATTATCTGTCGTTATAGTACCAGCAATGTCATTACTAGCTACAGTATGGTTTTCTTTTGTTCTGTTCCAGAAACATACCTTTTGCCTCAAATTAGCACATTTGCTGCACAAGGCAGTTTCTTTTTCATAAATGAAAGCATCAATGTACTTGAATGCCAAATAGGAGCAATTTGTGAGAAAATCTACATCAATTTTGAACTACATTGCAATAATGCAACATATTGTACACAGGAGCTTCACAGCAAATACCTCTTTAATTGAGGCTCAGTATAACTAAATAGTGCAGAACTAAAATGTAGCATCCTGGTACATAGCATCATCAAATCCTGTGGGATTGCACTATAACAAAGATGAATATAAAGTTAAATACATTGCACAGGCAGGAAACATGTCAAACAGCAATGATCCACAAAGGAAGAGCGTGTAAGGTTTTATTTATTTATATACAATTCCTGACCACATTGCGCAGTCTGTGATGAAGTAATGCCTCTCAACATAGACCTCAAAGAAACCCGCCTACAACAAATTAGCAATCTCTCGTGGTGAGAATTATCCCTTTCTTGATAATAGTTTGAGTCTGGTGCCAAGTCAAGGAGATATCCAGGGATCCACCAACAGTGACATCATTAAGTAGTGCAAGCAACCAATCACATCGAAGCCTTCTCAATGATATCCAATCAGGAAATACAATGCACTAATTTCTCACTTATAATTAAATTCTTGCAAAGAGTGAAAGAGATGATTACAACACACAGTCAATTAAGGTAAAAGCTCACATACCAGAAGTAAACTTAAAAATATAGACTTATAGCCATTTAAAGCATGGAAGCAGGCCATTTGGCCCATTGTGTCTGGGCCAGTAAACAAAGATCTGACTATACTAATCCCATTTTCAAGCTTTAGCTCATAGTCTTTGAAGCTAATAAAACATAAGTGAATACCTGAATATTGCTTAAATGTTATACAAGAGTTTGCGACTCGAATACTCCTTCAGGCATTGAGTTCCAACTCCTACCACCTTCTGAGTGTAAATAACTCATATTTCCTCTTCTCCTTCTATCTTCAATATCTTCTGATTATTGACACTCCTGACTAACAGAAAGGATGCCTTTTTATCCACTCAAACTTGTCTCTCAAACTTGTGTCACCTCAGTCTGGTCCCCTCTTAAACTCCACAGTTCCAATGTAAACTACTCCAGCCTATCCAATCTTTCCTCAAGGCTCAAACCCTCCAGCCTAGACAGAATTCCACTCAATCTTCTTTGAATCCTCTCCAGTACAGTCAAATTCTTCCTAAAATAAATTCCTACTATATCTGATATATTTGTATGTTTATCTATTGGAAAACACAATTTTTATCAGAATGGAGAAGTTCAATCTTCCACAAGTATAAAATTAGTTTTTCAGAGGCATTGAGGTTGTCCAGCAGTAACTCTGAATGTAAAAGATAGTTAAAAATCAAATTACACATAATTAAACAAGCCACTAGCTTTACAAAGGTTTCACAGTGAGATGAACAGCATAAAAGTTTATGTTCCTGTCCGTTCAACGATTTCCTTATGGTTATATTTTTGTTGAAGATGCAGCACTCCGAAAGCTTGAGATTTCAAATAAACCTGTTGGACTATAACTTGGTGTTGTGTGACTTTTGATCATATTTTTGTTGGGGAGGCATTGTTCCTTCAACAGCACACCCTGCTGTGAAGTTACAGGCAGAAAGTTCTGGATTTCTGTTGGTTAACTGTGAATTGTGGGAACCCTAAGAGCTGCTGTGAACTTCAGAGAAGGACTGAGGGTGAACACCAGCCCGGCTAGCTCAGCCGGTAGAGAGTGAGACCCCTAATGTCAGGGTTGTCAGTTCGAGCCCCACCCTGCAGTGAAGCCTAGCTGTTGAGTCCTTCAGCTGCGCCTAAACCAATATTTAGTCCTTAGTTTGACAAAATTAGGCTATAAATTAATGAACTTGATTAGACTCAACAAAGGATTAGTTGCTTTTAAAAAAAAACTGCAGGTGTGCCATGAATTTTACAGATAAATAAACAGGACGTATAGACCATGTCTTTTATTTTGCACCTTTTTTTTTAAACTGTGGACTGAAATAAGGAAGAACTGTTTTTAAATTAATGTTTTGAAAGGATGGCTGCAAGTATTGAATGCAAGAAACTTACACTCATGACAGGTATTGTAAATAACTGAACCAGCAGTAATTGAAGTGGTTGCAGATGAATAGGAGCTGAGGGGTTCTGTATTTAGATACAGCTGTGGTTGGAAATAAGAATATATTGGTCTATGGACTAACGACTGGTTACTAATGACTTTTGCTTGGCAACAACCTTACTATGACCTGAAGTCCCCACCAGTTTCAAGAAAACTACCATCATTCTGGTACTAAAGAAAACTCATGCAGCATGCCTCAATGACTACTGCCTGGTGGCTCTGATCTCCATAGTTATGAATTGCTTCAAGAGGTTAGTCACAGCTCATATCAAATCTAGCCTCCCAGCCTGCCTTGATCCCTTGCAATTCGCCTACTGTTGCAACAGGTCCATGGCAGATGCCACCTCCCTGGCCCTACACTCATTCTTGGAACATTTGGATAACAAGGATATCAACGTTAGGCTCCTACTTATTAACTACAGCTCCACCTTCAACGTTATAATTACAACCAGACTCTTAGACCTAGGTCTCTGCTCCGCTGTCTGCAAATGGATCCTCGACTTCCTTGAACTCAGACTGCAATGAGTGAGAATAGGCTACAGCACATCCATGACAATCCTCAACACCGGTGCCCAGTAAGGCTGTGTACTCAGCTCCTTACTATACTCCCTGTACACTCATGAATGTGTGGCCAAATTTCATCCTAACTCCATCTACAAGTTCACTGACGACATCACTTTTGTAGGCTGGATGTCAAACAATGATGAAACAGAGTACAGGAAAGAGGTAGAGTGCTTAGCGGCATGGTGTAAAGATAACAATCTCTCCCTCACATCAGCAAAATGAAAGAGCTTGTCATTGACTTTGGGAAGCAAGAAGGAGGCACGCCCCTATCTACATAGGTAGAGATGGTTGAGAACGTCAAGGAGTGATGATCACCACTAATCTGTCCTGGTCCACCCACGTTGAATGTGATGGCCAGGAAAGCACAAAAAAATCTACTTCCTCAGGAAGCTTAGGAAATTCGGTATGTCTGTAAAGACTCTTACCAATTTTTATAGATGTACCACAGAAAGTATTCTATCCAGATGCACCACAGGCTTGGTATAGCAACAGCTCTGTCCATGACCGTAAGAAACCATAGAGGGTTGTGAACACAGCCCAGGGGTCCATCATGCTAACCAACCTTCCATCCATTGACTCCATCTATACTTCATGCTGCCAACATAATCAAAGACCCTTCCAACCACAGTTATAATCTCTACCAACCTCTTCTGTCAGGCAGAATATACAAAAGCTTAAACACATGTATCAACAGATTCAAGAACAGCTTCTTCCCCACTGTTATTAGCCTTCTGAATGGACCTCTCAAATTTTAAATTTAATGCTGACCTTGCTGCTTGTGCACCTTCTCTGCAGCAATAACATTGTATTCCTCACTCTGTTCTCTAATGCTTATGTACTTTGTATGGTATAATCTGACTGTACTGCATGCAAAACAAAACTTGTCACTGTACTTAAGTACATGTGACAACAATAAATCAAATCAAACCATGTGATTGGGTCTCCAATAATTGAACAGCTTGGAAACAAGTCACAGATTTTTGATCTCAACCAGCTGAAGCGCTGTCTCTCTGTTCTCTGCAGTCAAAACTCACTTTAAATCTTCAGCAGTTGCTATCAGCTGTGACTTGTAATTGATAAATCAAAGACATTTTACACATGAACCAGCTACCTTGTGCCTCTTGCAAACAAGTGGAAACATTCAAAAAATGGAAGCCAGGAAGAAACCTTTGGATCAGCAGGAACAAACTCAACAGAATTTGTGCACTAAGGCCATGAACTGCCTTTCCAGTTGTTCTCTCTGTCCATATGTTTTCCCCTGGTCTGTACATCTATCCATGTGTTTAAGGGAGAGGTGATTAATTAATTAGTAGTTTATAGCTATTTACCCATAATTAGAGTCTGATTGTAATAAACAGCAATTCTTGTTCAATGCAGAAACCTAGCCTGTATTTTCCATCAACCTCGTTCTGAAAATCAGGTAAATTGGGAAATTAAATACTTATTTTAAAATGTTTGACTTTTGTGACAAATCTAGAAATAGTAGGGATTGATTTCCAGGACATGACAAAGATGGAAGAGAACAAAATTAAGCCAAATAATATGTGCTATCCTTCTTTCATACAACATCGTGTTCAAATGAAAAACTAACCAGGAGATGAGTGAGATTAGAAATTCTTTGCCTAATATTTCAGATTTTTCCAGTTTCACGAATGTTTGAAATCTCAGGTTGTTTGCTATCTCTCAGCTTGATTTCAGGTGTGAACTGCAAAAATTGTGGACTCATTCATAAAAACACACTGGTTCCTAATTGTATCAGAGATAAAAGGTACTGCAGATGCTGGAGAATCCGAGATAACAAGCATGGGGCTGGATGAACACAGCAGGTCAAGCAGCATCATAGGAGCAGGAAAACTTGACGTTTCGGGCCTAAACCCTTCATCAGAAATGGGGGAGGGGGGTTGTTAAAATAAGCAGGGTGCTAATAGTACTCACATTATTTATGTACAATTGCCACATTAACTGCAAAAGAAGTCAGATGTGCATTTAATGTAGAAATTCAAATATGCCTTTGAGATGCACCATTCACCAGTTAAATTCACAAGAACAGCAATTTACTTTTCTGGGTTACCAGTGAAATGCACTGACCAGAGTAATGTGTATTTGTGTGCTGGATACATACTAAACAAATTACAGAAAGTGAAGTCTTATCCAATTCAGTCTAAGTACCCTTATCACAACCTGTTAAATATAATTACTGGCTGTTAGCCTGTCTGGCATTGAAAATTATCTCATATGGCTATCTCATTGCTTTGTTCTGATGGAGTAGGAATTAGAATGGCTTCCCTCTCTTTCTCTCTCCTCAACTGACTGCAACAGGATTTGGTGTGGGTGGTGGATTGTGCGTGGGAGTATTCAAAATTCCATGTTTGTAATTCAGAAAGGGTTCTACAGGAATCCAAAAATGATGCATGAAATGGAAACTGTCACTTGGGGGTGATTTTTCAGCAATATCAGTCCATCTGACCAGATTTCCCACTGAAAACTGATGGCAGCCTCTTTATGAAGAGCAAGATGGTTTTAAAGGTTTGAGGAGTGGCCTCTACTACCTGGTGGTAAATAAAGTTAGAATAGTTAGGTGTTTATTCTTGTACAGTGGGCTGAAGGGCCTTTTTCTGTTCTGTGGACCTCTGACACCATTTTCTGCTCCTGCCCACAAACCAAATCATGGTCAGAATAAATACATGGGATCTTCATACAGCTGAAGTCATGGGAAACTGACTGGACATCTGAGGCACATATGGTTACTTTGTGGGTTTGAACCTCAAAGCCTTCCAACCTCAACTCAGTTGTTTCTATAGGTTTCACAACAATCTTATCGTTTACTCAGAAGTAGCTGTATTTTTATTATGCTCCCAACAGGTCTGTTGCTCTACCCCTTTTAGACGCAATTGCAATCCCTTTAACTGCAGCCATAATAAGTCATTTCCTGCTGCCGCAGCACCAAGCTGTCTCTGGAGAGCAGGTTTCAAGCTCACATTACAATGAGGACCTTGAATGCCTTCTGCATTCCCCTCTGGATGGGCAACATACATCATCCAAGTTCAGGCAACAAACAGAAAGAACTGTGCAACGTACATGATGGCAGTAAATATGCAAGAAATGCTAACCTGCTCATTCATGACTGTAGACAACTCACTGAGCAGATCCCTGTAATGGGACTTCATCTCCTCCTGGTATTCTAATTGGTCTTCTTTAATAAGCCGTTCATTAACCTCGAGAGCATGTCCACATGCAGCTGCAAATTGTCTGCACAAATAAAGGTCAAGAATAATAATAAGCAAATCACTGAAAATTTTGTAATGGTTTCCAGAACATCATTGAAGCTTTTAACAGTGATGTAAGATATAGGTACAGAAATTAATAGCCAGCTGGATAGAGCAGTGATGATGACTATAAGTACCAAAAAGGGTCAAGACAACCAACTCAAAAAGAAGATCTGCTTAAAATTATGAAGAAGGCCAGGACCATTACAAAAGGTATAAAGCACGGAGTTGTTTAATTTGATAGAGAGATGATTGAAGTAAATAGAGTCTCTTCATACATTCAAAAACTGGAGAATCTGTTGCAGAAAGGAAAGGCCAGAATGATGCAGAGATTAGAACAGGTAAGTGGGCTGGAAACATTAAATTCCCAAAGGAATATTGTATGGTTATATCAAGGGAAGGGGAAAAGAGAAAGGTAGATGAGAGATGGTTGAAGCAGAGGGGTAATGAAGCTGAGCAGGAGAGACGATATTAAAGTCGTCCACTGGGGTTTGCAGTAAGAATACGAGGGCAAACCTTTCATTATGTAACAGAATCATAACTAGTTTTTAAGGCAAGTTACAGGAGATGACCATGATCAGTTGTGCTTTGTGAATACTTGCCAGAGACAGCTTGTGAAAGGCTGCTGCTGAATGCATAAAACTGTGCTGAGACAATTTCTTTGAGTCAGGCTAGACATCCAGACCATGCAGTTTTGTCAGTTGCAGGCCAGTGTCTGTGCCACTTAAAAGTGGTTTAACCTCATGTAGTCTATTTTGTATGAAGTTTAAAGCAATTTTCTGCTCAGTGGTATGATTTCTTTTTGTTTTATAGCACTTTTTTTGTGTGTGTGAAACAAATGTTATTTTTAAAAGTATTTAAAGTAACTTTAATGAATTCTGTGTTGAATTGGATGATTCCGGGGGGGCAAAAACATGCTGCCAAGTTTAAGAATTTGAGGATTCTGGTTCCTGCCACAGTTCTCAAAAGATGAGGAGGATTTTAATTTAGTCTTGGATGTCGCGAATTGGAATTAATGAACAAACATTTTAGATGACCCGAGCTCCAAACACGAAAAGAAATGGAGAGGTTTGGAGAGATTTAAGGATTAATCTAAAATCCTGCAATGAAACTAAAAGGTCAGGGGAAATTATCGAGATTTAAGGATTCAAGTTACTGGGCAAGAGTGACAGTATGACTTCAAGACTAAAACATATTGCCACAAACCTGGGTGATGCTCTCATTTTTAAATTTCAAACTCTCACACCAAATTAAAGAGGTAGCAATTGAAATGTGGTCAACTCCCAGGGAACACAAGAACACAAGATATGAAATGGTTATTGTATGTGGGTAAACAGTATGCACCTTAACCAAACTGATTGCCCTGAACGTTGGCCCCAGCTAATGAATTTAAAAGGGATAACAAGGTGTTGAGCTGGAGGAACACAGCAGGCCAGGCAGCATCAGAGGAGCAGGAAAGCTGATGTTTCGGGTCTGAAGAAGGGTCCAGACCTGAAACGTCAGCTTTCCTGCTCCTTTGATGCTGCCTGACCTGTTGTGTTCCTTCAGCTCCACACCTTGTTGTTTCAGACTCCAGTATCGGCAGTTCCTACTATCTCTAATGAATTTAAAAGCTAGTTTCAGGCAGGGTCACAGAATTTGTCGCACTAGCCAAATCGCTTAAGGGGAAATAAAGTGGATCTACATATACATGGATAGTAGGTTTGTATTTAGAAAGGTGCATGATTATATGATCACCTGACGCAGGCAAGAATATACATTATCAGAGGGGAGGTCATATCCAACTTGAAAAGATGACTGGAAACTTAGAGTGCAGCAGGAAGATGCAATTGTCAAAGCTAAGATTTACCAATCATCTCAGTTGTAACAGTGTAACAGGATCAAGTATTATTTGTGTCCTACTTTGAAAATCAGCTAAACACTTCAAGGACCTTACAGGGTCCTGGTATCAGTGACACTTACTTGTGTGGGGATGGAAAGCAAAGGCTGGTAGAAACACTGGACACAGGTCAAGATGTACGGAAACACAAAGAACAATAAAGTTTAATCAGTGACAATCAGCATCCACTACATTCTCTCCTTACAGGACTTTGGAAAGTGTAACACTGCTGATATGTCTAGCAACCCAAATGGAGAAAGGAACCAAGCTGCTTGACTGAGGGGCCCGACAAAGCCTGTTCTATAAGAACTCAAGAGATGCCACTTGTGATTGTGTGTATGGAACATTAAATGGCATGGTTAATGAAATATTAAACCTGAGGTATAGCTCAGGACAACTGGGAATGGGAATAGCTGTGCTTGAGGTACCAAAGTGTAGCAATGACGGTTTCCTTTAAACTTAAGGCTGTCATGTAGAAGTTTGGATTCAGTATCATCCATTGTAGGGTAAACTTCATAACCCATATTATCGCTATCTATCGTCACTTCTGTCAGATTAAATACCACTCAAGTTATGTGTTGTCAAATTGCAATGTATTTAATGTTTGTAGCATGAGAGAAACTGCTAAACACCATCAAATGTGCATGAGCACACGGTTTAGCTATGTAGCTAAACTGCACCACCAAAATTACTGATTCAATCATAACTGTTAATTGACAAAATAAAATCTGGAATTGCTAGAGAAATAATTGAGAGCCAGTCAGCACTTTTTATGAATTAGTTAGAGTGAGCTTGCTGACTTCTAAAATGATAGTAAACAAAACAATGTTCAAATAAAATTTTCGGTCCAATTTGAATGTTACAAACACGATCACAAAATACTTAAGAATACATTGTTCCTTGAAAGTGGAGTCGCAGGTAGACAGGATAGTGAAGAAGGCATTTGGTACGCTTGTCTTTACTAGTCAGTCAATTGAGGATAGGAGTTGGGAGGCCATTTTGTGGCCGTACAGGATATTGGTTAACTTTTGGAATATTGCATTCAGTTCTGGTCTCCCTGCTATAGTAAGGATGTTGTGAAACTTGAAAGGGTTCAGAAAAGATTTACAAGGATATTGCCAGGGTTGGAGGGTTTGAGATTTAGGGAGAGGCTGGGGCTATTTTCCCTGGGGTGCCGGAAGCTGAGGGGTGGCCTTATAGAGTTTATAAAATCATGAGGGGCATGGATTTCATGAGGAGCCAAAGTCTTTTCCCCAGGGTAGCTGAGTCAGCATAGGTTTAAGGTGAGAGGGAAAAGATTTAAAAGGGACCTAAGGAGCAACTTTTTCATGCGGAGGGTGGTGTGTGTATGGAATGAGCTGCCAGAAAAAGTGATGGAGGCTGGTACAATTACAACATTTAAAAAGCATCTGCATGGGTATGTGAATAGAAAGGGTTTAGAGGGATATGGGCTGAATTCAGGCAAATACAACTAGATTAATTTGGGATATGTGGTCTGTATGGATGAATTGGACCGAACAGTCTGTTTCTATGCTGTACATCTCTATGACTAATACAGGGATGAAACGAGGTAGCAATTTAAGACTTCCCCGTATCCAAATAAATGGCTTGCTGCTTGGGTGTAAAGAATGTCTGCCCATATTCCAAAGAGATAGGGATGAGAGCCATGTATGATTTTATTACCACCTTAAACTGAACCCTTGAATTTTCCAGCACAATCTACAAACTGACACAGGTGGCAATACCATGGAGAAGGGGAATATTGTAGAACCACCAGCGAGCCTCCATACTAGTACAGTAAGATCCACTGCCCAGTGAGCAACTTGAGTTTCTGCTTCCATTCCCAGGCCCAATGATAATTGGACATTTAGTGATAACTAACATCTGGCCTCCTTCTAAGGAGTGGATGAACATAACCAACAATCCAACTCCCGACTTGCTGAGATACCTGCTTCCTGAGGGGATGTGAATCCCAAAACTGCCGGCTCATTTATGGATGAAGAGAGAGGCCCGGACAGTAATGAAGCAACATCAGCAACAACAGGAGGTCAAAAAACTGGGTGTCCATGTGGAGGCCAAACTTGAGGGTGCACAGCAGCAGTGGATAGTTCAGGACTGGGGTATTAGGGTGAACATTTATCCCTAGATTAGAATTGCTGCTGATAATGGTGGCAGTGTTGTTTGAGGTCAGGCTCAGGATTGAATGTGGAACTCTTTATCTGTCAATTCTGATGAGCAGTATTGAAAGCGAAATCTGAAGAGGATCTAGCAGATAAGCAGGAGCTACTGGGAAGATATGTAATATAATGGCACAGACCCATTGGAACTTCAAAATCTAAACTACCAACTGGCCATTGGGATATGGGCCAAGGAGCGAAAACCACTAATGATATTGTCTTCCTTGAGCTGGGACAAGAGCCAAAATGGGGGACTGAAACAAGGTATAGATAGAGAAATTAACATCCAGCTAAAGATACAGTTTTCCTATTTGTCACAAAGGTGATATAAAAGCAGGTTGCATAATAAAAGCAACTTGTAAAATTTACTTGGAGACAAAACTAGGAGGGCCAAGAAACATTGTATGTGAAGAACAGTGGATGTCATTTCTACCACAGACTGCAGAATTGTTGCTTTGGTTTTCTGAATGGAGATCTTGCATCTGCATATGTAAGTGACGTAAGATACACCAAGTTGGCAGCAAGATTGCTGGGGACCAAATTACAATTGAAAAGTTATGACGTATGTGTTCTTCATGGTTCAGTCAGACATCTGAAACACTCATTAGTCTCACTGAACATAAAAATTAGGAAGGTCAGGACTGTTAAAAGTCCCAACTCAGCAGTTGCCAACTTGATGGTACCATTATAACAAATATAGATATTTGAGAAATTACTTGCTTTGGAACCAAGAGAAGCTGTAGGCTCCCTCTAGCTTTTTAGGAGTCACAATTGAAATTCCCTCCCCTTCCCAACTACCTTGGGTACTACTGACAGCCAATGACAATGAGGTAAGCATCTTAAGATTAATATTTCTCATTGGATAAATTGTCTTTTTTGAGTGTATCCACAAGTCATAACTAGCTCCATTTGGTTTGCTTTAAGACTATGGACGTACCTTTTCTATAATGCCTTGTGGATGTTGAAAGTTACAAGTCTTAATAACATTTACCTATCGTTTTAGGAAAATGACTCAATAGAAGCCATTTTGTTTGTTTCTTTTCTTTTCCAGAACTAAGTATCCCACATACTGTTTCAAACATCATCATTTGGGGAGAATGTGGTTAACTAAGTTCTAGCTTGGAACTCTTTCTTGAAAGTGTTCCTCCCAGTCATTGAATAAAAGCACAACTGAGATTGGGGGATATCAAGATATGATATGAAAGCACAACTGAGTGACAAGATCAGTCATAAGCTGATATAAGGGGTATATAATAACATGGGAAATTTGAACAGGTGTAGACCACTTGGTGCCTTGAACCTACTCCACCTTTCAGTAAAATCATGGTGTTAATATTCTGCCTCAACTCCATTTTCCATCCTTTCTCCCCAACACAAAACCCTTCAATATCACTTTTGGATAAACTCAAGGACTGAGCACCCACAGCCCTTTTGGGATTGAGAATTCCAAAATTATGATGTACTTCAGCTCCTACCTGTGATGTACTCCAACATCTACTTTCCACTCTCAAAATTTCACAAAATTGTTAATACTTTTTTTCTAGCTTGCTGTTATTGTCAAGTTAACATTTCAGTCAAGCGGACTGCTGCCAGACTGGCTGAGTTTCTCCAGCACTTTCTGCTTTTGTTTCAGATCTTCAGGATCTGCAGCTTTTTATTTCATGTTGTAGCCAACATTTTCTTCAAATTCTGACTGCTATCACGGTTCATTTGTTGAAATGACTTTAAGATTAATGTTGGCTGTACATACGTGTATGCATTCAAGAGAACATTGCTTTTGTTTGATCTCTGTGTTTGACATTGGCATTTTCTCAACTGATATCTTAGAAGGAACGTTCGTCATATTATGGCTGGGCTTTACTGTTCTGCAGCTCAAGGGTAAAAACTGAAACTCCTCCGATGAGTCTCTTTCTCTCTCTCACTCACACACACACAACCTTAGAATTCGCTTTTTTTTAAACCAGATTCTTGTGACATGATTTGCTGAGATAACAAACTCTACACAATTGTGAAGGTGTCAAAAGAAAATTAGTACTTCCACAACAAATCAAACACATAAAGAAGGTCAATACAGTTTTCACTGCCAGGAGATAAATGGGTGATTGAAAAAAGATCAGGCGAGATTTAAAATGGTTTATTATTGCCCATTTTCTTCTGATAATGAACATTAAAATTACCCCTATAAGTGCATTTAGAAAAGCTAGCACTCCAGTCAGTGTGAAATTTCAGACTGATGGCCCAGAATCTTGATGTAGGTATATGGAAAGATCTGAAGAAAACTTGTTATAAATATTTCTAACACTGAGAAACCAATTTTGTTGGTAAGTCAAGTGACCTACTTTCCAGAATGCTGTTATTGTTAAGCTTTCATCACATTTGAAAAGATTGTTATCAGTTGAATATATTGTCTAATAAGTACAAAGAAGCAAGGCGATGATTAAAAATACGAAGTAACTAGAGCAATACAATTCATCCGTGTTCCTGCTCTTTGAATGTTGGGATAAAATTGAAGGATTTGATTGCTCAGCTTATTTCTGGTTATTCATTTGCAATGTTGAGTTGTTCACTTTCTGATTATTCATTTGCAACTTTGAGTTGTTCACCATCACAGGGTATTCAATTAATAACTTAAAAGCAAATTCTTTCATTACGAATTCATGTGCAGTCGGCATGGTGCTTTGAGGTTTTGACAGCCTCAAGTGCAACTTTTCAGATATAAAATGTACTTGAATGTCACAGAACAGCAGAAGACTGTTAGATATAACATCTTTAATTAAATAGATTAGGCTTTATGACCATGTAGTTTGCATATTATTAACATCTTAAAGAAGAGAACATGCAAGGATTCTTTAGATCCACACACATATCAGGATTTAAAAAAAGTTTAGTTTAAATTTCCCACATTTTTACCTGAAAATTTCTTTGAGGAGTTTAACTTGGTTGTCTGGATATTTTTTTGCATTCTTTTCCTCTAGAAAAGCCCAAGCATAAGCCATAGGTCCTGCATTTACCTATGCAAAAAAAATTTAATTAAAATGAGCACTACTGCAAGTTGGTAAACTTGGCACAAGAACAAGAGAATTATATACATTGTTATGAACAAAGCATAAATATTGGAATCATTATTTGCATTAGATTTATACAGAAAATCAGCAAACAAGAACAATCTGCATGGATCAGCAAATTCATACTTCCAAATTAATGGGTTCAATTTCACATGACCCCTCCAGGTGTGTTTCTGATGGAAAGATATATGATATAAGTCAGAGTGTGAGACCACCACATTCCTGCCCATTCTCAAGCTCATTCCCAGAGGGCAGGGACTAATATCAGCCCACTGAATGTTAATAAATAACTATGCATCAACTGAGCCTGTCTGCAGCTCAACGGAGCTCAATATTATGTTACCCATGCCATAAGGTTGTTGCTGTGCACAGCCAGGTTGGATCAGGATTCTTATCTTTATTCTTAAAATGCATTGAAAATAGCAGGAAGGGAGTAACATCTTCAATGATTGTGCCCTTTGTCCATCAGGAGTACCCCTGAAGAAGACTAGGTTTCCTTCCTTCCTACTGGCATTCACTTTAAAATCCACACTGATACCCCTCAATGGGGTGCACAACAAAACTCCTGCCCAACCACACCCACCCCACACTCTCAACTGACTTTACTTCAGAATCCAGTAGACTCTAATCCTGCAGACCTAACACTGCCTGATACAGAGCTGTGGCACTGCCAGGACTGTAGGATCTGCCAGCCAGTTAGATTGACTGGCAGTGGAGTGAAATTCCCACACTGCTTCAACTTAGTCTTCGCTCAGCACTGGCTCTCTCTTTCTGGCTGTAGGAGCGTCTTGTTATTGGCTGATTGGCTCACCTCTGACTTTTCTTCCTGGAAGGTGAGCTGTCTGCGCTGCCATTATTTTTTGCCCAATTCCTAATTTCCCATAACCAAGGCTTAATCTGGTTTATTTAATAATCGATGGGGAGAGTTTGTTAAAATAAATATCTTGACCTCTAACACAATCAAGAAAAATCAATAATAATGCTGTATATTGAGATATTCTTCTTCACTTGGTGATTTATTTCTTCAAAAAAGAGGGGCTAAGGAGAGTAAATAGCATTAAATCACCAAAGCAGATGTAATGCACAAGATATCATGTTGTAGTTTAATCTACTATAATTTAGATTTCACTTACTCAGGTTACATTCATTTAACTGATTAATTTTTGGCCATTCCCACACTCCTCCTTGTCAGATTTAAGTCATAATGGCCCTATTACCTAATTCATCAATTTGTGGATGGCCTACTTTCCCTGCGACATACATGCATGTCTTCACATCTGTTAATATTTACTTAACTCATTCCATCTGGACATATGCCACAGAAATCCTACTTGATGTAATGAGGCCATGTATTTACATACTTCCTACGTCAGCTCCTGTCTACTTTGCTTTATTCCGTACACTGAAGATGCATTTATTTCAAGTAGTGCTACGACGTGTGGCTTACTGCCACATTTGTGTACTGCCATACACACACGTATGCTACGGAAGGACTGAAGAATGAGAATAGGTCTAATGTCAGTAAGTGGATATTAGCCTCGGCTGACACTCCCATGCAGTACCGAAAGAAGGCTAGAATGTTTAAGGTGCCATATCTTTCTCCTCTGCTGAGAAGTACAAGTGGAGCAATACTTTTGGAACATGATCTTTTTGGGTAACTCTTCCAAGTCATGCATCTTGGTGACTTTGGCACATCTCATCACTGAGTCAATGTTCTGGATTTCTTTACTGGCTTCTACTCTGGAACACTCTGGATCACAGCTAACCATTGAGAGATCCTATGATCACCTCCATGTGTACTGGAGAAGAAATACACCTTGCCAGCAATGCCTGAAGTATTTCAGGATGTCCTGGAGGAAGGAACAGCTCTACATAAATACATGCTTTTTCTTAATTCTCACAAATAACAGATCTCTTTAATCTTGTTAAAGTAGCGACTAAACATTGTATATCATGAAAATGATTGCAGGTTTGTTATAAGGTAAATGAATGTGTCGGTTACAATCTTTGCAAAATTAGTTCAGAATGTGTTGTCCCAGTAAAAAGGGATATGATTTTGAACATGGCATTCATTGAGAAATACATGCAGCAGCATATGGTCAGCCTTAGCCACTAATTATTAAAAAATTATTACAACAAAAAATACAAGTACCTTGGCACTGACGCTTCCCTGTAGTTTAAGTTGTAGGCGAATCATGTCCACATCATTCATACAACATAGGTGATTTAGTTCTGAAACTTTCCTCGACATTTCATCAATTGCCACCTCTATAGGATTCAGTTCTGTGCTTTGCTGGTTAACAACTTGAATTCTCTTCTTAACATATGGAAATGTCTGGCCAGCTGTGTTAACCAATGAAAAGAATGTGCAAAATGAAAACATAATAAAACTATGATTTCACTTATTCATACAAATGATGGTATGTTATACTGGTACAGAATAAATGCAACATTATTCTCTCACTGCCAATCCTTGGCTTACGTTCAGTCAGCCACTTCATTCTTGTGACAATAGTTGAGTGCTATAACTGATCTTGGCATGTCATGGTAGGGTACGGAAAAGACTGGCCACATTCTCAATCCTACTAATTGGTCAACTCTGCAGGAAGTGTCTGTGTTAGGATAACATTCTAACCTGGAAAACCAAGCGGATTTACTTTTCCAACTTTGACAAAATCCTTAGAGATACACCAGATAAACAGAAATTGGAACTGAAGAATGGGAAAGCTCTATAAAAATTCACTGTTTTAAATTCATAATAGATCTACACAGATCATAGGATAGTACTGTTTATTTTAATTTTGGTTATTTGTGGCCAATGATTAATTTACTGAATTGGATTGGTCAATGTGCAGAAATTCTAATTGAGCTAGCCTACTTAATTTACATTAAGCACCTTGTTTGTGATCAAAGCCAATAAGGTATTTGGAGCTTATTCTCCATGTTTAAAAATCATTACACACTTGTTAAAATTGTCCGTCTTTTGCATTGTTCTTCTACTCCCCCATGCTTTTTACCAGACAGAGTAAAAGGGGTTTCAAACACAAAACGTTTGATGTTGTGATGTTTTTCAAAATCCGTTCTCCTTTCAGTGAGTTCTTTTTCATCAAAGTATGGTGTGACGTAGGTAACTTGGATATAGGCAAACTTTGGATCCAAATCTTTGGGATTGACCTGAGTGAAAAGAATAGTACATCTGAAATGCATAATACAACAGATTGGCCCAGATAGTTCCAGGAGTTGCAGTCACAATTGGTTTGCTAATTATCTCCTTTTTCTTACATTAGTACTGAGCTCCACATTTCAAGATGGTAATTCTGATATTGGCTCCTTCAGAAATGCAATGCACAGCTAGTCGGGGATGATCAAACCATGCCCTGTTTTGTAACAGTCAGTGAGCTATGTTCTGAGACTGAAATATCCAGCAGCATAGTGGAACACTTTGACAGCTGCTGCAAAAGGATATGTATAATATTGAAGTGAGGGATTAGGGTGACAGCTGGCTAAGGGGGCATTGTGTTGTGTGGGTACAGTGAGGCAGCACAGTTGTTCAGTTGTTAGCATTGCTGCCTTACAGCATCAGGGATCCAGGTTTGACTCCAGCCTTGAGTGACTGTCTCTGTGGAGTTTGCATGTTCTCAACCATCTGTATTGGGTTCTTCCAGGTGCTCCCACAGTCCAAAGGTGTGCAGGTTAGGTGAATTTGCCATGCTAAATTGTCCCGAGGAGTGCAGGCTAGGTGAATTAGCCAGAGTAAATGCAGAGTAACGGGGATGGGGAGGGGGGCCTGGGTCTGCATGACATGCTCTTCAGAGGATTAGTGTGGATGCGATGGAATGAATGATCTCTTTCTGCACTGTAGGGATTCTATGACCCTAAGGGGCTTGCCAGGACTGGTGGCAGATGGAGATGTTGGGTTCAGGTTGGCAGGGGTGGTAGGGGTGTTGGTAGTTGACAAGTCACAGGGGGTAAGATCATGTTGGGTTAACATCAGAAATCTGGTTCAGAGTTTCAGGGGTGTAAGGGGTCGGGTGAAGGATATTTGGACCATGTGTACCATATCAGGGTGTGGTGGATCAGTTTAATAGTTCCCCAACAGTTAGACCAGGTTTTTAATGGTTTAACCTTCCTTGGGTGACTATTAGATTAACAGAAGCAGAACCCTCCAAATTTTCCACCTTTAGTGGATTCTTGAGGAGGGTTCCACAGGATTTCCTCAGAATCTTCAGCTTCCCGGAAATTCCCATGGAGTAAGCTGAGTCTGGGATTCCTCAGGGTCCTGATGTAAAACACAAGTCTGCACTGCTCCAATCTGGTAATCAGAGTAGCCAGGCCAATGATATGAGCTGCTTTGCAGAACCAATGACACTTGAATTCAAATTTATTTGCATTTCAAAAAGTCATAAGTTGAAGTCACTCATTGATAACATACAGCAGACACATGATTAAACAATTAAATAGTATATATTATTACAGTCTAGTCATATTTTTTTTTAAAAAGACTAATTCGTTAAACACCTTCCTGGGTTGTGTCTGCAGCTTTTACCTTGTTAGAATCTTGGATCATTTTCACATTATCTGTTCCATATTTGTCTGAGTATAGTTTCAATAGCCTCTGAGAAATTTCTGACAGCCCAGTTAGTTTGGGTTCCTTATAAATATACTCTTTGCTGTCATCTTCTTCAAAAAATGCCTGACCAATAAAAACAAGTACAGAAATCAAAACACAGGTTTCATACAATAATCTGATTGGTTAATACAGTAGGTAACAGCATCGCACAGGCTAGAAAGGCTGAGGTCTAATCTCCAGTTTGTATTTTTCTCAGTCAAAATTTGGGTCCGACATGTCATAATAGCCTTTTCACACAATCTTGGTAGAATGCCAAAAAGTGTATCTAGCTCAAGAGAACCTGTTGTGATGACTGATGAGGCCAAAATAAGTAAGTGTTAAACTTTCCTTTTGGGGAAAAAAATGGAGTATTTCTGCAGAACCCAAACAGAAATTAATCAGTGTCCAGTGCCTCCAGGTCACCACAGCTAAACCCTGCTGAAATAACTCATCACACAGATTCCAGCTCATGGGCAGCCTTTGCACTGTACAATTTTAACCAATGGGCCACCACTTAACTACCTCTATTCATCTGTTAACTGCAAATAGCATGAGATATTTTCGAAACTTTGCTGGTGGGAGTAAAGATTAACATTCATTCTGCAGAAACACACTGTTAATATGTCCCCCAGCCTCATCCCCCTTAATGCCTTGAATCACAAAAGAATTTCAGAAGACAATAAATGAAAGTGGAAATAAACGCTAAGGAGGAGGAGGTGCAAACAGTTGCATTAAAAGAGTTGGAAGAAAAACAACTTTTAATTTCAATGCATATTTGAGCTCAAACTTCCAGTTCTTAATAATGCTGTTAAAATATTAATATGTTAGTTTATATTATTTAGATAAACTATACAGAACAAATTCAACAAAATCCAAGTATGTTATGATGGTTCAATCTTTAAACCTAAGTTCGTATCAACCAGATCAACCCTGTTTTCAATTTTCTTTTAACACAGAACACCCAAGAAACTTCAGAGTGAAGAAATGTCCCAGCGTGGTTCGAGTGACAGGTTTTGAGGAAACATTTTACAGCATCAAGAGACGAGGAGGCTGTTTGTGAGAATGGGGCCAAAGTAGATGAACACGTGGCATCAACAAGTAGCATTGTATGTGTGGGAGGTTAGAATCAGAAAACCAAAGGGTCTGGGCTGGAACACAAGATGAGAGGAAGTTGCAAATGTAGAGAGGGAAAGTAGCTCACACCAGTCTCAAAGATTTTAAAATAATTGTTTTTACACAGATACTTTAGAGACTTCTAAATGACTCATGGATAGGCACATGGAAGATAGTAAAATGTAGGGTATGCAGGGTAGATTGATCTTAGTAGGGTTATACGTTAGCACAACATCGTGGGCCGAAGGGCCTGTACTGTGCTGTACTGTTCTATGTTCTATGTTTTTAAGATTAGAACAGAGAGGTGCTGTTATGTAATGGAAAACGAGTGAAGAACAGAACATGAAAAGCAGACTTTTGGACAAGTAGGAGTTTGGCTATAAGGCGGAACTGTGGTTAGCACTGCTGCCTCACAGCACCAAAGACCTCGGTTAAATTCCAGCCTCAGGTGACTGTCTGTTTGGAGACTGCATGTTCTCCCTGTATCTGCATAGGTTTCTGCTGGGTGCTTCAGTTTTCTCCCACAGCCCAAAGATGTGCAGGTTAGGTAGATTGGCTAAATTGTCCACAGTCTAGGGATGTGAAGGCTAGCTGAATTAGCCATAGTGCACGTGGAGATATCGAGATAAGGTTGGGGGCTGGGTTAGGGTGGGATGCTCTTCCGAGGGTCTGTGCATACTTGATGGATCAAATAGCCTCTGTCTGCACTGTAGGGATTCTATGAACACTGGAGACCAGCAAGAGGTACGCTTGAGGAAAAGTGCCTGAAGAAAGCATATGTGTGGATAACTGGAACAGTGGCAGTCAGGATGCAGAAATCATTAAGGCAAATGTTGTTGTTTAAATGGAACCATAGGAGACTTTGATGACTAAAAACTTGGGTCAGGGTCAAATAAGCAATGTTGCGAACCATTTTGTTTGGCTCCACTCAACTGCGAAAGAGAGCTAGATGGAATCAGGAGCAAATCTTTTTTGCCAGAAACCAAGAAGAACTCCCTCAATGACGTTCATGTTCAATTTGAGTTAACTGGACTCAGCAATCTTTTTCCAAGTAAGCATTCTAACAGCACAGAATCATTGTAGAATAATGGATCACTATGTTCTCACTCTTTTAAAGAAGCCACTATTTTGATTCCTTCAACTATATTCATCATGTTGAATTTCAAAACATCCCAGAAATGAGGATCTGAATATTATGTGCTCCCTGTTGGTTGTGTTTTCAATAAGAAGCATGTGTGAAATGGAGAGAGGTACCAGGTCCACCACATTGCCTCCCATTGCTAAGCTCACCGCAATAATATGGAGGGTGCAAATAAATAATTAACAGTCAACTGTGCTCAATATCACCCAGCCTACACCATAATTTGGTTGGTGTGAGTAGTCCATCTTTCAAAGTTTGTACAGCTGTGGGAAGAAAGATGGTTTACTATCTTTGGAAGGCATCCTGTATGCATCAAAAATAGTACCAAGTTCCTCTTGTCCCAATCTCCCTAATGTTGTCAAACTTTCCTTGTCTAGTGTCCCTTGATTATCTGGATTTAGGGATCAATTGGGCCTGCCTGCAGCTCCAGCATCACCTCACATTGAGCACGGTGTTGCCAAGACTGCGGAAGCTGCTGGCTAATCAGGTTGACTGACAACTTCAGAGGGTGGGATTTCCTCCTACATTCCTTCTGGGGGACGAATCCCACTGACTGCAGCAAGACAATATATTCTCCAAGCTGTGCTGCCAACATATTCTTCCCATAACAAACCCTTGTACCTTTGTGGCAATTTCTAAACTGAAACAGTCACACGTTACCTTTTTGTGGAGCTGAGTAATATTTCTGTACCTTCAATGTTAATCAATTTCCAACTGTTTCTCAGAATTCCTTGAAATGACTTCTTCAAGGCACTGCTGCTCCAGTTAATGAATGCATGCATATTATCTGCAGCCTTGATAATCATACATGGATTGGTTGATGTCAGTAAATCAATGGAATGTCTTTACAGTGTTTATACAGGGCACGATATATTGTAGAATTTAATGTAAGTGACTGGGGCTTCTCCCACTAGCTGGAGAGCTGGCGAGAGCTCAATAAAGGGTGGCTCTCTTCAGTAACAGCCAGTGTATTAACTGGGCAACAGTGAGACACCCCGAGGATCAAGGACACCAGAAAGGGAGGCAGTCATATTTAAATCTTTTCACAATCTCATCCCTCTGTATCTCAGTGCAACAACTGGCCTTGTCACCCCTATCAAACTCTCCACTCTTCAAGTTTGCATCACTGTCACCCATGCCTCCCCACTGATGTTTGTGCCGTCAATTAACAACATTCACATGTTGGAATTAGAATCATAGAGTCATATAGCATGGAAATTGGTCCTCCGATCCACTCATCCATGCTCACCAGACATCCCAATTGGACCTAGACCTATTTGCCAGGATTTGGTCCATATCCCTCTAAACGCTTCCTATTCACGTACCCATCAGATACCTTTTAAATGTTGTAGTTGCAGCTCATTCCATATATGCACCACCACCCTCTGTGTGAAAAAGTTACCCCTTAGGTCCTCGTCACATCTTTCCCCTCTGACCTTAAACCTATGCCCTCTAGTTTTGGACTTACCCACCTTGCGAAAAGGCCATGGCTATTCACTATTTCCACGCCCCTCATGATTTTCTAAGCCTCTATAAAGTTACCAGTCACTGAAACTGCAGGGGGAAAAAGCCCCAACATATTCAGCCTCTCCCCATAACTCAAACCTTCCAGTCCCAGCAACATCCTTGTAAATCTTTTCTGCAGCCTCTCAAGTTTAACACCATCTTTCCTAGAGAAGGGAGACCAGAATTGAATGCAGTATTCTAGAAGTGGCCTTACCATTGTCCTGTACAGCCACAACATGACATCCTAACTCCTATACTCAATGTTCTGACCAATGAAGGAAAGAGTGTCAAATGCCTCCTTCATTCCCCTGTCAACCTGTGATTCCATTTTCAAGGAACTTACTCCCCAGGGCCCTACCCTTAAGTGTATAAGTCTTACCCCGATTTGCTTTAACAAAATGCAACACCTCACAATTTGCACTTCTTTAACATCCACTTTTTGAGCATTGCTGATAAAAAGAAATTTATTAAAGATTTTCATTTTGGTCTTAACAAGACAATTCCTAAATAGTTAATTTAACAGTGTTCTTATACGGTAGGACTATTACCATAAAGTAATGTATCACATGGTACAAATATTATACCATATATTTTCAGCAATATTCAAGTTCTGTACCTCCAAACCTCCTGAAATTGACTGCATTGATCACGCTTTAACTTAATCACTCATAAACACCCCTTCTTTGACATTCACTTTTATTTCACCACATTTTTTGTGAAGTCCTTTTGAACATTTTCCAACATTAAAGGCATTGACAAATTGCAGGTTGCCTTTATTGAAGGTAATATAGAAAAATGTCAAAAAATGTCAAAAATGTTTAAATGTGTTATTTATTCAAAGGGCAGAACTAGCGAAATAACAAAAGCATACTCCTGCATTATTATTTGAGGTCTGCCCTCATCAATAGGTCTTTTGTGTATTCTCCAGTTTTAGTTTTCTCTGGAGTTTGATTAATGACTCACTGGAGAAGACTGACAAATGTTTTATTTATTATTGCAAAAATTGGTAGCTGCTCCATAGTCTGTTTATGTACCTCCTTCTACATGCAGTAGATCTATTCACATATTTAGTATGTGGGCTATGGTGAGAAATTTGGGGGTTCACATCAGAAATCAAACAAGGCCTTTCGCAAGGGATAAAAGGTACTGCAGATGCTGGAGAATCCGAGACAACAAGCATGGGGCTGGAAGGGTTTAGGCCCGAAGCGTCAAGTTTTCCTGCTCCTGTGGTGCTGCTTGGCCTGCTGTGTTCATCCAGCCCCATGCTTGTTGTCAAGGCCTTTCGCAACATCAGGAACACAAAGTCTCATTTTCCAACTAAGTTCCAGGTGTCGTGATGAAATTCTCAGTAGTGAGTGGCAAAAGGCCTGTTTGTGGGAATCATTGCTCATTACTACCTAAACTTCTCATAACAGAAACATCAGAACAGGAGTAGGCCATTCAGCCCTTCAAATCTATTGCACCATTTAATGAGATCATAGCTGATCTGTGGGTTTGACTCCAGATACCTGTCTTTGGCCCATCTCCCTTAATTCCTTTGTTTCATAAAAAAAATTATCTCAGAATTAAAATTAACAACTGAACCAGCATCCACTGCAATTTGTGGAAGACTTCTGCCACCTTTTCTGTGTAGAACTGCTTCCTAACATCCCTACTGAATGGTCTGTCCCTAATTCTCAGACTATGCTCCTTTGTTCTAGAATCCCCAAATAGTGAACATGGCTTACCTTTATCTACCCTGGCTTTTTCTGTTAATACATCATCATAGAGTCATAGAGATATACAGCACGGAAACAGACCCTTCAGTCCAACTCGTCTATGCCGACCAGATGTCCTATGTAAATCTAGTCCGTTTTGCCACCATTTGGTCCATATCCCTCTAAACCCTCCCTATTCATATAAGTGTTGTAATTGTACCTTCCTCCACCACTTCCTCTGGCAGCTTATTTCATACACACATCACCCTCTGCATGAAAGTTGCCCCTTAGGTCGCTTTTATATCTTTCCCCTCTCACCTTAAACCTATGCCCTCTAGTTTTGGATTCCCCCACCCTGGGGAAAAGACCTTGCCTATTTACCCTATCAATTCCCCCCATAATTTTATAAACCTCACAAGGTCACACCTCAGCGTCCAATGCTCCAGGGAAAATAGCCCCAGCCTATTTAGCATCTCCCTATAGCTCAAACCCTTCAAATCTGGCAATATCCTCATAAATCTTTTCTGAACCCTTTCTAGTTTCACAACACTCTTCCTATACCAGGGAGACCAGAATTGCGTGCAATACTCCAAAAGTGTCCTAACCAATGTTCTGTACTGTCACAACATGACTGCCCAACTCCTATACGCAATGCAGTAACCAATAAAGACAAGCATAGTAAACGCTTTCTTCACTATCCTATCTACCTGCGACTCTCCACTTTCAAGGAACTATGAACCTGCACTCCATGGTCTCTTTTGTTCAGCAAAACTCCCCAGGACCTTACCATTATGTGTATAAATCCTGCCCTGATTTGCCTTTCCAAAATGCAGCACCTCACATTTATCTAAATTGAACTCTATCGGACACTCCTCGGCCCATTGATCCATCTGTATTCTGAAGTAACCTTCTTCGCTGTCCACTACACCTCCAATTTTAGTGTCATCTGCAACCTTATTAACCATACCTCCTATGTTCATATCCATATCTAGGCACTTTTGCATTGTCATATCATTAATCCCACATAACAAATAATCTCTCAGCATCTCATTTAGGGTTAAACCAAAATCAAAAGTGTCTGCCAGCTGTCTTAACCTCAAACATCCCGAAATGGATCCCTCTGGATCTGAAACTGTCGAGTAAAACAGATCACATCTCAGAATTAGAAGAGCCTTGGTGTTGTAGTACTCCTCAGCTAAATCCATCAACTCTTGAAAGGTTTTAGCATCTGGGCTTCTCGTAACCAAAGTAGCTGGGGGCTCGACAAGCTGTCACAAGAATTAGTCATTGGTTTGTGTCTGCCCCAATGTCATTTGCCTGAAAAATTAATGCATTCTTTCCACATACTGGGCCCAGTCTTCGTCGGCAGGACTTAACAAGGCAAGGTTCCCAAATAGCAGCATGATGCCAGAAATGCTTACTCCAACTCAAAGACGACTGATGTGAGTGAACCTATTCAGGGACGTGATTTTTTCTTGTCGCCACTGAAATAACTCCAGAGGCCAGTATCCTGTCACCAAGTGACCCTTTATTTACACACTTAGAGTACATGACACTGACCCAACTAGCTTAGAGCCAGCTCCCACAGTGAACAGAACCCCTGACACTCCTATTTATATCTGTCAGCCAGGGCTCGCTGATTGAACCAGGTTAACAGCCCCAATCAAGGAACTCATATTCTATAATATCCATCTGGCTGACCTCATCTCAATCACTACAAAGTGAAAGAGAAAAAACAATGATTGGAATTTGAAACAGTTGAGACATAGTGGACCAAACAGCTTCTTTCTAAGATGCACTTTTGATCACCGAGTTAAAATCAGCAGATATCAGGTAAGTGGCAGTGCTGCGATCTTGAAGACTTTGATCAGATCATCCCTTAACATTCCAAGTTCTAGAAAAAACAGGCCTAATTTGTATATAACAAGGTGTAGAGCTGGATGAACACAGCAGGCCAAGCAGCAGAGGAGCAGGAAAGCTGACGTTTCAGGCCTAGACCCTTCTTCAGAAATGGGGGAGGGGAAGGGGATTCTGAAATAAACAGGGAGAGAGAGGGAGGTGGATAGAAGATGGATAAAGGAGAAGATAGATGGAGAGGAGACAGACAGGTCAAAGAGGCGGGGTTGAAGCTGGTAAAGGTGAGTAGAGGTGGGCAGCAAGGGAGGGGTTAGGTCAGTCCAGGGAGGACGGACAGCTCATGGAGGTGGGATGAAGTTGGTAGGTAGGAGATCAGGGTGAGGCTTGAGGTGGGAAGAGTGGAGAAGTGGGAGGAAGGACAGGTTAGGGAGGCGGGGACGAGCTGGACTGGTTTTGGGATGCGGTCGGGGGAGGGGAGATTTTGAAGCTTGTGAAGTCAACATTAATACATTGGGCTGCAGGGTTCCCAAGTGAAATATGAGATGCTGTTCCTACAACCTCCAGGTGGCATCGTTGTGGCACTGCAGGAGGCCCAGGATGGACATGTCGTCCAAGGAGTGGGAGTGGGAGGGGGAGCTGAAATGGTTCGCGAATGGGAGGTGCAGATATTTGTCACAAACCATTTCAACTCCCTCTCCCACTTCCACTCCTTGGACGACATGTCCATCCTGGGCCTCCTGCAGTGCCACAAAGATGCCACCTGAAGGTTGTAGGAACAGCATCTCATATTTCACTTGGGAACCCTGCAGCCCAATGGTATTAATGTGGACTTCACAAGCTTCAAAATCTCCCCTCCCCCGACTGCATCCCAAAACCAATCCAGCTTGTCCCCGCCTCCCTAACCTGTCCTTCCTCCCACTTCTCCACTCTTCCCACCTCAAGCCTCACCCCGATCTCCTACCTACCAACTTCATCCCACCTCCATGAGCTGTCCGTCCTCCCTTGCTCCCCACCTCTGCTCACCTTTACCGGCTTCAACCCGCCCCTTTGACCTGTCTGTCTCCTCTCCATCTATCTTCTCCTTTATCCATCTTCTATCCACCTCCCCCTCTCTCCCTGTTTATTTCAGAATCCCCTTCCCCTCCCCCCTTTCTGAAGAAGGGTCTAGGCCTGAAACGTCAGCTTTCCTGCTCCTCTGATGCTGCTTGGCCTGCTGTGTTCATCCAGCTCTACACCTTGTTATCTCAGATTCTCTGGCATTGGCAGTTCCTACTATCTCCCTAATTTGTACTTGGTCTTCTCATAACTTAACCCCTGAAGTCCTGGCTTCATTGCAGGTTCTCATCCTACCATCAGCAAAATAGAAATTAGACGCTGAGAATTACTAACATGGAAGTCTTATGTGTGTACCTGGTGAGTGCAGCTTGCCATTTTCTCTTCTGAAACTCCACCTTGGACACCTGTTACCAACAACTCAGGGTATGCTCCATGGGCAGTGACCACATATATACCAATCAACCGGTGCTGGCATCTGCCATGAGCCAGCCTCACCGCATTGTCATGGTACATCTCTGATCCACACACACAGTACAATTCAACACTTTAACGCTGCACTTTGGAGCACACTAGCACCTTTCATTGCAATGCTGCTGCCAGGACATTTTATACACAGGGACAGGCACCCATGTCACTGATTGGCCTAGGCTGCATCTCAGGGCTGCTTGTTTCCTTTCTTAAGGCTGACTCACTCAGCATCGACTTGGGTGCTCACAATATCCCTATCTTACCCTGCATTTTAGTGTAGCCTCAGCTGCAATTTAGAGGCATATGGTACTTCTGTTTTGCCTTGCTGTTTAGCCTAAACACAAAGCCAGATAGCTTGTCTTGTTTGTCAGCGGTAAAGGGACAAGGGGATGGACATATTACTGTATGGCACAGCGCTATATCAATCTTGCACCTACAGCATGTGCCAGCAGTCTGTGTGACAAACATACTGCATGCGCAAAAACTAAATGGGCAGTAGTTCTCGTTCAGGTGAAGTGGGGACTTCTTCAGTCAGTCAATGGCATCATCCAATCTCATTCCAGAGGCTTGGACAAGGTTAGTCAGGATCAGGGGGTTAGTTTCACTGGGGGTGGGCCACAGTCAGTCCTGTAGGTCCGGTGCAAACAGACAAGGGGGTCATGGATCATCTGTTAAAGAGTTTCATGGACTGCAGTCATGGTGCGGTCAGTCATTACTCAGTGCTGTCTGTCCAAGTCGGTCAAGGTGGACGGGGTGTGAGTTGTGGGGTTGGAGTGGGAATATTGTCAGTCTTAGGGCTTAGCATAATGAATGTCATAGTGAGTATCCCTAGACTCTGTAGAAGTAGGGAAGTGGTGCGACTCAACACTGGGGATTATAGGCAGCAGCACCATGGGATACAAACAGTATAACAGCGGTTAAGGGGGCAATTTAGGGGTGTGCTGGTTGGGTGTGGGAGCATGTGGGATGCTGCGGGGGTATGGAATGAAGATTCTGTGGATGGAACCTGATGACCGGGAGAGGCCTGATACTCACATGTTCAGCGTGATCCGCATTGCCTTCCATGATCTCCCTATGAATCAAAATGGTTTTGACCATGGCAGAGCGAGCAGAGTCACTCTTTGCTTGATGGCCAAAAACGTGGCTTTCACTTTGATGCAATGGGAGGCTCTTCCAGGGGCATTTCTAACAATGATGGACCTGCAGAGTGCAGGTTGAAATAATTTGCTCATCACAGGATGGTTCCTAGGAGACCAGGGCTACCCACTGAAGCTATTGCAGATGACTTCATTCCATAACTCCTTGTCTGGGGTCAAGTGCAGCTCATTCTTCAACCAGGGGCCTGGTGGAGCAGATGGTATCCAGAACAGAGGATCCGCTCATTGGGCCAGTCAAGTAGGACCTTGCAGTATTCTCTGGATAGAGTGTACCACATATAATCATAGCATGTTAGGCTGTGCACAATACAGAGCAAGCAAAGAAGGGACATCATAGAATCTAAAAAACTGAAGCAGGCTTCCTCCTGAGAAAGAGGATGAGGATATCGATCAAGAAGAGCATCACCTGTAGCATGATCCTGTGCTGCAGCATCGCTTACTACAAACAGACTGGACTTAATTGATACCTAGTTCCAATAGATCAGATCTGGGTATGATGATCAATTATTGAATGTAAAATTGTTGGTACTCAATGTGAGCAATTTGTTTGTGCTGCGAAAAGTAAATGCTGCTTCTCTTTGCCTTCTGTTCACTTTAGCTGATCATAAAAAGAAGTTAATTTTTTGAAGGCTGTCCTCTACGTGACGGCTCCACATTCATCAAAGATATGACGCTGGGCTACAGTGGGTGTTCGGGCAAGTGTAGCAATGAGTTAGACAGGTTTGTAAAATGCAATGTGGTTAAGGACTGTAGAGTTGTGTCGCCTGAAACTTAAAGTACCCTGGGTATAGGAACGGACACTTGTACAAGCAAGAATGTGTCAGCCATGCCACCAAAATGCTGTGATTTGTGTCATACATTGACGGTAAAGGGCAATTCTGACTGCCAACATTTCACTGAGCCTGAGGTTCCAAGATAGCATTTGCACTAGAGGGGTACCAGTATATACCGGGATGACCCAGCACTGGTGTACTTCAGCTATGGCGAGTGGGAGATTCGGGCTAGCATCAGACAAGAGGGCCACCACTGGGGCATGGTAGGGAGTCAATGAGGCAAGTTTGGATTCATAGTGTGAGAAGATTTCCTCAGCCCTGCAGAGAGGAACCCTCCATGAAACTTGACTAAAATACGGTAAGAACCTATGTTCTTCACCAACACTACTCTATTTATGTGGAATTAGTATTTTCATCAAAATTTCCATAGCATTTACATAAAGCTATAAGTTAGGTTTAATGGCTTAATTCAGGTTGAATTCTCTTTACACCTTAATTGTTTACAGGAATGTTATGATGTAATTTCTTTCCACTTACAAAATTAACATTGAAATAAAGCCTAAAAGTTGAAATTTAAAAATAATGGAATTCAATAACCTTGTTTAATTACTACCACAGCCTGGAAGAAATATTTTTACTTTGCTGCTCCACTATATTTTCCTCTTTACCAATTCTTCCAAGTATTGACATCCTCTGAGTATAGTTGCACAGGTGACAAAAGCTTTCTGAGACCTCATGCAAGTTTTCAGTTTTTATAAGATCCTACATTGTATTTTAATAGCCTAATTGTTTATAGGGGACCTACAGCCAAACACAATGCTTTCCTTGTTTAATATTGACACTAATATTAGCCTGAGAAACCAACATGGTTTATTTGAAAAATCAGCCACTGTTGCTAGATCTGCACATTATGTGTCAATACTCAGGTAGAGAGAGCAGCTGTAAGGTCCTCTGGGGCAATGGCAACTTTACTTTATGAATATTATAGCCAAATAAAATTCTAGTAAAATTTGAGCAATTTATTTTTAAAATGATGATCATATTATTGTGGTGTAACACAAGATTAAGATTTCTAATGAGGGCAACTATTTTAATTGTACGTGATATTTTAATCAATAAGAATTACATATTAACGCATCAGAATACTGATAGCATGTTACAGTAGCACTGTAGTCATTTGTTAACAAATAGTGTCACCATGTGGAGTCTTTAAGACATTACAACAGCAAGCCTTATATAAAAATAAAAACAAACATCTCATCTGGAATTGGAAAAAAATCCTTCTTTCCATCTCTGACTCCTCCCTTCTCTTCCTTGATATTTCTGTTTCCATTTCTAGGGATAGACTGACCACCGTTATCCATTACAAACCCACTCTTCCCTTGACTATGCATCCTCACACCCTGCTTCCTGTAAGGACGCTATTCCATTCTCCCAGTTTCTCCGACTCTTTCGCATCTGTTCTGAAGATGCCAACCTCTGCTGTTGGGGGTGGGGACAGGGACGGGTACCGGACGGGGTGGGGGATCATTCAGACATGTCCATCTTTGTCCTCAACCAAGGATTCCCTGATATCGTGGTTTATAGGTCCCTCAGCAGTGACCAACCCATTTCCCACAGCTCTACCCTGACCATTTCGTTCTCCTTTCACAACAATGATCATAAGCTGCCATTTCCTCCACCTCCTTTGGGATGCCACAACCAAACACATGTTCCCCTCCCCTCCCTTGCCAGCATTCTGCAGGGACCATTCCATTAGGGACACCCTTGTCCACTCCTCCTCTATTCCCAATGCCACCCTACATCACCACGGCACCTTTCCTTGCAAAAGCAGAAGGTGCAATACTCACTGTCCAACGCCCCAGACTCAACAATACAAGTGATTTACTCGTATTGCATTCAATCCAGTCCTGTATTTACCGCTCACAATGTGATCTGCTGTATGTTGAGGGGATGAAATGCAGACAGGGTGACTACTTTGCTAAACACCACTGCTCTATCTGTAGAAATGATCCCAAGATGCCAGTTGCCTGCAACCTGAAAACACCACTGTGCTCCCATGCCAACATTTCCGTCCCAGGCCTGCTGCAGCGCTCCAGTGAGGCTCAACGCATGGATGAGGACCAACACTTCATCTTCCACCTAGACATCTCACAGCCTTCATGCTTCAACAGTGAGTTTAACAATTTCAGAGCGTGAACAGTCCTTCCATGTTCCCATTCCCAAATCCCAGATTCAGTTCTGTATGGGGTTACACTCAACACTATCAGTTTTCAATATGCACAGTTCCCATTATCACCTACTCAGATTTACTTCATCCTCGGCTTCCTATCAGCAATCTATTTTTTTGTTTTGCTTTATCTCTCTCTCAGCACTGTCTTTATCTATTTGTTTCACTTCTTTCTTCTCCACCATCACCCCATTCTCCCAACCACTGTAACCCTCTCCCCTAGTCATCAGCGTAAATATTATCATTTTCCAGCTGCATTCAGTTCTGATGACTACATACATTAACGCTGTTTCTCTCTTTAAAAAAGCTGACAGACTTGAATAAGGGTCCATTCAGCCCATCATGTCTGCACTGGCTAAGTGTGCCATTTTGATTCTTGTAACTCCTAAGATATACACTGAAATCAATGTTACAGAATTCATTCTATCACCATAGCAAAGACATCGTGTACCACATTGTATAACAATAGCGCACTCAATTTTTTGAACCGTCACTAAATCCAGTTTGTAAAAATAGCCAAAGAACCTGCAATATGTTCTAACCGCAACAATAGTTTATATGTTTGCTGAGGTTTGTGATATAATGACCAAGAATGCTTCAGGAGAATTATAAAACCAAGAATGACACTGTGCCAAAAAAAAAAGACAGTAGGTCAGATGACTAAAATCTTGAGGGACAAGTTAGGTTTTAAGAATTATGTTAAAGAACAAAAGGATGGTAGAGAGATCGAGAGCTGTAGGGACAGCATTCCAGAGCTCGGAACCCAGAGAACTGAAGGCAAACTCATGATGAGTGGAGTAATTAAAATTGCGCCAGAATTAGAGGAGAACAGAAATCTTGGACAATTAGGGGACTGGAGAAGTTTAAGGAGATAAAAAGGGAAGAGACTATGGAGTGATTTGAAAATAAGGGTGCACATTTTAAAATCAAGATGTTACTTTGACCTTAGCTAATATAGCTCAGCAAGCATAAGCGTGACAAACGAACTGAGAGTTAAGATATGGTAATATTGATTGTTGTAAAATATGAACAACCAATATTCAACTTTCATCATCTGATTTTAATACCTGAAACCTTTCATGTACTAAAATGGCTTTAAAAGGATGACAAACCTAAAATGGCGACATTGATCAGATTGAGGCAAGTTCACAAAATCAGTGTGGAATAAACAAAATTGTCTGAAGTGAAATTACCATGTTATCAAACAATATTGAAACTGAACAAGGCAGCAAGAAACTGGCAACACCTGTTTTGATTAGTGACAGATATTAGATGTGCAAAGTTGCCACCTTGGAGATTCAATGGGTTCAGACTTAGGAATACAGAAATGAATTCTATTTCACTAATTGTCTTTGAGCAGCAGAACAGAGAAAGAAATATGTATTGGTAACAGCTTTAACTCTGCTACTGTGTAGCCCTTTCACCAAGGCTCATGGATTGGAACCCCAGCACCATGACCACTCAATGGTGCTCACCCACCTCATGAACATTTCCTGCCCACTGTGACTTCTGCTCAATCACTGGAGACACACCCCCCCGCCTCTCTTGATCCTGCATCACCACTGGTTTTCCATCCACTGTTGTCATATTTTGTCCCTCCCTTTAGCTCAAAGCAGAAAAACTAGCCCACCCCCAAACTGATGTGTCCAACTGATGTGCCTGTAATCCCAGACTGGCCACACCTGACCTGAAGGTCTGATGGTGTCCAACACACTGGACTGGATTCATACAAGCCCTCGACTGACAGTAATGGTACCCTGACTGATAGGGATAGTACTCCCTAACAGACAGTCGTTCCCCACGATCCCACTAAGGATTATTCCCCTTTGACTTTCACACATGACTGCTTGCTTGAAGCTTAAGCAATGTATTTGCCACATAGGCTGCAGGTGTAAAATTGATGCAGCATGGTGCTATACAGCAACATGTTCACCCTTTGACTGTCCAGTTCTGCAAGCCATGATGCTGTCTCTCCTTATGTGCTGCAAAGGAATGCAAGTCACAGAGGCTGACAGTACCTAAGTAAGTGCAAAGTGAGTAAGCACTAACACATGAAGCTAGGTATAAGAGGCCTAAGATGCACCCTGTGTAGATGCACGAGTTGTGTTTGTGTGCCCATACATAATGCGATCTGGCAGAAGTACACAAGTTGCAATTTTCTTAGTTCTTTTTAGTTGTGACAGGCAGCACCTCAGTGCAGGCTTGGAGGGCCGAAGGGCCTGTTCCTGTGCTGCAATTTTCTTTGTTCTTTGTCAGAGTCCCTTCGCTCCAAAAGGAAGTCCTGATGGTCTTGAAGTGATTTGTAATTTGGTCTGAGAACAGCCATGATGAAGTGGTGAAGCTTATGGTTTGTTTTTGCTGACTTGCTTAGATGAAAGGTGGAGGAGGATAGTGTCCTTCACAGTGCATGCAATGACATTGTAGGGTCAATAAGAATTGGATGAAAGACAGGAGCAAGTGGTGACCTACTGCCGCCAGATTACCACTCTGACTTTCATATCAGGAATTTGCTCCATTTAGTTTCTCAGGGAAGGAAGAGAGAATTAGAAACTGCAAAGAAATGAGGCGAGTTTAGCTAATGAAATGCGAATGCATGGATTTAAGGTAGTCGCTGCTCATTAGTGAGGTTCTGAACTCACTGGTTAAACCCTAAAGGAAAAATTGGAAATTATTTTCTGGACATTGAAAATCTGACATTATCCATTTTTGATATATATTCCTAAAACTACCCAAGGTAATGGAAAATTCCACTGATTGTATATTCTATTCATCACAAGCATTACTGATGCACTTAATTCAGACCAGATGGGTGAGGTTTAACATTGTTGATATGACTGGAGTGTGGTATTTAGAACCCTTTTGATGGTTGACTACATTACAGCTCACAAGGACTTAAATGGCCATATGTGGTACCATGTGATATTACAGCAGGATTAACAAACTCAGGAGTATGTCACAATCAATGAGCAGAATTTAACTTTATGTCTCCATTTTTTTTTCCTTATTACTTTGTGTCACCTTCTGACATTGCCACTTGCCCCTTCAAGAATAATAATATCCTGGTTTCATGTAAGAAAAACCCCTGCACTTTCAATATAATAAAATGTGAAAAATATATGGTGTGCAGACACAGGTATTGGAGTTAAGTGAAGTAATTGAGGGTATAGTTGAAAAATAGGATTTTGTGAAGTAAATAAGGCGACTATAATTTAATAAGCCAAATCTTGGTATTTACTGCTGAATAATTTTATTGGATCTTTTTTGTTACCAAATCAACACAATTGTTTTTCCCAATACCAAAAATAACAATGTTTATTCTGAAAAGGACTAGTTTAGAAATTTTCTTTTAGTTACTATTTATTGAATAATTTCAAATCCAAGATAATACTTTCTTTCATATTGTTTCATTGAAGTTGCGCACATTTCTTTAAACTGGACTAATATCATCAACATTTGCATTAAATTGCTCTGGGAATTATATAAGTGAGCATTTTCTTTCAAGTACAATAGCAAATATAAAACACATTTAAAGTTTGTGTAAAACTGCATCTAATTGAATAATGTTAGTGTCAGAAAAAAAAACTACTGGATAAACATGGATAATCATTTGGGTCAATTTTTTTCACTTGCTCATTTGCACATGTTAGAGACAATCTGTATGTGGGACTTGTGGCTTCATCTAACTGCTCAAGAAAATATTAAGCCTCTCTTTCTAAGTGAGCAAACTGGAAACTAATTAGAATTTAATCATTGCTGGAAATACTGCAATAATTACCTGCATAGAAACAGGTAAACAAAATTACCTTTTACTTCAGTGCCATTTATGGGGGGTGATATAACGACAGAGTAACAACTTTATATCAAAAAGTAACTTATATGGGAAAAGACACAAAAGTATGACAAAAATATCACAGATGCTAAGGTTTTGTAGGGCGTAAGTATGCCAAACAAAAGACTTCTGATGTTTCTGATACTAAGTAAGGAGATAAGTCAATTTAGACTCTACTTCATATGCAGTAAAACATTGGTGAAGGCTTGAGAGTC
Source organism: Ginglymostoma cirratum (assembly GCA_024137785.1). Classification (NCBI taxonomy): domain Eukaryota; kingdom Metazoa; phylum Chordata; class Chondrichthyes; order Orectolobiformes; family Ginglymostomatidae; genus Ginglymostoma; species Ginglymostoma cirratum. The sequence continues at coordinate 17,631,125 of JAHRHZ010000268.1, forward strand.
TGTGTTTAATATTTTACGATTCCAGGATCAAGCTGTTATATCCATTTATAACTCAGCTCCTTGCACTTTAAACTTAGCCCACCTATACAGGGAGAAGCAAAGAGGAGAACTTAAGCCATGTGGTGTAATATTAAATGAGCATTGTGTGCAGGCAAAATGGCAGGTAAAAGCTGAAAAACCAGTTAGAATAATAACTTTGTTTCTGCAGAATGTGTTGGAAGATCAATGCAAATCAGCAACACACAAAACAAGTATTGCTGGAACTAAATAAGTAAGTAGCGGAAAAAAAGGCAGTCCACAGCATCCACATATTTTGTGAGATTCTTTGCCTCTAGCTGCATATTATACAAGCAAAACATGGTTGGTCCCATTGAGCTGGACCGTTTATTGTCCCTTGCAGTATAACTCTAGTGTTAAAGAACTGGTGCTATCATTAAGATGTGGTTGAAGAAGACAAGTGCAAATAACAGTACATTTAATAACATTTAGCCCACAGGAGCAACATCAGAAATGACAGACTCCTTTCTAGAAAAGCAAGGAAATTCTTCCAATGTCCAGCTAAAATATGTGCTTTGAATAACATGTAAAAAACAGATGTGTTTATTTATTACATGGCTGTTTGAGAGATCTTTCTGTGTGTAAAGTGGCTGCCACATTTCCCACGTTGCAAGGAAGTCCACTCTTGAAAATTTTTATTTACTAAAAAGTATTTGGAACTTCAGGATCAGGTCAGGCACTATATAAATGAAAATCTCTTTCTCTTCCTGTCATAGGAGACTTAAGGGAAAGAAGTTCATTCCATCGAGGCTAAATTTAACCCACAGTCAGGAACTGTTGTAAATGTGCCACCTTTTAACATTACTTGATTATTCAATGGCAGTGATAGAACATCAGCACAGATTTACTCTTCTCTTACATGAACACAAACAGACCTAAGGGGACATTCGAAGGCCACAACTTTATTTACTAATAATCTGCTCTGGTACAAAGAAGTTCCACCTCTATATCTGACTTTGTACAAGATCATGTAAGCAATGACTAATCGTTTTTGCGATCAATGGGTTGGAATCTGGGCAATTCATTGCATATACCTCAGGAGATGGTAGTCTGTATCAATAATCCCAAACTAATGGCAAATGTAGTTACTTAGATAGTCAGTCGTAATGTGTGTGTTGCAGATGATCTAGACCAGTGCCAAACATGATTAGTTATTGAAAACACATCTCTTCCATTAATATTTTAAACAAGAAATGTAACACTGCAATGAGATGCATGTTTCTATATCTCAGATTGATTGATCATAATTTCCAACAGTATAGTTAATGAATAAACAATGTTAGTTAGTTTGTTTGTAGTGTTAAAAGATGGCTAGAGGGAACAGCAAACAGAAATGAAAGGGCCTTCAAAAAAGAGCAAGAAGAGAACTTACCACAGCCTTGAAGAAGTGGAAGAAAGGAAAAATCCACATTAAGTATATACACTACTGCCAAAGTGCATCAAACAATTCAGCAATATTGCTCCCAATTTAATGAACATGTACATTTAAGATTTCCATAGCTTGGAGTATTTACAAGGGTTATGCATTAGCAATACAGGGATCTAACTGTCATTAGTTGCCCCCAATGAAGGAATGGTGAATTTAAGAAGAAGTTTGCAGTGCTAGACAGACCAGTGTAAATTGGATGCCTGGAACCTCTGATGCCTTTGTGACCCATAGTGTCAGTAAAATTTCAATGTTCATTGTTTTTGGGAATCAGAAAATATACATGTCTCATATATATTAAAAACCAATCATACATTAGGTTTAACATATTTCAAGATCAGTGCTTCATAAGGTATTTCAAAATCAAATGTAAATGTGTCAAATTTGCTCATCATTTTTGTGAAAGCAATTCATGCAGATATGGCATGATAATCATGAAACTACTGCTTTGAATGTAAAATAAGATAACAAGAATAATTCACTTTTTTTTAGAAACTGTTTAAAATTGGGTTTGAGACAGGCTTGGTACAAAGTACATTTATAGTTTGCTACAATTCATGTACACAAAAAGCAATGTCCAGAGCAAGGTGTAATTGTAAATGTTACATTATCACATTGCACTTACCTGTCCATAAAAAGCGACACGGTAGTATCTTCCAAACAAGCGTTTTTCAGAATGTACAACCTCTGTGATCTTATGATAGGATCGATGAATGGTGTAGTAGAGTTCTGACAATCTCTGTAATGAATAAAATGTTTATGTGAACATTTAATTGGGGGAAAAAGTTGTGTTCTGCCATTCAACAATAACCTGCGAAGTGATTTGACAACAGGGTGGTGCTTAGGACAAGTAACAGGTGACAACACATGACAAAGTGAAAGGAATTAGGTTGAAACTGTTAAGATGTTTCAATCATTGTTTAATAATGACAGAAATCTAATTAGGAGCAAACAAACATATCAAATGATAGGAAATGTATTAGAAGATGCACACGAGAAAAGGATGGTTTCCTGTTCCTTTGATCAGCAGCTTATAGATGTTAAACATACAAACTTCTTTTTCCACCTATTTACTCAGTGCTAACTTCATGGAATCAGCCAGCATTAACAAATGGCATTCTGTAAATCATACCTCTGCCAGCTCTCTGAAAGAGCTACAAATTAGTCTTAACTTTCCCTTTCTTTCCTCAATATCCCTGCAGATATTTTGTTTACAAGTATACATCAAATTTAGGCAGTGTTCTCCAGATCATATCATGGTATATTCCAGATCGTAAAAATCTTTTGATTTCCTTCCTGTTTTTTTTTCATTATCTATCTGAGATCGATGTCATATGGTTAAGTTTTGTAAATTTTAAAAATATATACTCAAGATAAGGGGTCAAATTTTGCTGAGAAGTGTTGAGCGCTAAGGAAAGAGAAACAGCAAAAGAGAAACAGAAAGGTAGAGTGAAAGAGGGACAGAATGTAGTACTCAAAAAATAACAATATATAAACATGTTATGCTGACTTTCTGAAGGAACTTCTTCAGTCTAACAACTTAGTTATTGGGTTTTGTTTCATTTTGCAGTTTAACTGATATATTTCAGATTAAACACTCAAACCTCGGAGAATTCCCCCAGGAAAATATTATCAACTTAAATATATTAAAGCATTAAGTTCTTATCTCAAGCAATATCCAGCTTTCATGGGATTACAACAACAATAAGCAATACTGTGTTGAGGGAGAGAAATAAAAACTAATTATGGATGCATACTAGTGAGAAACTGTTCTATTTTATAAAACCGCAGGTCTTATCAATGCCAACAAAGACTACAACATACCTTAAAGTCTCTCTTCTTTTCATAAACCAAAATAACAGGCTTGTAGACATTTGCAATAAGTTCATGCCGTTCAGATTTCCACAGGTAGTCTACACATGCTTCCAGCTGCTCCACAAGAGTATCCTATTCACACAGAAGAAAAAAGAATTAAAATTTTCTTGAACTTGCTATTTATAATAACACTGCAGGATTATGAAATATCATAATACTGAGGTAGAGAAATACATTAAGCCACTGATTTGTTAGGGTCCCTTGGTTCATGTACAGAAAGAAAAGTAGACATCAACATTGCAAGTATGCATTGAGAATCATTACAATCAGCACTTAACACATCTTTGGGAAATTACAGTGAACGTCTAAAGACAATGGCCTGCACAAGCTATGATTTTGAATGGTACTTTTCCATGATTTCAGAGCTGATGGTTCCTTACAGATCGAATGTAACCTGGAACTTGGCTAAAATTAGACTGATCAATTTCTATTCATAAGACCCAACTTTTTTCTTGCTCCCTACATCTGCTGTCAATACCTTGGTCTCTCAAAGAGATATTTTAATGCAATTAATCAGTTTAGCATGTTATTATGTTTGTGGATTAATAGAAGTTTACTTCACAGCACATTGCACACAGCGTACATAAGACCATTTAGGTGTAGAAGTGAAAAATAGGCCATTCAGCCTATCAAGTCAGCTCTGCACTTCAATGCAATCATAGTCAACCTGATAATCCTCAACTTCACTTTTCTGCCTTTTTCCCATAACCATTGATAACTTTACTCATTAAAAGCCTACCATAATCTTGAATACTCTTAACAACACAACCTTGACAGCCCTATGTGGTCAAGAATTCTACTGATTCACTACCCTCTAAGAGAAGAAATTCCTCCTCGTCTTTGTCTTACATTGGTGATCCCTTATTCTAAGTTCATTTTATGTAGTCCTAGACTCTCCTAAAGAGGAAACAACCTTTCTGCATCTACCCTGTCAAGCTCCCTAAGAATCTTACATGTTTCAATAAGGTCACCTCTTATTCTTTTCACCGCTAATGAGTATCAGCCCAACCTACTCAACATCTCCTAACAAGACAGTTCCTCTACACCTGGAATCAACCAAGTGAACCTACTCTGAACTGTCTCCAATGCCAGTATATTTTTCTTGAGATGAAGGGGACAAAAATATTCACGGTATTCCAAAGTATGATCCAGCTAGAACCCTGTATAATTTAAGCAAGACCCCTCCCTGTTTTTGTACTCCATTCCTTTTGAAATAAAGGTCAACAGTCCATTTGCCTTTCCTATTACCTGCTGAACATCAATGTTTGATTTTTGTAATTCTTATAGGATGGATAACTGACTTGCAGAAGTTTCCAGATCCAGCTTTATTCAAAATTGTTTTATTTCTTCTGTCTTTAAAGAGATTAATTTTCATTAAAGACCAAATGGGAAATGGACTGTGACTGACTGGTAAATAATTTCATACTCCATTATACCACTAAATTGAAATTCATGCCTAGTAATTACCAAAAGTTCTGTCCTAAGAACAATGCAGAAATAAAGATACATTCTTACACAAATAGAAAAAAAGATAGAATATAGATAGAATTTAATAGATGTCATAAGATGTAAACCAAGGGCTGAATTTTATGAACTATCTATGGCCACCAAAATGGTCAGGTGTACCTGTAATTTAAGACATTATGCCATTGGTGGCATATCAACTGTTGATCCTCCCACCTCCTGCACTATTTGACAGGCGGCTAGGTAACCATCTGATAATTTGCCCATCCTTGGCCCGTTTAAAGGTCTTTTTCTGGGCAATTAATGTCCAATTAAGAGCACTATTCCATCATCATCCATTATCATAGATTGCAGGAAGGCCTGTGCCCAACGTGTAGACTGGCGCATTAAACCCCACAGACTGCTAGTCAGTGAAAGGGATGCTTACTCTTTCTTAAGTCCCCAGTATCAGCTGGATGCCCCTCTCCCCTGTCGACAACCCCCCCCCCGATCCTCTCATATATGAGCCTTTCTGACTGTTCCAAGGAGCCAGGTACATTTTGCTCCTGCCCGTCTGCGAGTTGCAGCTTTCATGTGGCCCAAGTGCTTGTTCAGAACTGTAGCACTTACCTGAATTTTATGTGTCACTGGACCTAACCTTGCGTCGACTATACCTCTTACCCATGCGGGGCCATTCCTGTGGTTTCTATACCAAACTTTGTCCCCTGAAATAAACTTAGGAGTCTAGTATTGGGCAACAGCATTCTTGATGCCATTTCACTCTCCCCACCCCTCTTCTCCCAACCCAGGTCCGGAAAGATCAGATTTAACTCAGTGTAGAGTTTTCTCCCCATTAGTAACTCTGCTGGAGCTATCCCTGTAGTTGCATGAGGGGTTGTTCTACAATCAAGTAGGAACTGGGACAGTTTGGTATCTAGTGAAGCTGTAGGCAGTTTCTTTAATCCTGCTTCAAAGTTTTGACTGATCTTTCTGCCAGACCATTGGATGATGGATGGTATGGAGATGTTCTGTTATGTCCAGATACACAAATTCCCACGGTTAATTGATGGACTGTTATCTATGACCAACAAATCAGGGAGTCTGTGTATTGCAAAAGATGTGCACAGTTTTTCTATTGTTGTCCCTGTGTTTGACGAATGAACTCTACTCACATCAAAGCACATGGAGTGGACATCGATAATGATTATCGATTTTGAACCCATGAAAGGACTGCATAGTCGACATGCAATCGACTCCAGGGTTTACCCAGCCATTTCTCCAAATGTGGGGGACATGCTGGTGATAATGTTTGTACTTGTCGGCACTCTGGGCATTAGCCCACCATTGCAGCTATGTCTGCATCCAATCCTGGCCACAAGGCATTACTTTTCCCCAACATCTTCATTTTGGAGATGACCCTAGTGGAGTTCAGACAGTATCTGTTGATGACCTTTGCTCGGTACAGACACTCTTCATCCCTATAATAATATGCCGTCCCATACTGTGATCTGATCTCTCTGGGTCCAATGAGATTTCAAGACGTCCCTTAGTTTGTTTCTAAAGGCACCAGCTATTTCAGTTTTGCTAGGACCAGATCTTTTACATCCAAAGTCTGATATTGTCAGCTGTGACTCGAAGTGTGTCCAGAAAATTTAAAACCATTATGGACCCTTCAGTGGCAGTACAACCAGTGGTGTATCTGCCAGTAGGAGATGGCTCAATGCATCCACATTTGCTACTTGGCCTCCCAGACAGTGCTCCAACTTGTAATTATATGCATTTAGTATTAGAGCCCACCATCGAATTCAGCCTTAAGCTATGGGTGGCACTGCCTAGTCCTCTTTAAGTAGACCTAACAGGGGTTCGTGGCCCATTATTATTACAAATTCACATCTGTAAAGGTATTGGAGGAACTTCCCTGACTCCAAATATGACCGCCAAATGTTCCTTCTCTAGTTGGGTGTATTTACGATCTGTATTAGCCAAATTCCTGAATGCATATTGGGGGAGGCAATAGTTACGTGCTGTTATTGCTGGATGGTAATCCAGAGACCCAGGTAATGTTCTGGGGACCCGGGTTCCAATCCCACCATGGCGGATGGTGGAATTTGAATTCAATAAAAATCTGGAATTAAAAGTCTAATGATGATCACAAATCTGTTATCAATAGTCAGGAAAATCCCATCTGAGTCACAAATGTCCTTTAGGGAAGGAAACTATCATCTTTACCTGGTCTCGCCTACATGTGGCTACAGACGCGGGAGCCAAGGCACCTTTGATTGCCCTCACTTTCTCTTCCAACAGGTATAATTTGGTCTTGTCAACTCTGTAGCCCCAGTAGGTCACTTGGGGGTGCCTAAAACACACATTTTTCCCTTCTAAGTCATACACCCACCTGGGAGAAACAACTAAGGACCTCGTACAACTTCTCCAAATGCTCCTTATTGGTCCTCCCTGTTATTAGCATATCATCTAGATAAATGGCAACCTGGGATAGAACTTGTAAAATGTTCTGCATTATCTGCTGAAAAATGGCACAGGCTGACAATACCCCAAATGGCAGTCTCACCTATTGATACAAACCCTTATGGATATTAATTGTAGCATATTTCTGGGGCTCCTCATCTGACCGCAATTGCAAGTACACATGGTTCACAACCAGCTTCGTGAAGGACAGCCCGCTGCCAGGATTGCTTATAAATCCTCTATGTGAGGGATTGGGTATTTACCCAGCCATAAAAATTGTTATTACTTGTTTAAAATCCCCACAAAGGCGAACCGATCAATTGGGCTTCACAATTGATATGACTGTTGCTGGACTGGTTTGATGATTCCTTCACTTTCCAGCCTTCTGGTTTCTGCCCTGTAAGGCATATGGCACTGGGGGGGCCTTGCAGAATCATGGAATTGCTTCCTGATCAACATGGCCTTGGCTCCTTTGATAGTCCCTGGATCTTCTTGAAAATCTTCCAGATATTTAATTAAGACTTCACTCAGGCAACCGTTTCCTAATTAAAAAACGTTGAACCAATCTAGGTGAATCTTTCTCAACCGATTTCACCCAATCAAGTTTGGGCCTGAGCCTTTTAACACAATCAGTGGGAAATGCACAAACTGCTTCACATAAGAGACCAGGATCAAAGTTGTACCCTTAATCTGTAAAGTTCCGTAGTATAGCTTCTCAGTCTAGCTGACATCTTGCACAAATTTAAGGGTTGGAGCCCAGAGCGAATTTCGTTAAAGGCTGGTTCTGTCATTGCTGAAATGACTACAAAAATATCAACTTCCATTATAATTGGGTGGCCATTCAACCAGATGTTTGTTTTGATTGATTCTCTTTTGGATGTTGCTAAGCAATTTAACTGTTCCAAACCAGATGTAGGTGGATTTTACTGGGTGTGCACTCTCCTGGATACCATCTTATGAATTCTCTTACTCAGATTAGGTCTAGTAAGACTCCTTGCTGTCTCGACTTTGCATACTGGCAGCAACCACGATGCCTTGCCGGCCTGGATCCTGAAGGCCATTCCAACCATTTGGCTGAGGCTTGGCTTTGTTTTAGTGTTTTGCTCTATAGTCTCCCTATTCAATATATGTCTTGAGTGAAGCTATGCAATTGCTTGTTCCCAAAGCTCAGGTGAACTGGTGAGGATGTCCATTTCCATTGGAGTACCCTGCAACTCATATGCTGCACTTGCCACATATTCTAATGATAAAGCCAATTGTAGTGCCTGTTTGAAGTCCAGTTGGGCTTCAGCCAGTAGGTGCTTTTGCATAGTTACATCATTAATCTCACATACCAAACAGTCTTTAAGCACCTCATTATGGATCAAACTAAAATCACATGCCGCTGCCAGATGTCTTAACCTAGTCAAAAATCCCGATATAGATTCTTCTGGTTCTGGAATTGCTGAGTAAAAATGATAGCATCTCAGAATTAGAGGAAGCTTGAGGGTCATAACAATTCTTAACTGAATCTGCCAACTCTTGAAAGATTTTAATATCTGGTGCCTCAGGTAAAGGTAGGCTCCTAATAGCTGAAAAAGCTGTGGGTCCAGAAGCAGTCAGAATTATAGCTTTTCATCTGCCCCAATGTCATTAGCCCAGAAAAAAAACACATTCTTTCCACATACTGAGTCCAGCAGGGTCAAATGAGTCAAGCTTCCAAAACAATGACATGATGCAAGCAATGCTTACCCCTACTCTAAGCTGACTGCTGCCAGCAAGTTTCTTCAGGTCATGCTTTATTTTCGTTGTGACTGAAATAACTCCACAGAGGCGAGTATCCTCCATTAAGTCACCCTTTATTTACACATAGAGAGTCCTTCACACTGATCCATCTCCCTCAGAGCCAGCTCTCAAAGCAAACAGGATGTTTGTCACTTCCTGTTTTTATCTGTCAGTCAGAGCTCCCTAATTGGGTCAGCTTAACAACTCCAATCAGGAAACTCATATTCTATGAAGTCCAAGTGGCAGACCTCATTACAATCACTACACCAACCAATCCATGCTGGAGTTTATCCTCGACATCCGTAATATTCCTATTTTAAAGTTCAGGTTCTATATTCCTTTATTTCCCTCTCCTTCAGTTGCTATACTGAAATGTTGACAAGACCACCTATTTATTGTTAACTGCATATTACAAAGCCTCTTAGTATTGAATGAAATCATTGCTTCTGCTCTCTGTCTGAATATTCTTATACTAATTTAATATCAATGTCGCACCAGAGATTGTGGCGGAACTATAGCAGAAATTGTGGCGCAAATATTACTGCTTTCAAAAGCCGACTGGTAGGAAATCAAGAAAACAGGATTCAGTGGACTGTTGTTTCGAAGGGCTGCTAAAGAAATATTAAATGGGTTGAGTTTTCTAATTCAGTTGATGTAAAATTCTCTTATCTAGCCTCTCCTATTGCTGTTTCAGAACTTACAAGTCATTGACTGCCTATATTAGCTAACTGTGATCACAAACCCTCAAACAACAACAACAAAAAGAAACAAACATGCCAAACATTTCAGAAAACTGAAACATGTCACCACTGCTATACAAACCAGTATTCTGTTAATAGCTATTTTCCATTAACTTGTACGATTCATTATATTAAAGTGGCAATAATTCCAACCTCAGTATATGGGGTGTCCTGCATTCCACAGTCTTCCTTCATTTCCCCTTCTTCTTTCACATTGGGAGTAATAGTTTGGAAAGCTGACCATCCCATTGAAAACAAACCTAACAGAAAAGTTGCATTAAACTCAATTACATGCAATTTTATATTGATAAACATGTTGACAAACAAAAGAATTTCAATTAAGGATTACAAGACTATTCTGAAAAGCAATATTTTAATTTTTACATGTTTTGATCAATAATCTTAAATGTACAATTTTTTGCTAATTTAACAAACCTTTGTTAACCTTCTGCATTATTGGACTAACTTCATAACAAAACAATGTATAATTTATAGGCCATTACTTTATTCTGCCTGAATACTAAAACACCAGTGAATCAGATATAGAGCTGAAAAACTTCAAAGGTGGCTCTAAATGAATTCAGAACAGAGCAGATGAAAAACTTGTGACTGTTTCCGTTAAATGCATGAATTATGGTTTGACACCATGGCACTCCTTTTGACCATAACATGCTTAATATTTGCATCAGAGATGATAGCTTTCTTCTCTATCTCAGACCTCACAAAAAGCCACATAATCTCTCTGGGAATTTGCTGTCTTTCTGAAGAACTGTATCCTCAGATTTGGGGCTTTACGTTGCAACCTGATATGTCTTAAGTCCTGAAAAAAGCAATAAGATAGAGTGATGTCCATCTAAATGAATTCTTCAGTTGACAATTTTTATGAGGTAGAAGTTCATCATGGACATCAGTGCAAAGTGGACCAGATATGCACAAGACACCTTTATAAAATAAAGCTACTGTGGATGCTGGAAACTTAGAAATAGAAGCAGAAAATGCTGGAAATTGCTGACAAGGTGGGGGCAAGGGGTTGTTTGCTTGCAAATTCGTCCTCAGTGACTCTTCTAGACCAGACTTGGCAGTCTTAGGCTGGACCAGATTGTTCACAACTTTAATGTCATATTTGACCCCAAAATGAGCCACTGACCACATATTTGCACCGTTACTACAATTGTCTATTTCTACCTTAACCAATAATGCAATTCCACTCACACCTTAGCTCATCTGCTGCTGAAACCCACATGCACAGCCTTAGTTTCCTTGACTATTCCACTGTACTCCTGACCAGTCTGCCATACATTACCCTCCATAAACCTCTGGTCATTTAAAACTCAGCTGTCTTTATCTTTACTTGCACCAATTCTTATTTGTCCCCCACCCCGTACAATCTACATTGGATCCCAGTCAAGCAAAGTCTCAATTTTAATATTCTCATTGTAGTTTTCAAATCCCTCACTCATCTATATGTTTGTAATCTCCTTCAGCCTCACATATGTATAGTCATCGAATTCTGGCCACATGAGCATTGCTGGAATTTTTGGATATTTTAGGATGTTGAATGGGTTATAAAAATGAAAGTTATTACTAATAACAATGCAGTAGAAGTCAGGTTAAGAAATACAGAAACATTGAAAAAATTGCACCACAGAAGAAAGCCATTCAGCCCTCCATGTCTGTGTTGGCTGAGAAAGGCAACATGCCTAGTACCACACATTAATTTTTGGCCCGAAGCCCTGTAGGTTGCAGCACTTCATGTACATGTACAAGTGTTTCCTTTAATGTGATAAGAATTTCTGCCTCCACCATCCTTTGCAGGCAGTGAACTCCTGACCTCTGCCATCCTCTGCGTGAAAACATTTCTCAACTCTCTGTTACTTTTGCAAGTTACTTTAAAGCTATGTCCCAGTGTTATTGAACACATTGATAAAGGTAATAGGTCACCTCAATCCATTAGGTCTACGCCTCTGATGATTGTATACACCTCAATTAAATCTCCCCTCAACATCCTCAGTTCTACAGAAAACAATACCAGCAAACTAAATCATTCCTCACAGTTAAAATTCTCCATTCTTGGCAATATCCTTTATTTGAAGAATGCTGTTCACTGGTACAAAAGCAAATTGAGAAATTAATGACCCATTTTACACAGATATCGGAGTAATCGTTAACATAAAAAGCCAACTTGTAAGCAAGAGAGCGTAACTGACTCAATATAACGGGGAATACAAAACTAAACTATAAATATTGTACTTATGCAAATAATAAACATTTCAGGGGCTTGTGATCCTAACAGAACAGATGATAATGGTTAAAAAAAAATTTGCAGCATTTTTAAATTGGAAAATAAAAGTCGGCAAATTACCAAATTGCATTTTTTAGGTCGATAGTAGATTTTAAAAAAAATTATATAGTGAAGTAATTACATTTTAATGCTTTGCAAGTTTAATCTGGAGATGAAAGCGATTACTTTCCATGAATAGTTAACAAAGAAAGTTAAATCTATTTTGGGATGGTACTGACGTGTTCTGACTATTGGCCCACCTCCTCCTTACAAAATCTAACAAGGAGGAAATTGAGTACTTAATATTCACATATGAAAGAAATATTTTTTTAAAAATAATTAATATTAACAAGGCACATGAATTGCCAGAAAAGCAAATCTGTAAACATGAAAGTTTAGTGTACTGTTTGCTAAAGCTGTAAATTATGAATTAGTACTTGGATATGTTTAAACATATTAGCAAGAAGTAATCATCAAAGACAGTAAAACACTACAGAGTTAATGAAATATGCATGGAGTTGCCCTTGCACACATCACAAAGCATTGTTAGATCACTCACTTCTTCCTTCATTTGATGTTAGTAATTGGTTACTGTCAGGGTTATTTGATTCTTCGGAGAAGGTGGTTGATAAACGAGTCACTTCTGATTTCCAATAACCTATAGCAAGGTAGCATTAGAATAATATGATACTACTGTTAAAGAAACACAAATGATATTAAATTTGATAAATACTTTAACTAGGTCGTAAAATTTTGTCAAAAGAAGCCCACATAAAATTTGCATTATATTAATGTGGAAAGTTGTCATTAATAAAGCTTTTGTGGTAAGGAACCAAATCACAGCTTGTTCAGCTTTTTGGAAGATTTGATAACAAGGTCAAGTCCCACTCCAGCACTTAAAATTGGCCACCAATGAAGTGCTCATGATGTGAGCTATCAGGTTGCCAATCAGCTTAAAGGTCCTTCCAATACTCCATCCTTATGTTTTCCCCCAGGTAAAGGGTGCGAAGACACCAGAAGCAACAACCCAGCTTTTATGTAAAGAACAAGTGAACAGCTTACCAAAAATCAGGCCTGGATTTCTGCCGCTTGATCTGCCTCTGACTGGCTTGAGGTAAGTTTGTTTACTCAGGGACTTTTATGGCCTATTCAAAGGCTTCCATAAATTGAGCCGATGAGTTCTGTTCATAATGGGTAGGCGTGGTGGTGTGGAGTGAAGGATGTGAGGCAAGGGGGTTAAGTTGTTCAGAGGTTTTACATTTCTGTTGTTTGCAAGCTCTTCCCAATACAGCTCAACTTTGCACTGATTCCGTGCGAAGAACAAGGCTGAGTTTCGTCGGAAATGGAGACAGGTATTTTAATATGCCCATTTCAGAATCATTCCACTTCTCCACCTTGATCTTGCTGTTAAAGGTCAGTTAAGCCAATGGCTATGGAAAAAAGAAACCCATTTCCTACCAGCACAGCAATAGAAGCAGAATTGTGATAGTTCGATTAGATCTCTGGGATGAAAGTCTGGCCCAACCTGTCTAAGTCAGGTTTCAGTGTACAGTTGTATGAGGCAAGACATCATATGCTACCCTACATTCTATCACTTCTCATGGAGATCACTAGCAAGAAGCATATGAGTGAACTGCTTTATTTTCTAGATTTTCACGGCTTCAACATTAGATCATATACTGCATTCAGCAATGTTCGAGAACAGGAAGACTTTCCATTTATGCACATGTAACCTGTGTATGACTACAGGCAGTTCTGTGCCTGGATTCCTGGCAACCGTCATAACTTATTCAGCCTGAGCCAATTTTCAATTCTCCCATCTCTTCTACCCAGACCGCTGGGTAACTGTCCCAGTACTTGGGGATAAGTTTTATTGCCAAGAACCAGTTCACAAACCCAGACACAGCCACAGAGGGGAACTACAATCAGAGATTTACCCCCAACAGAGTTCCAGTTGTGATTTTAAAATAAAGGCCTCATTGTCAGGACATCACTGACCCTCAATGAAGGTCCAAATGAGCCTCATGATTTTTCAACGTCACATTTGAATTTTGCCGAAAACACTCAACAAAACGTGTGTGTTGTCAGTAATACTCAAGTTCTGTAAGATCAAATAACAACATGACACACTTACTTCCATTCAATTCCATCTGTCATGTTCAAGCCTATTCACTTTGCCTGGTCAGGTTCTCTTGAAGCCTCCTTACATCCTCTCCATTATTTATATTCACAGTTTGTGAGGCAGTTTGGAATCATCAGCAAATTAGAAAATATTACAACTGGCCCCCATATCAAATTCATTTAGATAAGCTGTGGACAGTTTTGGACCTCGCACTGATTCTTGCAGTACCCACTGGTAATAGTCTGCCATCCAGAATGATCCCATTATTCCTATTCTCTACTTTCTGTCTGTTAATCAATTCTCAATCCTTACGAGTATATTGCCCCCAAAGCCATGTGCTCTAATTTTATTTACTAATCCCTTATGCAGGATGTATTCTGAAGGTTTCTGAAGACCACATACACCACATCCATTTGTTGTCCTTTATCAAAGCTGCAAGTAGCATCCTCAAAAAAATGCCAGCAAGTTTGTCAAACATGGTTTCCTCTTTATACATCCATCCTGATTCTGCCTAATCTGGACACTCTTCTAAATATCCAGTTATCTCATCCTTTAGAATAGATTCTAACACTTTTCTAACTTCTGATATCAAATTGATGGGTTTCCAGTTTTCCATTGTCCCTCTTTCTTCCTTCTTAAATGGTAAGGTTTCATTCACTACTTTCCCGTCTGCAGGAACCTTTCTACACAGTCCCTTACATTAGGAAGCACCTAAACAGTACTTCAATATTAAATCTGTAGGTGTCGCTGTTTAAGCATCTTCAGGCATGTTCAAATTATGGTCTAGTCAATTAGGACCAAGGTTACACACTAATCCAGCCATTCAAATATGTGTTTTATTATACTTACAGTCTGTTTTCACCCTTCCACCAAAATAACCCTTTAGGATGGATGTCATAGATATTTGGTTTACAAGCTTGTGCTTTGTGCTTGTTTACTTACTTACCTCTTCTTTTCAGGTACTCGGATACAAGAGCAGCTATATGGATGTAGCACATCGCAGCCTGCAATATCAGGAATATAAATGTTATTTAAGAAAGTACACTTCCTTGCAACACATGACTGCAGAGATTCAAGACGACAGTTCACCACCATTTTCTCAAGGACAATTTCAAGGTCGCATTAAATGCTGGCCTTTCTACTGACATTCAGAACTTTGAAAAAAAAATCCACCTTGTCACCAAGCAAATCCATTTTGCTCTCTGATGACACATGGGTCAATTTTAACTCTGCCCACTTGACAGAGACTAGGCAGTTAAAATAGGCTCAGGTGATATTCCCTCCTTCAATTCCCCTCATTTTTCATAACCTAGTTTTATTACTCTCACATTAACCTGCTCCTTTGAACAGATGAAGAGGACTCCAGCCTGGAGATTGTAGTCATTGCTTAAAAATGTAGAATGGACCCTGATTAGGTCATCAGGCCTCATTGTAACATTACCCTGGGCAGCGAATCCAGGCCAATCTGGTGCATCGATGGTGTGAAGACGTCCAGAAGATTTACTTGTAGCTTTAACTTTTAGCTTTCTTCTAACCCGGGAGCACAATTGTTTCTCTGGGCTCAACGAGGAAACCTAGGGGTCTCCTCCATCCTGCATTTCCCGAATTCTCCCATATCTGTGAAGCTCTACCTAAGTCCTTGCTAACCACTTAGATTTCTACTGTGGTCTCCTGCAGCCAAAATACCATTCCTGTTGGTCTCCCGGGATTGGGAAGGAGTCTTGCAGAGCCCTTGTAGGTGAGGCCTCAGCTTTAAAACTTCCTTGGACAGTGTTCAGCTATGAAAAGCAAATACTTTTTCTGTTGTGCAATAGGTCATTTCCAGAAAGTGTGGCAAAGAGGGACACAGTTGAATAGTTATCCACAAAGAGAAGTTAATGAGGTTGAATAGTCTATGACAGAAGAGAAACCTAAAAGTTAAAGTCAAAAGTCGACCTCTTTCAGCACAGATCTGCACACAGATTGAGAATAAAAATCTGCTGACATAAAACGTCATGGAAGCCATCACAGAGATTGGACAATTGGTATCTGACAAATTAAGATACTGCAAAGAAATAATCACCTTTTTCAGCACTGAAGGCATCCTCAGAGAAGGAAATCCAAGAATTAAAAGTGCACCAGAATAAAGAAATGTCTAGACCTGACTGTCAGCAAG
This sequence comes from Ginglymostoma cirratum, assembly GCA_024137785.1. Taxonomy (NCBI): domain Eukaryota; kingdom Metazoa; phylum Chordata; class Chondrichthyes; order Orectolobiformes; family Ginglymostomatidae; genus Ginglymostoma; species Ginglymostoma cirratum. Next base: position 17,647,454 of record JAHRHZ010000268.1, read on the forward strand.
AGAATCAAAGACAATAGTCTTCTACCGGGCAAGATACAGCCTCCCAAGTCCAAATAGATTGCATTCCAAGGGAACAGTGAGATTTCTAGATTGCCTGAATTTTTAAAGTCAGAAACATGGGGGTAGTGGGATATGTAATTATATTCCCAAATGTATAAGATTAATAATAGGGTTAACTGCTTTGTGGGTGATTTTTAATGTATCTGAAAGGATTAGTACTGAGGAGTGCCATAAACACCCCCTACTATGATGATGTTATATGGCCCTGCGGCCAGAACAGCTTAGGATTTCAAAGCATTACTAATGCGCCTCCCCCTCCCCCCTCTCCCCCACACTGCTTAGAGTCTCTGTAACAATGCCAATGTCAGTGTAACCCCTAACCAGCTAACAGGCAATGAACTATTAACACTTCAATTCTAGAGCCTCTTCTAGCTAGATCAGTAAGTAGCTTCCCTCAAACACCACTCAACCAAACAGGGACTGTAGATTCCTACATTGAAAGAGGATGGTGAGTAAACCTATCCCATGGTGTGGTGCAAAGTTGGTTTAACTGCACATACAACCAAAATGAGTCAGATTGATGTTTAAATCATTGGGTTTCCTGTTGGGAAAGCCGATCAAATACTGCATCAATTAACTTCAAATATAGATTCCTCATATTTCTTCATCTCCTTCTTTCTTAAAGCTTTGATTGGAGATTATAATACATTCAATTTTTTTGGCAGAAACAGGAATCAATGCCTTAACAAATAAGGTAGTGTAAATTACCTCCGACACATCTCCATTTCGTATATGAATCTTTGCCATGCTCTCAAGCCAAGTCATTCGCAGTTCAGGAGTACTGGCATATGAATTTGCTAGACTGTACTGAAGATCAACCAGCATCTCTGGATCCTTCTCATGCTCTTTCATCTGAGCTGTGGCCATTAACACGGTTCTTATTCGCTTAGTCAGGTCCTTCACTTCCATAGGAAATAAAGTATTCTACAGGATATGAACCCAAGGAAAGGTTACTTTGGAGTCACTTTTAACAAGCATTTAACTATTACTGACTTATGTTCACATCTGACATTCACAACAAAATTAAAGGCATAAATTTTCTTGACCTTAAAACGGCTGTTCTGGAGGTGCGAAGTGGGAAGGTTGGGAGGAACCATTCTCAGATATATCCCTGCACATTCCAGCTGGAAGCCAGGTTTAGAACAAGAACAGAAATAGCTGGAGAAACTCAGCAGATCTGGCAGCAACTGTGGACAGAAAGCAGAGTTAACTTTTCGAGTTCAGTTCTAAAAAGGGTTACTGGAAACGAAATGTTAACTTTGCTTTCTCTCCACAGATGTTGTCAGACCAGCTGAGTTTCTCCAGCTATTTCTGTTTTTGTTTCAGATCTTCAGCATCCGCAGTTGTTTATTTTATCTTACAGTCCAGGGTTGGTGTGGGTGTTGGTTTGACTGGACATTCCATGGAAGTGGGCACCAATTAAGATATTAAAGGCCCTAAATAAGTTAAATTTTACAGCTCACCTCTAACAGAGTGGGCACCGCACCAAACGCAGTGGTCACCAGCTAAATGCAGCAGGTGGGGAGATGATTGGCAGCCTCAAAAACCAATGACAGCATCCTGAGCTAGAAAGGGCACAGGGGGAGCTTGAATAACTTTTCTGGAGGGATTTCCCCTCTGCATTAAAGTGTTTAATAACCTCAACCCTTATAAGTTTGTTTTAGATCTGTGCCTGCAAGGACACCTCCATTCTGAGGTACCCTCAAGGTCCCCGATCTGCTTCAGCAGTGCCCATCTCTCCTGGTGTGGATACCAAGCTTTAGAGTTGTTCACCCTCTTTTGGTGGCAGCATTGGAAGCCCATCTGCTACCCTTAATAGGATGGTGAGTGTGGAGGAGGCCATTTCCACAATGACTGTTACCAGCAAGACTACGGCTCAGGAGATGGACCATCATTTTTTTTTTCTTGAAGCCAGGATATAAGAAACACCAACTAAAATAGTAGAACATTTGCCACTAATTCCACATATGTCAAGTTTCAATCACATAATTTGGGCCCAAAAGCTCGGGAATTGTGGGGGCAGAAAAGAAATGGTTGTTTAATTCAAGACTTTACACAGGCAGTTGCAACACTTTATCTCTGCAGCCATAGAGCAGAGTAACTTCAGACTGATGCACTGTTGTTCTGATCATAGATCAGTACGTTTTATACATGGAAGCAGCATTCAATACCTTGCTTACAAACAGACGTTAAAATAACTTCTCTAAACCTTACTCACACTCATGGGCTTATCTCCATTCGCAAAATTATTAATTATCGCCAGTGACTGTTGAAACCGAGTGCCTCCCATTCCTACATCTGCTATCAGTTGACTTACAGCTTTGATAAGCTGGAAAAGAAATGCAAATACAAACTCAAGATTGCCGTGCATAGAGGCATGGGAATACAGTCAGCCATTATAATGCAAAACATCAATATTTTTAATATATTAATTAATCTGTTCATTAAACTGTGATGATTCTTTTTATTCCAGTCTGAAACATTTTGGCCATGTCTGGTTACACTTAGCCCTCACAATGAACACCATGCCATTCTGGTCACCACACAACAGGAAGGATGTGATTGCACTGGAGTGGGTACAGACGAGATTCACCAGGATTTGCGTTGGATGGAGTATTTCAGCTATGAAGAAGGGCTGGTTAAACTTGGGTTGTTGTCTTTGGTGCAGAGAAGGTTGAGGGAGGATCTGGTAGAGGTGCAGAAGATTATGAGGGACATGAACAGGTTGAACAGAAAGCAGTTGTTCCCCTTAGTCAAAGGGTCAAGAGCAAGGCGGTACACTTTTAAAGTGAATATATGAGGTTCAGAAGGTATTTGAGGATTTTGTTTCACTTAGAGGGTGGTGGGAATCTAGAATGCACTATGTGGGAGGCTAGCTGAGGCAGGTAATCTCACAACCTTTACAGAGTACTTGGTTGAGCAATTGAAGTGTCGTAATGTTAAGGCAGTGAGCCTGAAATGGGGACAGAAGAATAACAAAAGATTAGATAGAATAATTAAACAAGTTAACATATATCACTGCCAATTCTGGACAAGTCATTTAGTTTTACTTAGGTTGAGAATTTGATTAAGTTGTGAGAAACATGACCGTTTTTACATTATTAATTGCACAGGAAATAAGGACAATTAATATTCAATTATCAACAAGTTAAAACCACGATAAGAATTTTGATCAGTAAATTATAATTTTATCTTTTGCAAATACAATTATAAATTGGAAGATATTAAGCCTACCGAATGGAATAATAAGGAAGATTTAATTGATGGGCTCTATAAACATGTCAATAAGAGAGTTTTATGCTTGTCATCAGAAACCAGAATTTGCATTAATCTCTAAACATGGCTGCAGGCCGTGGTTTAGTGGTTATGTCTATCTCAAATAGTCGTTGTTGTACATGCCATTGAAACAAACAAAGCGGTTGTACATTTAATAGCTAGCACACCACTAACAGGCTATCTGCTTTTGACATGAAAACTTAAGAAACATTGGGTTGAACCTTATGTTATTTTGGCTAAGTCTGAGTTGTGCTGAGATTTTAAAAAGGAATTTTTGCCATAAAGTTTAGTAAGTTTTCTTGCCATATCTTGCTAAACTCACCTCAATAACTAGCTATCCCATCTCTATGGTGTGTGACATGTCTGATTTTAGCTCCACCTTACCACATGCTGTTCTCAGAACAACTTGCCACTCGATGGATATCTGCCAAAAGACTGCCATCTCTTGCATCGACACCATCTTTAAGAGGCTGCTGTACACCCGGATGAGTACTGGCATTCCAAAGCTGCCTTGCTCATTCATGGACAATCTTCTTCTGCAGAAGATGTTGAAGAAGGAAAAATGGGTCTGCGCTTCCCTGACAGGGACCTGGGGGTTTTGATTGGGGGTTGGTGCAAAGAAGATGCTTGCAAAATTTTCCCTCAATCACTCTCATCCATTCCTCCAACCTCCCATACAACTAATTCTGCACATCCTCTTTGCTATCTACTCAACTGTTTGGAACAGCCCACCACCTTTTGCTCACCTGCATTAGCGCTAACAGCCCTGTGACCCACTTTCATCTCACTCAGTTCTTCCCTTCCTCTCATCACATTGGAAGACAGGCCCGGACAGGGTAGACAGAGCCTGTATGGGAGTAGGTGTGTCTGACATTAGACTCCTTACCCCTACAGGGAGAGAATTCTGTACATCAAAGGAGAAGACTGGGACTGCTCCAGTGATGCCAAACCATCAATGTCGCACCAACTGAGTAAGTGCCATGCTTCATTCCACTGCATCAACTCCATTGTCAGCCTCATTCATTGCACCCCACCTCAAACTACTGATGGTGATACCTGCTCTCTTGTGTACTTCAGAGACAGCCAGCATGTCCAGCAACTCCACAGACAAACAATTAGTTCCTCAAGTCACCTCCTCAACCACGGAGGACAAGAGCACTGAGTCCGCAGAGGAAGAATCAGCAAGTGTGCTAATTATACCCCGACATGCCCTATCATCTAACTTAATGACATCTTGGTGGCAATGTTAGTGTTCAAAAGCTTGAGAGCACAAGCTGATGAGCACCTCATTGCAACAGCTTTGCAGCTGGCCAAGGACGATTACCAGGGACAGGGTACCTGTGGTCTAGTGGTATTATCACTAGACTATTAATCTAAGTGCCAGATAATGTTCCAGGGACCCAGGTTCGAATCCTACCACGGCAGATAGTGGAATTTGAATTCAATTTAAATAAAAAACCTGGAATTAAGAATCTACTGAGGACCATGAAGCCATTGTCAATTGTCAAAAAATCCCATGTGGTTCACTAATGCCCTTTAGGGAAAAACATCTGCTGTCCTCACCTGGTCTGGTCTACATGTGACTCCAGATCCACGGCACGTGGTTGGCTTTCAACTGTCCGCTGAAATGGCCTAGCAAGCCATTCAATTGGACCAATCACTACACAGTCTCAAAGAAATTAAACTGGACAGATCACCTGGCATTGACCTAGGCAGCAGAAACAGCCTTGTCAACCCTGCAAGGTCCTCCTAACTAACATCTGGGGGCTAGTGCCAAAATTGGGAGAGCTGTCTCACAGACTAGTCAAGCAACAACCTGACATAGTCATGCTGATGGAATCATACCTTACAGACAATATCCCAGACACCACCATCACCATCCCTGGATATGTCCTATTTCACTGGCAAGACAGACCCAGCAGAGGGGGTGACACAGTGGTTTACAGTTGGGAGGGAGTTGCTCCAGAAGTCCTCAACATTGACTCTGGACCCCATGAAATCTCATAGCTTCAGGTTAAACATGAGCAATGAAACCTCCTGCTGATGAATCAGTACTCCTCTATGTTGAACAACACGTGGAGGAAGCACTGAGGATGGCAAGGATGCAAAATGTACTCTGGGTGGGGGATTTCAATATCCACCACCAAGAGTGGCTCGGCAGCAGTACCACTGTTACAGCTGGTCAGATCCGAAAGGACATAGCTGCTTGATTGGGTCTGTGGCAGGTAGTAGGGAACCAACAAGAGGGAAAAACGTACTTGACCTCACCCTTAGCAATCTGTCCATGATAATATCAGTAAGAGTGACCATTGCACAGTCCTTGTGGAGACAAAGTTCCGCCTTCACATTGAAGTGTCGTGTGGCACGATCACCATACTAAATGGGACAGACTTCGAACAGATCTAGCAACTCAAGACTGAGGCACTGCAGGTCATCGACAGCAGCAGAACTGTACTCCAGTACAATCTGTAACCTCATAGCCTGGCATAACCCCTACTCAACCATTATCATCAAGTCAGGGGATCAACCCTGGTTTAATGGAGAGTGCAGGCAGGCATGCCAGGAATAGCACCAGGCATACATGAAAAAGAGGTGTCAACCTGGTGAAGCCGCCAAACAGGACTACTGGCATGCCAAACAACATAAGGAGCAAGTGATAGACAGACCTAAGCAACTCCACAACTACCAGATCAGATCTAAGCTCTGTAGTCCCGCCATATCCAGTCATGAATGGTGGTGGACAATTAAACAACTCACTGGAGGGGGAGACTCCACAAATATGCCCATCCTCAGTGATGGAAGAGCCCAGCACGTCAGTGCAAAAGATAAGGCTGAATCTTTTACAGCAATCTTCAGCCAAAAGTGCCAAGGGGGTGATCTATCACAGCCTTCTCCAATGGCTTCCATCATTATAAACACTAGGCCAATTTGATTCACTACATGTGATACCAAGAAAAGGTTGGAGGCACAGGATACTGAAAGGCTAAAGTCCCTGACAATATCCTAGCAAATAGTTCTGAAGACTTGTGCTCCAGAACTTGCTGCTCCCCTAGCCAGTACTGTTACAACACTGGCATCTACCCGACAATGTGGACAGTTGTCCAAGTATGTCCTGTACATAAAAAGCAGGACAAATCCAACCCGGCCAATACTGCCCCATCGGTCTCCTCTCAATCATCAGTAAAGTGATGGAAGGTGTCATCAATAGTGTTATCAAGCAGCAGCTGCACAGAAATAACCAGTTCAGTGACGCCCAGTTTGGATTCCACCAGAGCCACCCAGCTCCTGACCTCATTATAGCCTTGGTTCAAACATGGACAAAAAGAGCTAAATTCCAGAGATGAAGTGAGAGTGACAGCCCTTGACATAAAGGCTGCATTTGACTGACAGTGGCATCACGGGGCCTTAGTAAAACTAGAATCATTGAGTATCAAGGGGGCAAACTTTCCAGTGGTTAGAGTCATACTTTACACATAGGAAGATGGTCATGGTTGTTGGAGATCAGTCATCCCAGCTCCAGGACTTCTCTGCAGGAGCTCCTCAGGGTAGTGGCCTAGGCCCAACCATCTTGAGCTGCTTCATCAATGACCTTCCCTCCATCATAAGGTCAGAAGTGGGGATGTTTGCCGATGATTGCATAATGTTCAGCACCATTCGTGACTCCTCAGATACTGAAGCAGTCCATGTCCAAATGCATCACAATCTGAACAATATCCAGGCTTGGGATGACAAGTGGCAAGTACCACTCATAGAATTTCATAGAAACCCTATAGTGTTGAAAAAGGCCACCTGGGTCAACAGTAACCCTCCAAAGAACATCCCAACCAGACCCCTCCCTGTATTTCCCATGGATGATCCACCTACACCTCTGAACACTATGGGCAATTTAGCATGGCCAAACTTGCATGTCTTTGGACTGTGGGAGGAAAACAGGGCACTGCAGAAGCCCCCACAGACACAGGGAGAATGTGCAAACTCCACACACACAGTCACGCAAGGGTGGAATTGAACGTGGGCCCCTGATGCTGTGAGGCTGCAGTGCTAACCACTGAGTCACCATGCCGCCCAAATGCCAGGCTATGACCATCACCAACAAGAAACAATCTAACCACTGCCCCTTGACATTCAATGGTGTTACCATCACTGAATACCCCACTAACAATATCCTAGGAGTGATCATTGACTAGAAATTCAACTGGACTCACCACAAAAATGTAATGGCTACAAGAGCCAGTCACAGGCTGGGAATACTATGGCGAGTAACTCACCTCCTGACCCCCAAAAGCCTGTCCACTATCTACAAAGGCACAAATCAAGAGTGTGATGGAATACTGCTTACTGGCCTGGATGAGTGAAACCCCAACAACTCTCAAGAAACTTGATGCCATCCAGGACAAAGCAGCCCACTTGACCGGCATGAAATCTACAAGCATCCATTCCCTCCACCACTGATGCTCAGTAGCAGCAGTGTGTACTATCTACGAGATACACTGCAGAAATTCACCAAAGATGCTCATGCAGCACCTTGCAAAGCCACAACCACTTCTATCTAGAAGGACAAGAGCGGCAGATACATGGGAGCACCACCACCTTTATGTTCCCCTCCAAGCTACTCATCCTGACTTGGAAATATATCACTGTTCCTTGATTATTGCTGGGTCAAATCCTTGAATTTCCTCCCAAATGGCATTGTGGGTCAGCCCACAGCAGGTGGACTGCAGCATTTCAAGAAGGCAGCTCACCACCACCTTCACAAGGGCAAATAGGGACAGGCAATAATTACTGGCCAGCCAGCAAAGCCCACATCCCACAAAAGAATAAAGAAAAACCTGATCAGCCCCTTGCAGAAGAGGAGCATGCGGTGTTGGCAATCAGTGACTTCATCTAGATTTCATTTCATTTGAATTATTGTTATCACATGAACTGAGATACAGTGAAAAGTATTGTTTTGTATGCTATCCAAACAAATCATACCCTATATCAGGGTAACAGAACAGAACACAGAATATACTGTTACAGCTACAGAGAAGGTGCAGAAAAAGATCAACTCTAATTTATGAGAGATCCAAGCAAAAGTTTTAATACAGCAGGGAAGAAGATGTTCTTGAATCTGTTGGTACATGTTTTCAAACTATTGTATCTTCTGCCAAACAGAAGAGGCTGGAAGAGGGTATAACTGAAGTTGAGGGGGGTGGTCTCTGATTATGTTGGCTGCTTTCCCGAGGCAATGGGAAGTATAGACACAGTCAATGGATGCAAGGCTGGTTTACATAATGGACTGGGCTACATTCATAACTCCCTATGATTTCTTGTGGTCTTGGGCAGAGCAGTAGTCATACCAAGCTGTAATGCATCCAATAGATGTCCAGGGAGGAGCAGAAGCAGCAGACAGGCATGGAGGAGGAAATGGCCTTCATTGCCCAGAAGCTGCATCAATGCAGCAAGTCATGTGACCTTCGGACTGGCTCCATGCTCAGGTTGACCATTGCCTTGCAGAGTCAGGCCCATCGGGGTCCGTTGGAGAGGTGCACACACATGGCACACATTCACCCCAAGTATTACTCCGCAAGATCAAAGGCACTGCGATAGTGGCTGGGGAACCTAACAAGGCAGTACCAGTAGCGATCCAGCCGGAAGAGGAACCATTCGCAGACCCTCACAAGTCTCTGCTCAGGACAACACGGAGGTGGCCATGTCCTCCACTTCCACCCTGCCTGTGTCCCTCCAACTCTTTGAAATTCACACCATTGAGGGTCAAATTTCATCTGGCCAAAAGACCCTCTGCATCTGACCCATCCAAGCTGCCCTATGGTCTCCCGAACAAACCACCAGTGTGAACTTCTGAGCAGGATCCCCCTATCCCAGCAGTGGAACCAAGGAGAACATGAAGAGATAGTGAGAGGGAGAGGAAGAAGAAAACATATTTCGGGCACCTTTGTGGTAGAGTTGACAATATTGTATTTACTTTGCTTTTTATTATAAATTGGCACTCCTTTCACTTCACATCTGGTTGTTTAGCAATCTATGTAGCCCTGAATGTCATTGTTCTAGAAGGCCATGTATGATTTACCATAGATTGATGTCTATGTTGTGAGCCTGCTGCATCATCTGGAAGCAAGGAACAAGGCATATAGAGGGCAATGTGTCCCGTTGACACTTTTGGCCCTCATCCTACAATATTCCTACTCTTTCTTGGCCTCTGTTTCCAAAAGTGTTCTTGTGAGTGATTTGGTCAGCAATGTCTATAACAGCAAGGTGCAAAACAAACAGGGGACAATGCTGTAGAATTGTCAGAGATTAGGGACTCCAGAGGTCTGTGCCCACTACAGTACATGGGTCTGTGTGCAATGTTCTTTCCCTCTTCAAGACATTCCACACCCTCCAGCCCCTCACAGTGTCCTGACCACAAGCGAATGCTTGACCATGACCAATCCCCAGACAAGTATGAGGCTGCCCTTGATGTACTGTACTGGCACTCTCTTGTTATTGGATGCTTCCACGGACTTTGATGAGGACTACATCGCTTAGACTTTGAGACATGGTTTCCTGCATGCTGCAGATGCAGTGTGTTTGCCATGTAAGCTTCTGGCACATTGAGCAAATGTGAGACTGATGTAGAACATCGCCATACAACAAGATGTCCATCTTCTTGACTGAAGATTGCTGATCAACAAGGCAAGCTGCCTGATGTGTGAATGCACTAATTAGCATGGTAAGGTAAGACAGGGAAAGGCATGGATGTCATGAGCATGCACGTAGACATTAAAGGAGCTAGTACCAAGACAGTCACCCTGAGATGCACCCTGGTCCAATCTGTGTATGCAAAGTGTGTCTGCAGCAAGCCTTTCATGGCTAGCTGCCTGTGCACCTTACAATGTAAGTCTGTACTTCCAGAGCACCCTGCCAGTGAATTGGAAAAGTGCAATGATGGTCATGAACAGTTGGTGAACGCTGGATGCCATTGCCCAAGGATGATGATTGCATGTAGCTGGTGCCTGTGGATCCAGCCCTGAGATGCTCCTAAGCAATATGTAGGCTGTTCGCAGTGAGCTGAATTCACTAAGTACCCACGCTGATTTTTCTCAACATCTTGTTTGTTTGGTAAGATAGGAAGCTGAATATTAATAAGGTAATTTGTGCCATTTATGAGGAACTTAACTAGCAATAATCCCACTTAACTGGCCGCTGGCCCTGAGTGAGAAACACACAATGCTGCTTGTGAAAAGCATAAAAGATGGAGTGGGATGCTCTAGATGCTAAGTTTAGCCTTGCTGGACTTCTCATCCAATTCTGTCACAAATCTCACCATGGCCCATGTCACTCAGGCCTCTATAAGGCCACTCCACCCATTGACCTCCAAATTGTGTGACACAGGCTTACTGGGAACAGCTGCTGTGCCAGAACATACATGTTCAAGGCTCACCAGATATTTATATCAGACCAACAGCTGCAGCAATCTGTTTGGGCCTCCAGGCAACTTGTTAGAAAACATGGGTTTTAAACTTCATCAGGCAGGTTGTGGACAAGCAGGGAAAAGATCAGAAGAAAGTGGTAGTGTGGTGGTCAATTGTGAGTGCGAGGTCATTGGGGAAAAGAGAGATAGGCAGTGATTGGGAATGAGAGAGTGATAGTGCCTGTGATGGAAAGTAACGGCTGCCAATGGTGCATGGCCCATACTTCAATTCGATTCTATGTCAATTGTTGAACACCTGGATCATTGGTTAAGTCACAAATAGATATGATTTTCCAGTCCACAACTGGTCCAGGTTCAGAAGAATCACAGCAGTTCAGTTTTAGAAAGAATCTTCATGGCATGTAGCTCCATATTTGCACAAGTAAAAGAATTGATGCTTTTGGTGTTTGACACCTCATAACAACTCAGATGCCCCTTTTTGGTATCTGCATCAAGATGACTAGCAGTTTACTATTGACAAAGAATATGCAATGCATGCTATCTGCCATATTGTTTTATGACCAGTAAATTTAATATCTATTAGCTGCCTTATACAAGAGGAACTGTTTCCTCTTTCCAGTGCATGCAACAAAATTGCCTTTTTTGGCACACTTAATGTGCAGAAGAAGTTGCCATTCAAGGGCAGAATTTGAGCCTCCCACTCTAGGTTGTTTCCCTTCTTGTGGATGCTACTGCCATATCCAGCATTTCCACCCATCCCCAATAGCCCCTGAGCTGGGTACCTTGCTAAGCCATTTCAGAGGGAATTAAGAGTCGACCTCATTGTTCTTGGTCTGGAATCACAGGTAGACCAACAGAGTAAAGATGGAAGATTTCCTTCCCTAAATCAGATAGGTTTTGACAACAATAAATGATAGTTGCATGTTCATCGCTACTTAAAATAACTTTAAACTCCAGATTTTATCAGCAGCCATGAAGGTGAACAGACATCACTAGGGCATTAGCTTGGGTCTTGGATTGGCCTAATGTCCGATGACATTACCACTACACTGCTGCATCCCCTGAAACAGGGCTGTCCACCTGCAGACAGTGTGTGGTTGAATAGAGATTGTCCAGTCAGTATCTGAGGTGAAGGCGGCACAGTTAGGTATTTGGAAGGCCCATAGTCCAGCAAGGCCTAGTGGCCTCCCTGCCAGTCTGGTGTGTAGAAACAACTGCACCTTTGTCCTATAGAGGAATTTGCTCCTGAACCCCACATCCCGCTCTATATCTGACTGCAAGATCCATTTTTAAAGCAAAATTTAGCTCAAAAGAATACTAGAGCAAGGGGCCCTCTATTTTGCAGTGACCACTCCTTCCTGACTTACTACTGTCCCATTAAAGCTGCAAGAGATCTGACTGGCCTTCTAGCTTCAAGAACTTGCCTGCTCTCCTTAATTGGATGGTGAGCCCATCTCCAAGTCAGTAAAGGGGATGTTGCCGTGAAATCAGGCTCAGTGACTGTGCCCCCCTAAGAAGCAGGTTTCTGGAATCAAAAACAATCCCAACCTCAGTATCCTCCATGGAGGGAAAATCCTCTCCAAGATGTCTGACAATACTGTCTTGTTGTGCTGAATTACAAAACAAGAATTCCATGTGGAGATATACATAGCTGTACTGTTCATTGAGAGCCTTAATTAGCTGCCTTTTTAACAGAAATGCATGAAAATGTTGGTAACTATCACATGAATATCAAGTAGTTGATCTGTGGTACAGAATCGTTTTGAAATATCTAGTTTCAGACAATCTGTTTTCACTTATTCAATTTACATGGAGGACAATGTTTTTAAAATATGCAGCTTAATTTTATAAAATCACAATAGTGTCACAAACCTGAAGGTGAGATCTAACTATTGATCTTCCTTTCGTAAATTCGAAGTTCTTCCTCATAAAAAGATACAGCAAGGCACAAGCTTCACTTTGAGTTGAACTTGACCTGTGGTTGCAACATTTTAGGATTTCATAGCAGAGCATTCCACAGAGATCTGCACGACCTTGAAAGAAAGCTGAAGGGAACTGGCAAAAAGTAGAAGATAGGAAATCTTTTAGTCCTGCACAACTGATGCTGAATAACATCATATATTTTCAAAGTTAACAGGATACTTCAACCATGCCACTAGAACAGTTCTGACATTGCATCAAGTTTGATCTATGACACGTATTAAGATCACTAGCATTGCTACAAATTGACCATAAATGAGGTCCTAGATTCAAAATGTCCCAAGAAGTACTACAATGCAATCCAATTAAAATTGTTTAAGGGTCTCAGAGTTGCAGACTGAGAGTTTATATCCAGTGTGGATAGTTAGTACAAGAACAAAACTTCAACTATTTTAAGCAATTTGAAGGTGCTTTAGAAAGAATGAGTGAGTGGGCAGACGCAGTACAATGTGGATAAGTGTGAAGTCTCCCACTTAATTTGAAAAACAGAAAAGTTGATAGGTTAGGAAACATTGATGTGCAAAGGAACCTACGTGTCTTTTGCACACCAGTCATTGAAAGCAAGCATGCAGCTGTAGCATGCAGTTAGATAGGTAAATAGTATGGTGGCCTTAATTGTAAGATGGTGTGTGTACGAGAGCAAGGAAGTCTTACTGCAGTGTGAGACCACACCTGGTGTAGCGTATGCAGTTTTCGTCTCCTTATACACAAGAAAGGATGTAATTGCATTATAAGCAGTCAGAGGAGATTCACTGAACTGCCTTCTTGGATCGAATGGGTTAATTACAAGGACCTGGCGGGATGCTTCTTAGGATATTAAAAGAAGTGGCCACAGAAATAATGGACGTGCTGGTAGTAATCTTCTAGGAATCTTTAGATTCTGGAAAAGTCTGAGAAGATTGGAAGATTGACACTGTAACATTTTTATTTGGAAAGGGCAGGAAACAAAAAAGAGGTAATCTCAGCCAGTTAGCTTAATGTCTGTTAAGGGGAAAATGTAACAGTTGATTAGAAAGAGTGTATTGGTAGAGCATTTAGAAATACAGCAAACTTTGTTCTATCCAGCACTCTTTGAACTGGCACTCTCGATAAACCAGCAAAAATTATATACCTGGAACATTGGAAGTTTACTGTATTATCATGATCTCTGTGATGTCTGAGTGGTCAGTTGAGGGCGCGAGGGAGAAGGCTCTCTGCCAGTAAGTTTTTTTAAAGGCAAAGTACATTATTATTAAAGTAATTTATGCTGAAAATAAAGTATAACAGTGATGTGTATCCCCCTGCATTATTATTATTTAGTGTGTGTTTTTACACTGATTATGTGGACTTCTTGATCAACCAAAACATTTGATCAACCAGTATACTCCTGGTCTCATAGGTGCCAGTTAATAACAAGTTTGCTGCATAAAACATGATTAAGCAGTGTATGGTGAAGATTAGTAGAACAGAAGGTGATCTTATTGAAATATGGGAACTGGGCAGGGTAGAAAGGGGTGGAGGGGCATAGTTTAAAAATTAGAAGTCTCTCATTTAAAACTGTGACAGTTACTTTTTTTCTGTCAGAAGACCATCTGGCAGTGGAATTTTTTTTAACAGAGCAGAAAAAGCTGGTTTGGTGAATACAATCAACACTGAATTAGGCAGGCATTTTTGATCAATAAGGAAGTTAATGATTATTGGGGATAGACAAGAAAGTAGTGCTGAGGCCACATATGATGATTCTTGATCTTAATGAATGGCAGTGCAGGGGGTTCAGTGGCCAAATAGCTTTTGCCCACTTCTAATTCTTGTGTTATGGCGTTTTGCTAGGAGTTGTTTTTAAATAGTTCTAGTAGGTCTCTGTGAAATTTTTCTTGGCAAGCTGAGGAAATAACATTTATATAAGGTGGCATTGTGCTAAAGACTGTAAAATGTTCTAGCAGAACCACTGGTTTACAGTTATTAAAACATTTTTAAGTCATTTGTGAGATGTAGTCATTGCTGGTTAGCTAAACATCATCAGACATTCTTAACTGCCCTAGAGAAGGTGGTACTGAGCTGCTTTCATGTACATTTGAAATCCATAGGTTTAGCTAGACCCATAATACTGTTAGGGATAGAGTCCAGCACTTTGAACCAGCCAAAATTGTTGAAATTGTTGCATGGTATTTTGGGATTTTTGTTGAAATTTTCGTGTTAGTGAAATGAACAGAGTAACGAAATTCAATGTACACTGCATATATGTATATAATTTAGATTTTACATTTTTTCATGTCTGGAAATAAAACAAGATGGTAGGCAAGCTGTACCATTGGTCAAAGGTTGGTTCTGGAGTTAGGGATATCGGATTTGTGAGCATTGGGATTTGACAACACTTAGATTAGGGCAAATGTTGACAGTCTCTCCAGCTGGAAGTGTGATCAAAATTATCATCAAACCAAAAGATTGCTGAAGCAGAACACAAAATGTACTCTGCATATAACAGCATCATTTTTATTATTAATTCTCATTGCTATATTGTCAGGTGTGATAAATTATTATGATTCACCCATTGGATGCACACAGTAATGCAGAATATTTAACACTACTCACTGCACCTTGGAAACAAATAATCGAAGAGCTGCAAACACATGTTTCAGAGCGGCTGACGATTGATTAACTTGCAGGAACAGCAAATAGGTATCAAAAACTCTCTTCATTGTGGAATTCTGTCCATCGTCCTGTTGCAATTGTTTCTGCAAAGTCAGATTTAAAGAAGATTAATTGCCATGTATTAATAAAAATCACAAGTTTTGTGGACTACCTTCTCTAGTCTCAGACTGATTCAAACTGGACATTCTAGGTTCTGATTTTCATTCCTGGAAGAGCGGGAGGACTTAGGAGAATTCCCAGTTCCATGAATCTGACCTTTACAAATGGCCACCTTCATTCCCAATTTTCAGACTGAGCCAAGGCTGGGGGCTAGATTGGAAGTTGGGCTGGCTGACCCCCAAGTAGAACAGAGGAAACTGTTTGCAGTCCAAGGTGAGCTGGGTGGAAAGCCTGTCTGGGGTCATCAGCTCTGTGCCCAAAAGTTAAAATAAAAGAATAAAACATAAGAAATTCCTCCTGCCCTCATCCCTCTCACCCTTCTCTTACCCCAGGCACTCCCTATGCCCGTACAACCTCTATACATCCCCAGTAGCCCCTCATTCCACCCATAACACTCCACATCCTCTACCCATCCCCCACAGTCCCTTACCAACCCTATACAAACATAGCATCAACTCATGCCAACCCATGGCTCCACCCACCTACCATGCCAACTCATTTAGTATCTACTAGATCCCCATGTACACAGGAGAACAATAAAGCTCTATTATTTACATTCCTATATTGTTAATTGTCTTGAGTAAATCAGTCTAATTCATAAAGAAGACATTTCGATGGTTCCTGGCAGATTTGAAACTTACTGAGGATCTTGATACTTCTTCATAGATTTCTCCAAGAAATTTCTGCACCTTTCAGGTGCAATCTTCTCTCGTGTTAAGAATGGTAAAGAGTACCTGATGACCCCATTATAGAGTACCTCCATCCCTTCTTAAAGACACCTCAGGACCATATCGAAAGGGACACATTACAACTCAAAGAACTACTTTGGCTACTGAACCAAATTATAAAACTTCAGGAGTCTTAGCAGTTCTAGTGTCTACACTATGGGTTTCATGCCACAGGGAAGCCAAATCTCACGTCAGTGCAGGCAGCTGGTGATTTAAATGACTACTGCCTCAGTAAAGTAGACATGACCACAAACCTGGCATGACCCTGCTCTTACTCCTACTGGAATTGGATATACCGTGTTTAGGACCAGGTCTTGCTATTTCAGGTCACTTAAACCATTTTCACCAGAATGGAGAACATTTCCATTTTGCTGAAAATTACGGCCTTAAAAGAGAAATCTCCAGCACTTCTTTACGTTTTAAAAAGAAAAGTTACCCAACATTTAAACTTACACGATGTATTTTCTATCTAATTGCATCATCAAATATTTTAATATCATTATAAAGTAAAAAACAACTATTGTCACTGTCAGGCAACAGTTCATAGGTATTTGTGTAAGCTACAACGAAGTGTCACATTTTAGTATGAATGTGAGACTATAACATTACAATTTGTATAAAAGAGTATTCAGGATAATCTAAAATTTCAGTCTCAAAGTCATTTATTAATGTATTTTACCTGCAAACGAAAAATCAATGTCCTCATAACTACCTTATGGGCCTGAGTAAAAAGACAGATGATCTCAAGCACTGTAATGCCAACTTCTGTTGCGATATTTGCTTCTACATCTATAAGCAGCAAGGTATCCATCTCAGTTGGAGAACCATCTGAATGAATGCAATGTCAAAAGCAGTCAGTTATTAAGCCAAATCAAGATAGTACAAAGCTAGTATCAATTTTTATTCGGAAAGATGTACATTTATATGAAACTTGTTTGTGAAAACCACTGGATAGGAGCACATGTCATACATAGGCCAACAATAGTATTTTGATGAATTTGTAACCTATTTTCTTGCTCACCATTGCTCCACATTAGAAATGTAGGCTCAAAACCATGAAGTGAATTTGGAATAATAAGGTGCAGAGCTGGATGAACACAGCAGGCCAAGCAGCATCAGAGGAGCAGGAAGGCTGACGTTTCGGGCCTAGACCCTTCTTCAGAAAATTTGGCTATAAGTCTAAAAATTCATCTGCCTATTGCAGTCCACATACAATTATTAGATAATAAAATCTTATCAAAAACACCACCTACTGAGAATTTATATACATCAGCTAGAATCCATAGATGTGCTTCATGACTAATTTTTAAATAAGGCAATGCAGTTGAGTCCAGGAACATAAGAGATTGCTGTCTTTCTGATCAGTGCCAAAAATTACAATCTCTCAAGTGCTCAGTCCCTAAAATATCTATCCAATTCTCTGTTCACTACTTCTCTGGGAGTCTATCCCTCAGTTACATCATCCTCTGCTTAACCTATATTTCACTCTCCTAAAATTCAGCTGGTTTTAAAGCTTATGGCAATTTTTAACAGGTTGTTAGGTTTTATTCAATTCTGGTCACCACATTACAAGAAGGATGTGGAGGCTTTGGAGAGGGTGCAGAGGAGGTTTACCAGGATGCTGCCTGGATTAGAGGGTATGAGCTATGAGGAGAGGCTAGAAAAGTTCAGGTTGTTTTCTCTGGAACAATAGAGGCTGAGGGGAGACCTGATAGAAGTCTATAAAATGATGAGATGCATAAATAGGGTTGACAGTCAGAACAATTTTCCCAGAGCTGAAATGTCTAAAACTATGGACTGTGCATTTTTAAAATGAGATGGGGAAAATGCAAAGGAGACGTGAGGGGCAAGTTTTTTTATGCAGAGAGCTGTAGGAGTCTGGAATGTGCTGCCAGGGGTGGTGCTGGAGGCATACACAATAGGGGCATTTAAGGGACTGTTAGATAAGCCCATGAATATGCAAGGAATGGAGGGTTATGGACCAAGGGCAGACAGAAGGGATTAGTTTAATTTGGCATCATGTTTGGCACAACGTGGTAGGCTGAAGGGCCTGTTTCCTATATAGTTCTATGTTCTATGCACCATGTTTCAGAAGGTGTGTGTGCATACGTGTGCATG
>JAHRHZ010000268.1:17666219-17716322 GCA_024137785.1 Ginglymostoma cirratum
GAAGGGTTTAGGCCCGAAACGTCAAGTTTTCCTGCTCCTATGATGCTGCTTGACCTGCTGTGTTCATCCAGCCCCATGCTTGTTATCACCAAAAGATACCTCCTTGTTTCTGTTCTTTACTATTAACCATCTTCCTTAATACTGTACACCATTCCTTCTGTATCTGCCTCCAAAATCAAATACAAAGAGCTCACAGGATTGTGTTTCATTAAGAATGTGGCGCTCAATAGTGCCTTCCAAACATGGTCTATATAGCAGGAGTAGACCTTTCGGCCCTTTGAGCCTGCTTTGTCATTCAATATGATCATGGGTGATCATCCAACTTAAAAACCCTGTTCCTGCTTTCTCCAAATACTCTTCGATTCTGTTAGCCCTAAGAACTATATCTAACACCTTCTTGAAAACACTCTTTGTTTTATTCATTCATGGGATGTGGATGTCATTGGCTGGGACATTATTTATTGTCCATTCCTAATTGCCCTTGAAGCCTTCTTCAGCCCTTGTAGTCCATTTGACTTAGGTTCACACACAATACTGCTAGGGAGGGATTTCTAGGATTTTGACTCAGCATCAGTAAAAGAACAGCAGTATATTTCAAATCGGGGTAGTAAATGGTTTGGAATGGAACTTGCTGGTATTGATGTTTCCATGGATCTATTGTCCTCCTGGAGTCGTGATCATGGGTATGGATGGCACTGTCTACGGAGCTGGGGTGAATTCCTGTGGCATGTCTTAGCTATTGTACACACTGCTGCGACTGAGCCTTGGTGGTAGAGGGAATGAGTGTTTGAGGATGTGATTTCAATCAAGTGGGCTGCTTTGTTTTGGATGGCGTCAAGATTTTTGACTGTTATTTGAGCTGCACTCATCCAGGCAAGTGGAGAGTATGCCATCAAACTTCTGACCTGTGCCTTGTAGATGGTGTTCAGGCTTTGGGGAGTCAGGAGATGAATTATTCACTGCAGTATTCCTAGTCTCGGATCTGCTTTTGCAGCCACAATCAGTTGGGTTGGGTTTCCGGCCAATCGTAATCCATAGGTCCTTTACAAGCCCTGTCCAACATTACTTCTTAAGATTTACTCCTCAGTAACCCAGGAATTGCTGATGCTACTTGCAAAATCCGTCTGGCAGAGGCTAATTAAGAAACACAGAACAGGATTCTATTGGCTAAGTTACGCATTGAATTAACTCTTGGTCCATACATGGAGCCAAAAATAAGTGACTCAAAAGATACAAATTCTGAAAGCATCTGACAATTCCTCAAGTTAAAAATTCTCATTCTTGTTTCTAAAGCTCCCTAGGGCCTATCTTCTCCCTACCAGCTCTTTCTCTATCCCAACAACTCTAAGATCTCTGAACGCTTCTAAATCTGGCCAATGTTGCATTCCCAATGTTAATTCTTCCACTACTGGCACCGTGCCTTGGTCTAAGTCCTGGGATTACTTCATTAAACTTATCCATCTTGCCACCTCTCTTTCCTTCTTTGATCCTTCAAGCCTACCGTTCTCCCAAAATATTTGATCATCAGTTCTAATCTCCTCATTTGGTTTAAGTGTAAGATTTTATTTGATCATGAACCTGTGAAATGCCTTGGAACATTTCATCACATTGAGGTACTATATAAAGGCAGCTTTTAGTTGTTCTCCTTCAAACTCCTGGTATTGCAAAGATCATTACCTTGCCACATGCCTCTTTCCTAGAAATCTGAAATGTTGAATACAAACTCTGAAAGAAAACATAGAAAAAGCAGAAATTGTCACTGCACTTGATGTTATGTAAATTAATTGCCTAATGTTTTCATTTGTAATTTCTTTTGTAAACCAAGTGTTAGGTCAAGGATCTGGCATGAATGAAGAGACAAATGAATCCAGATCTTGTCTATCTGGATTCATTTGATGAGATCAGTGCTATTTAATTCACAGCAGCACCTTAGAGAGTGTTCAACATTGAACGCAGCAATTAAATTGCTTACATCCCCATTGTACGACCAGGAATCATTTATTTAAACTGGATACTTAATTTTTTGAAAAACATCTAACAGAATTTTAAAAAATTAGATCATGCATTTAGCCTTTTCTAAAATACATAAATGTAGAAAATTGAATGCAATAAAAGGTGATAACACTTTTATATCTGGACATTTCAATTCTATTGACTTCAATTACTTATTTAACACTCCCTGACAATAACTAAATATCATGTGGATTTGACGCATCCTATGTCAGCAGGTTTGAAAGTACGTTGGGGTTGGGTGGAGGATTGAGATACCAGTGGGCTCATAAATGCAATACGTGACCTGTCCACGATCAACTCACCTCCTATTTTCTGACGGGTATTTTATCCGCAGCAGAGAGAGACCCACACCAGGTGGGGAGCCTGGTAGGCTTTATTGGTTGATGTTGGGCAAGATGAGGTTGCAGTGGTGGGTGAGACCTCCTTTTGGGATTCCCTGTGTCAGTTGGAGGCATCACCTCACAAAGTCATACCCTCCCGCCACTTGACCCCTAAATTCCCACATGACTCACCCTGTTCACTGGGGCATTCCAGCTAGGCCTCACTAATACCCTGGGCTTATACAAAGTTTGGCTTGCATTAGCTCCTCCTTTTCAGTGGCCATCATCTGTGCTGAAAACTCAGAGTTTGCCGACCAGATTGGGGGAAGGGTGACTTGCAGGCAGAATTCTCATCCTTAGCAGCCTAATGCCCCACCAAGGATTAAATAGCTGTGGGGTGGTGATATCAGCAGGATTCCATTCCCTGTTGGGTGGCAGGATGGAAAAATTTCCCGATCTGAAACATCTTGCCCATGGAATTTCATCTCCATCTTATTTCTGACTTCACTGAACATCATTCCTTAATAAATAAGGGGAAAGCAGCAGGCTTTACATTTGACGTTCTGTAAATATGAGATTTTTCTCCTTTCTTGCAGAAGCAGTCTTAACTTCTTCTTAACATGACAAATATAACAAGACAGATAACATCCCACTGGCATCCCACTGACACAACAATGTAGTATGCCAGCGTACCATTTCTGAGTTGTCTTTATTGCATGGCTGTAAATCTACACATATTTGAAAACCATTTTTGTACATTTTCAGAGGCATTTTAACTCATTTTTAATTTGAGAGTTTTTTATAGATCAGATCACTAGGAAACAAACAACTGAATAGTTTCCACTTACTCTAAAATATTGAAGAAATCCATTAGTTCTGAGTATGGTGCTTTGCACCAGTAGGCTTTAAGAATCACTGGAAAGAAATAGGCAATTTCATTATAAACTTGCATAAGACACCAAAATTGGTGATGTAGTGGATGGTGAAACAGAGTAGAAATGGCACCTTGATCAGATGGGCCAATCTGAAGGGGAGTGGCAGATGGAGTTTAATTTAGATAAATGTGAGGTGCTGCATTTTGGTAAGGCAAATCTGGGCAGGAGTTATACACTTAATGGTAAGGTCCTGGGTGTGAGGCTGAACAGAGAGATCTTGGGGTGCAGGTTCATAGTTTCTTCAAGGTGGAATCACAGGTAGACAGGGTAGTGAAGAAGGCGTTTGGTACACTTGCTTTTATTGGTCAGTGCGCTGAATATAGGAGTTGAGATGTCATGTTGCAGCTGTACAGGCCATTTTTAGGCCACTTTTGGAGTACTGCATTCAGTTATGGTCTCGCTGTTATAGGAAAGATGTTGTTAAACTTGAAAGGTTGGAGAAAAGATTTACAAGGATGTTGCCAGTGTTGGAGGGGTTGAGCTATAGGGAGAGGTTAGGGGCATTTTCCCTGGAATGTTGGAGGTTGAGGGGTGATGTTATCGATGTTTATAAAATTATGAGGCGCATGGATAAGGTCAATTGCCAAAATCTTTTACCCAGGGTGGTGCAGTCCAAAACTAGAGGGTATAGTTTTAAGCTGAGAGGGGAAAGATTTAAAAGGGACCGAACGGGCAACCTTTTCATGTAGAGGGTGGTGTGTGTATAGAATGAGCTGCCAGAAGAAATGGTGGAGGCTGGTACATTTACAACATTTAAAAGGTATCTGGATGCATATATGTATAGGAAGGGA
Organism: Ginglymostoma cirratum; assembly: GCA_024137785.1. NCBI lineage: Eukaryota > Metazoa > Chordata > Chondrichthyes > Orectolobiformes > Ginglymostomatidae > Ginglymostoma > Ginglymostoma cirratum. The sequence continues at coordinate 17,670,279 of JAHRHZ010000268.1, forward strand.
TTAGGGGGATATGGGCCAAATGATGACAAATAGGACTAGATTTATTTAGGATATCTGGTCAGTGCAGACGAGTTGGACCAAAGAGTCTGTTTCTGTGCTGTGTAATTCTGTGACTCCATTATGACATCTGCATCACCTCCAGACAATAACCATTGAAATCTTTCATGTTCTAAGCACTTTTTTAAAATGTTGACTGTAAAACTTTGCTCTTTGGACAAAGGCATTTAGTGTTTTAAATAGATTTTAATTGTGTAATACCATCCAGAGAAGCTTACTTAGACCCTGTGGATCCGCATGTAATGAAATAAATTAATTTTCTCCCTTTTCACCAAGAAAAAGCAATCTCAAAAGTGTCAAACATAATATAAAAATATGACATTTAAATTACAGCACCAAATTAATTAATCAGTGATTATCAAACTAACAACAGGGAGTCAGTTGTCCAGGCCTCTGGCGCATGACGTCAGGAAGAAGAGTCTTACCCTCAGAAACAGTTTTCATAATGTGAAGGAAACACGTAAGCAGACTTCTCATTTCAGCTTGATCTAATTTGTCAAATCGAATAGCTGAGCCAATTAAAGACAATGGTCTTGAATGAGCCTGGAGAGATAAAAGCATTGTGACTGAAGCTTTAAGCATTTCTTTAAGCATTTGTGTTCTTTTTAAATTCACACTTCTTATCCTCCCTGAATGTGAACCCCAAAGATAACTTAGAACTGTGAAATGCAAGGCATGGAGCAGACCATCTGCAAAAGTTGAAAAGTAATTGAGCTGCTAGAGACCCACAAAGTATTGTCTTACGTGAAGATGAGTCTAACAGTAAACAAGTATGCTTGTGGAAGATATAAACTTCTTTTCTGCTGTTTGCAAGAATTACACTATGTTGATTAGCCTTCAAAGTTGAGTTTCAGTGCTAGTGACTTGTGGAAACAGGCAGAAAGTAATCAGCTCGTCTTACAGAAAATTCACACATTGCATTTTCTTTCACTTCTTTCAATCTGGTCAGCTGTATTCACTGCTCACAAGACTGTCTCCTTTATATTGGTGAGACCAGACACAGGCTGTGTGATCTCTTTGCAAAATACTTCCACTCTGTGTGCAAGAACAACCCCAGCTTTCTGGTCGTTTGCCATTTTAATACACCAACTTACTCTCATGTTGACATTTCTGTCCTCTGCCTACTGCAGTGTTGCAGAAAAGCCCTGCATAGGTTGAAGGAACAGCAGAGATAATAGAACTGCAGATGCTGGAGAATCCAAGATAACAAGGTGTGGAGTTGGATGAACCTGCTCCTATGATGCTGTTCGGCCTGCTGTGTTCATCCAGCTCCACACCTTGTTGACTAAATAAAGTGCTGTTCCTTCATGATAACAAGGTGTGGAGCTGGATGAACCTGCTCCTATGATGCTGCTCGGCCTGCTGTGTTCATCCAGCTCCACACCTTGTTATCTTGAAGGAACAGCACTTTATTTTCCACTTAGGCACATTATAGACTCAATAGTAAATTCAAAAACTTTAGACAATAAACTCTGTCATCTATTTTGATTACGCTGTTTCCATTCCATCCCAGTGTCTGTTTGTATGGGTTTGATCTAAGTAGAGCTGACCTGTTTTCTACCAGTAACACCTACCATTGACACTTCTCTTTGTATCTTTTCTTTACTACCATTAACACTCTCTTTGCTTTTTTTCTTGGTCACCTTTAGCATCTATTCCACTTGTTCTTCCTCCTTGCTTTTTCATAGCATAAAATGTATTACTCTTCCAGCTCCCTTCAGCTCCAAAGAATAGCCACCTTGGACTCAAAATGTCAACTTTGTTTTTTTTTGACAGATGCTGTCAGACTTGCAGTGCTTCCCTGGCACTTCCCATTTTTTTTTATCAGAGCTCCAGGATTTGTTGTACTTTGCTTTTCTATTAGACAGCCCATACCATTTAGCAGTGCACCATTTATATAACCAAGAAGGAACAATAAATTACTAAGTCTGCTTACTCTCTAGGCCAAGGAGACAACATGAAATGCAGAACCAGCAAGTAATGAAAGGGAACAAACCCAACATGTTCAGACATACAACGACATCTGCTGCTTTTAGACAGCTCAATATGAAGTATGGTAAACAGCTAAGCTGATTAAGCTGATATTGAACCTGAAAATATTGTAAAAAGTACTATTCACATCTTAAATGATACCTTCTCAGAAGAATCAAGCTTTTCATTTGATTTCTCACATGCACCGGAGGTAGAATCCAGACTGCCATGGGAACCTCTGGAGTCTGTCTGGGATACCGTCGAAATAGCTACAGACGAGAAAGCTAAAAAAAGTACCATTAATATTACTTGTAAATGATTAAATTAATTTAAACAATGCTGATGAAGAGTTTGCATTTTAGGATTAATTACAATTGCTTAATGTTAATTATATACTTTTGAAAATTGGTTGTAACTTTGTTGCTATCAATTGAGAGATCAACAACAGCAAGTATCCTCCCAAGCCAAACCATATGCTGACTTTGATCTTTTGCACTGTTCCTGGAGTTGGCCCTTGGAGCAGTCTCCCTAACAATGTTGTGGATGTACCTTATTCATGGACTACAATGGTTCAAGAAAGTGGCTTACCCCTCCCCTTCTAAAGGCAATTAAGCTTAGACAACAAAAGCAAACTTGTGTTAAGAATGGACAACTTGCCAGCGTTGCTCACATTCCAAAATGGAACAAGAAAAGAATCTAATGTTCAAAACACCAATTACAAATAAATAGTCAAGAAAACCGGGGGGGAGAAAACTTGATAAGATATATAAGGGAATACTTATGGGAATAAGTATTAGAGAGATATAGGCATCGATTCAAAATAATTTACAATGTACCTGCTATTGAATTCAAAACATCTTTTGAAACTGAACTTTCCAGGGAATTAGTATTCTTTGTTGGTGTGTTTGATTGATTTTGCGATCCACCAGTGATACTCAAGTCATCCCTGGAACCCTGAAATTGACAGAATTTTTTTTTCAAAAAGTCTACTTTTAGTTATCATTAATTATATAAACTGTGAATTATAGGTTTCTGTCATAAAGCTTTAAATAACCAATGAATTAATAACACTGGAAGAATAATGTGCTAATACTGATACAGGCACTATGTTGAGTTTATATGAGGGTAAGTCACCAATTTTCTAGCTATTATTTTTCCAGTGTTTATTATTCCTTAATATCATACTAACCTGATTGGAAGAACTGAGATTGAATGGGAACATATCTTTCATAAAGATTCGTGGAAGGTTGTCAAGAAGTATTCCATATAATGGTAGGTACAATGTTGCTATCAGTTCCTGTTGACTCTATAAAGAAAGCATAATTGTTAATCAAACTCATCTCTTTAAATGGCACAATAAATGTAAGCCTCGGCAATTTTATGAAACATTAAAGTTTTGCTTTTTTAAGGTATTTTGACTAAGATCTCCCAAACCCTGAATAAGCAATAAATGCCTTAGAAGTTTAAACTTCCAATGGACAATTACCCAGCTAAGCATTAAGGAAAGCAGCTCAGAGGAAACATCATCAGGTAATGAGGCAAGGATCTGCCCTTGGTGAGAGATTGAATAGATGAATAAATTTCTGTCTTTTAAACACATGGCTAGATAATCAGACTCTTGTCAATTTGATAAGTTAACCAAGTGCTAGGACATTGTAAGAACAGACCAAGTCAATTGATTCTCTAAACCTATTTTCCACACTACTTAATTGACATCCATGCCTTCAACTTCAACTGAAAAGTCATAGATTTCAAGGCACCACAAAGTAATGGCAGCTGCTCTATTGGTAAACTATAACTAAATTGTTTATTCACCTTTCCTGTATATCTGTCATCAAAGGAATGTTTGGCCATCAGATTTTTAAGAACAGCAATAGCCAGATGTCGAATATCTTGATCTTCCTGAAGCGCAAATCCAACCTCACGGAGTAACAACCCAATGAGAAAATGACTACGACAAAATTCATTTGTCAAGGTGTATTCTGGCTGCGTGCCTATAACAGGATTGAAAGAAAAATCAATATTTCCATCTCCATAAATCTCACTTAATGCTTGAAGGTTAGAGAGATGACAGAATAGCATTTATCCCATCTCACCTACTTCCCATTGGCTGCTGTTAGTCTCAACCAAAAAATATTAGACATATATGGCATTGACAAGCTGTGGAATTGCAGAATGCTAACAACTTCAAACTTATCAAAATAAATTCTTGAGTTCCTGAGCCCTCTAAAGACTAATGGACCCTCCCCATTGCAATTTCCCCACTCCCCACAAAACAAGCCCCCACCCCCCACAGTCATGAAATGAAAACAATTAACTGACCTTCTTTTCCTGATCTATTTTTCAAAAGCAGCATTGGCAGGTTAAGAGGAATGAAGTGCTCATGGTTGCAAACTTCATGAAGAAAGTCAAACTTATATTCAAACAGAGTCTGAAATTAGAAAGTTGAAAAGTATGATTTTATTTCTTACAGCATCTTAGCAAGATTTCCTAATGTTGCACTCGCTAGTCAGTTATTCAGCTCAATTGGCCAGTGACTTTCCTCAGCATTCAATGTAAATAAACAACATATTTAGAAGTGCCAGATTATAATCAGACATTATTTATTTAATGCAGCATTTTGAAACTCTATTTTCGTTTTGCTCTTTCTGGTCTGCATCACCTACCATTTCCCCCAGCCCCCCACCAAAACCCATCCACGCAACTTGGCATTAGGCATGTACCAGCCTCCCCACATCCCCATGGCACATCTCCGAACAAGCTACAATACAGTTCTCTGCTTCAAAACTTCTTTCTGCTTTGTTTAGCACAGACACAAAGTAAGGCAGCTTGACATCATTGTCAGCAGTCATCAGTTAAGGGGGTGGATATGTTCAACATCAATCTGACAATGGCACCATATGCTAGCAGCTTCTGTAGCAAACCACTGCATATGCTTTAGCCAAATGATCAAGTGACAAATTCTAAGGGGAGTATTCCTCATTTAACTCAATGGAGACAGCCTTCAGTCAGGGGTTACTGGCTCATTAAGTCAAGGGCAGCACCCACTAGCAGTCATGGGCATTTGGAGATGCTCAATTGGACACTCGGGACAGTCAGGGTCACTGGTGGGAGGTCCTCCAGTTTTGTTAGAACAGAGTGAGTTGCACCATCCAGGTAGGCCATGCCCTGAAAAGTTGGAGCAGGCAATGAGGTGATATGATAAATGCTTAAGAACTAGGAGAATGGGAGCAGTCTTTTGAGGAGAATGTTTGGCAAAGAGACAATCACACTTACATACTATGGAATTTCATGAAAATTACCTTGTGGTCTCCAGGATTGAAGATGTGCATGTAACTACCAATCAGCTTTAGTATAAATCCTCTGTCCATAAAGGTAAAACATCGCTGTAAAAATCAAAAGCAATATTATGTTAATGTTTCAAATGTTAATAAACTGGCTTCTTCAGCATCTTTAAAATCAGATCTATGGATTTTAACAAACTTCACATTTGCTTGTTATTTGCAAAACCTATGTAATTCTTGATGTGGGATCTTCAAACATGAAATATGGGACTAGGAAAAAGTTAGAAACATAAAGTAGATAATAAGTGAAATTCATTTGCAGAGAGAATGGATGTCAACATTTTGGATGCATGGATTCTCTGTTAAAATAAGAATGTTGGATATCGGGGTTTGGCAACTCTTCAAATTCTGCTCTAAAAATGGTGAAATGTAGATCAGTCAAACTAAAAATAGCAGAGGGTAAGCTTCTAGGGACCATTTATAGATAAATTAAACTTTACATATGATCTTGGATCATTAAGGACATTCAGTATGAATGTTTAAAAGTCACATGACTGAAAAATTTATCGATCATTTTAACGAGTGGAGTATCTGCAAACAAAATGCAATTTTGTGAACGTGCATTTTCAAATTCTGATTGATCAAGTGCTGCTCAGAAGGGTTGTTGTTAAAATCGAAGCACTGGCTGTTAAAGGTAATGTGGTAACGGGGGGGGGAAGTTGATTAAAAGGACAGAAAACAAAGTAGCTGAATGATCTACTTTGAATGAGCTGCCTGTCATTGCTACTAAGCCCAATAAAAGTCACACCCATGGCCCAAAATTAGCTTAATCTCAGGCCCCACCATTCTGCTACAGGATTACACAGAACACATGTTTATAAATGAATGAGGATGAATTTCAAGACCATAAGACCCAATCAGAATCAGTGTTCACTACAGCTTTCAAATGAAAATGAATAATTCTTTGAAAAGAAAATATAAAAAAGGCTATACATGTGAGGAAAAGCCAGGACAAGAGAACTAAGACTATCTTTGTTCAAAAAAAACATTTCTACCTGATTTCAGCTCCCAGTTATGTTTCTCCTTTCATCAAAACTTGTGAATTTTGTCTGGATCGAATTTCTGATGCATTTTAGACTCAAAAAGAATGTACCTTTACAAACTTGGCAAGATAATGGTTTGCCTCCTTGGTTTCCTCTTCTGCTTCTTTGAATTTTTTGTAAATTAGTTCCCCCAGGGTTGACACCAGTGTTTCCATTACGTTATGATAGGATGATGGAAACCTTTCAGTACGCTTCAACTATGCATTGTAAGGAAAAACAATAGTGAGTTTTTCATATTATTTGAACATGAAGTCAGTAATACTTCAGATTTTTTACATTTTAAACATCTGAAGCTATGTCAAATTATTTCTCCTTATTAATCTCCATGCTAAAGATTACATTCATAGAAGTTTGATCTCCTCTTGCTTTATTTGGCTTAATGATAAACTCTACTGTCACAAAAGGGAAGCTTGTGACTTCGGAGCTGGGGATAATGAATAGCTGTATAGTTCTTTTGTGCAACTGAATCAAAAGTGGCATGTTATATTTAAACAATCTTTTGCAACTGATGATTTCTGAGTGTGTATTTCATTCACATAGTCTTACCTGCAGCTTCTTGTCATCGTCAACCAAATAGTGCACCATTGACTTTGTAACAATTTCAAAGAAGAACCATGAATGCTGTAAAACAATAGATGCACAATCAGAAATCCAAATAACTGGCAGAATTATGAAAACACAGGCAAGTTGAGAGATGGTAAAACTTCAGTTTGGAAACATGAAAATTGATCAAATCCAACCTAGAAGCTATCAAGGGTAGTTCATTAAACTCCACGCCCCCCCAAAAAAAAGCTGAGTATGTAACTCTGGGAGTAAAGTTCACATAGTTTATTCTCACTGATGCAATCAACTCATAACTGTAATTATATGAAATTTGATTAATACTCAATCCTGATCATACTTTTGTTGACTTTCTATTTTTGACTAGATGCTGAGCAACAATGGATCACAGTTTTGCAGCTGTGGGACTGGGAAGGTAAATGCAGCAAATTAGAATGTGCGTAGTTCAGGTGACATAAAACTGAATTGATCACCAGTTGTACAGGCAGTTAATTCTGCTCCACTCATACTGACATAACATAGAAATGTCAATCAGCCTGAAACCCACGAAGAGCATGGCTTTTGCTTTAAACCAAACTATCGAAAGAAAACAGATGCACAAAAGGTTGCTTAAGATTAAAAAAAATGCTGAATTAATTTAATTACATTAAGGGCAGAGAAACCCATATATTGAAAAATTACACATATAATATCAGAAGAATGCTCAATAAAATTAAATTAATCTCTAATATAAAGGTTTAAATTAATGTATGTTCTTAATTTTAAAATAAAGGAATAAGATAGGAGTAAGAGATAACAAGGTGTACAGCTGGATGAACACAGCTGGTCAAGCAGCATCAGAGGAGCAGGAAAGCTGATGTTTCGGGCCTAGACCCTTCTTCAGAAATGGGGGAGGGGAAGGGGATTCTGAAATAAATAGGGAGAGAGGGGGAGGCGGATAGAAGATGAATAGAAGAGAAGATAGGTGGAGAGGAGACAGACAGGTCAAAGAGGCGGGCATGGAGCCAGCAAAGGTGAGTGTAGGTGGGGAGTTAGGGAGGGGATAGGTCAGTCTAGCGAGGATGGACAGGTCAAGGGGGTGCGATGAGGCTAGATAGGACTAATCTATTCAGTTTACTCTCAGATTATGAATTATATTCAATTTGCTATGAAAAAGAAATTTACGAAAACTTGCCAAAATAAAAAACACTTCATGAAATGTTCTGCCAGCAAGCTAGCAAAACAAAATCTCCAACCTCATGATCCATACCTATTGTTTCTGGTTCTTTGCATCCAAAGATTGAGTAATCAGTGGCTACAGAAATAATATATTCATCAAATCAAATCAACTCATTCCCTAACAAAACTACACTGCCATTTCTAAAGAAAACTATATACAATTTAAAGAAATTATTTGATTTATCAATAGCTGCATTTGTTAAATGTTAATTCTACATATTCACAGCTCTGCAGAGGAAGAGGAAAATTCTTTAATTGCAAGAATTGACTGAAGTGAATTTAATGCTATGTGTCTATTCTCCATGTAACCTCACCAAAGGTATCAGCATTCAGATAGGACTTTTCCAAATTCTAGTCAAAATACACTCAAGATGCATTGAATATTTGTTTAATATGTAAGAATCATTTTGCTTTAAAGATATTTAGCATTCAATCAGTCTGCTGTTAACAGTATTGATCTGTAGTTTATATCTGAACATGATAAAATTACCTTGACACAAATACATTGCCAGAAATATAATTTGTTACAATTCAAGACTTGCCTTTAGCAAATGTTTAACATCAGTGGCATCAGCAGACGCCAGGACCTTGGTCATGCCTTTCAAAAGCACTTCATGAACTGTTTGCTGCTTCAATTCAGAAAATTCAGCCTTGAAAACAAACTGCATTGAAAAGATTTGCAGAAGTTAAGTCATGATACCTTCTGTTAGCTTCAAGCACCAAATAATGGCATCAAAATTCAAAAATTAACAATTTTTTTTATTCACTCATGGGATGTGGGTGTCTCTGGCTAGGCCAGCTTTTATTGCCCATCTTTAATTTCCCAGAGGGCACTTAAAAGTCAACCACCTGGTTGAGGGACTGGAGTCACATGGAGGCTGGATGAGGTAAGGACATTAGTGAACCAGATGGGTTTTCCTGACAATTGTCAACAGTCATTGTTGGACAACAAATTCCAGGTTCTTTGTCAAATTTAAAATCCTCCTCTGCAGGATTTGAACCTGGGTCCCCAGAACAGTAGCTGAGTTTCTAGCTTGGTAATCTAGTGGCAATACCACTAGGCCATTGCTCCTCATACATTCATTACTAATCCTTGATGCTGATAAAAGCATTTAGCCCAGCATGTTCATTATTTTTGAAAATTTATATCACACATGTAACACCCGTGCCACTCTTGCATCTTTGTTGCCAGAATATCAAGGCATCAGGGCTAAGACTCCACAATTCTTTGCTTCCCAGTAAGTAGTTGTCTGTCCAGTCATTTTGATGGATGGTAAAACGCTATGTGGCAAGTACAGAAGGAGAATCCAAGCCCATTTTCACGTATGAACAGCAGAGAAACTAGTAAAGAACCAATTAGCTTAGAAAATTAAATACTTCTAAATGCCAGTCAGACCTTGTCTATTTTTAGTTTGGTAGCTGGCCTCCTCTTAACGGCAGAACCCATGGATTTTCAAACAGTTTTTTGCCCAACTTTAAAAATATTAGCAAAGGACATAAGTAAATCTGCCAAAAACACCCCTAAATATATTGGATCAGTGGTAAGTATTATTGTTGCCACTCTGAGTTATGCGATGGTACAATGTATGCTGATCTGCGTCAACACTTATAAAAGAATAAAATGCCTAAGCGACTGACAGTATTGGGAGCTACCGACAGTATTGAATTCATCAAGGTGTCAATGGCAGCCCTGAATTTGTTACAAAAAATAACAAAAACTCACGCTACAAACGCAACTTTTTCAAAGGCTTGAAGAACATACCTGCTCCCTCAATTTGCAACCATGCTTCTTTCTGTAACCAGAGTTAAATTTATTGACTGCTCATGTAATTTTCAAATTCCCCTTTGAGTGAGCACTCAGTGACAGTCCCCAGGCAGGCTGGAGAATTGTTATGTTTAAATGACGTGGACATGCAGATATATACCTGGCTGCGCTTTCTGAATGAGGAGGTACCGTCTCACCGCGTATATGTACTGGTTCAAAACTTTTAACTGTACCTTAATATATGAGTGGAGGTGAGTGTCTAATTGCTCTTCATGGCACTTAGCAACAATGTTAATAATTGCCCTTAAAAATAGAAAAGAGGTGTTTTAGTGCATAGAATGATGTTACAAGTCTTTTTCAAGGCTTCTTCAACTACATATTTCTGCCATGTAGGAGTTACTACTTTAATTTTACAACTCTTGTGAACAAAATAGTTAAAATTTATTATGAAACAAAATCTATTCAATGAATTTGCAAAATTAATTAATACATGCAATTTGTGTCATAAAAGTAACACAAATGTTTACCCCTCAAAATAACCCAAAACACAGGCACAAACACACTGCAAGTATAAGGCAAAAATATGTAGAGAGAGATCTCTCTTTGCAGACGCCCACTTTAACATATTCTTGAAGGAAATTTTAAAAAAGTGTTGACACAAATGAAAAGTCCATAAATCAATACTACAGTTTGTTTTTTTATGAATTGCCTAAACCTTTTGCTGCAAGAAGTTAAACTTTGTTGAGAATCTTCCTGCTTAACAGGTTTTCAATCACTAACTCCACATGATGGCGCTATATCTTGCTGATACCTGTATACTGTTCACACTTTGACTTGCAAGAATCATCGAACAGTTACGGTACAAGAGGCCATTTGGACCATTATGTTCGCGCTAGCTTGGGCATAGAAGAGTCTGAAGTCTTTCAATCTGTAATCTGGTATGATTACATGCATGGTCGAGTCAGTAATCATGAAAAGTTGTCTCTGCAGCCTTATTACATATAGTTTGCTCAGAAAATACAACATTGCAATTACTCTTCCAGAAGAAGAATCAGATATCTCTGATCTCACAGCAAAAATATTTCCTTGACAGAAATATAAAATGAGTTGCTTGTTTTGTAGCGGGCTTTCCTTAATTGGAAAATCCAAACATAAACTCTAAGCCTCCAAATACTGTTCAAACAGAATAGCCATAACACCCAGTTTTAAGGCAGTCAGGTGTTTTCCCTGCAGGGAGGTCGAGTGACAAGGGCCAATAACTATGATTTCAAAGAAAGGCCTTGTTTTAAAAAAAAGGTTCAAAGCCTTCAAACTCAGATCCACAAAAACATTAAATATGAAGCATTTTCATAACATAGTGAAACTGATGTGGAGGTGTCGGTGTTGGAATGGGCTGGACAAGGTCAGAAATCACACAACACCAAGAAACAGTCCAACAAATAAACCAGTTGAACTATAACCTGGTGTCGTGTGATTTCTGACCTAGTGAAAAAGAATAAGTGTAATTTTTGAAATCTAACTGGATTTGAATGTTAGATTTTGAAATAACTATCATTGATTTCTATCTAAGTGCTATGGTTGTATCAAACATGGAGTGATCATGGTGCATAAGTGCATTGTCAAAGCTGAATTTTAAACATTAAACAGCTTACCAGATAAACTGAATGTATTGCTTGCTTGAATTCAAACTGATATTTTTTAAATTGATATTTTTCAAACATTCCTACCTGATGGTGGCAGTAGTAACTTGATTTTCATCATGCTGTACCAGGATGCAGAGCAACTGATTTAGAAGAACAGGAAGGAAACGTACAATCACGTGGATTTTTTCAATGCCAAGTAGACCCTGAAATGATCAGAAACAGCTTAAGAATCAAAATATTTCTGACAAACCATCAGCCAAAAGCCCCAACTGATTAAACAGAGGTCTACTTTGGATTATTATTTCTACAATATTTAACCAGATGTTAATGTTACTGTTTAGCGCCACAGTCTACCTTGAAGCACTTCAATTAGATTTTAAAATCTATCAGTTAACACACAACTTCGCAGCTCACTTTTGATCAGAAGTAGTGTTTATTGCAAATTAAGGGTTTAAATTCCCCAGCAATGAAACATTGGATAAAGTAATAAACAGAATTTAACATTTCAAACGTCATACAGTGCGTGTGTTTTATGTTGAAACGGATTTAAATGCTCAAACCTCTATGCAGTTGACAAAATCTGAGGATGAAGGCTGCAATCCCATGCTTTCTCGTTTTTGGCACTCCTGAAAAAAGTTGTTCAGTCTTTCCTCCTAATGAAAAACAAAAATAATCATGGATGCTTCATTTGCTCATTAGTCAGTAAACTAACAAGCTGATTGCCCAGTCAGGTAGTCTTGGGCAGAGACAAGGTCTCATAGACATAGAAAACATACTGGTCCTGACTCATCTTTTATCCATTGAAGTTCATCTAGGGGACCTTTAGTAAATCAACATTTGCTTCTCCTTGATTTTAAATGTAGAGCAGAACTATAAGACATTACACCCAAATTTTAAACAAATAGATTAGTCCTACCTGAGTATAGATTGTGGAAACTACATGCACAGAGACTCTGAAGAGTGGCTTTGCTCCATCAACCCATTTAACATCAGATCCACTGGCCTGCAGAGAAATAAAATTTAAATGTAAATTACAGGCGTGCTGCTTCCTCTTCCAACCACCCCCTCACTCCCAACTGTTTCATCTCCCCACCTGGGCAGAACTCAATGATAATGCCGGTGACAAACTGGCTCGACATTCAAATCGCCCATGCCTTTTCGAGCGTGATTGTGGCTCACTGGCTTGATGTCAATGAAGCCCAAGGTCCAACATCAAGAGGGCCTTGGACTTAACTGCTCCAGCACAGAAATCATTCTAAATACTCAACGTATTCCAGCAGTTTGACACAAACCAAGGTCAAGGACTTGAAATGTGGTGTTAAATGAACTGGCAAAAGGATATCCTTTAAGTTGCACATTTCCCTATCCATCCCTGGAAATATTCAAAGGTGACACTAAGGGCAGAATTTTCATTGACCTGACTGTCAGGAAGCAGTTAGATCAGACAGGCAGGTAGAATTCACCACTCGGGAGTTCCTCAAACAATGGCTCTTAATCCAGACCATGTTGACGTCAGTCGTGAATTCCCCACCCAGAGGCCCAACTCGATTGTTTAGCTGAGCCTTGAGTTAGTCAGGAAGCCAGTCACTGATGGCCACAGCAACAGGCAGTGGGAGGGAAATTGGTTGAAGACAGGGAGGTGGAAACCAGGTGGGATGGTGGAGTGTGGGGTATTGGAGGGCTCAGAGCCTGATGGGGCAAGGAATGGTTGTCATTTGGGGTTGGGCGAAGGTAGCTATTGGATATTAGAGGCTGCGAAAAGCCTGGTGAAAAGCTGGGAGAGCAGTTGGAGGAGCCTCTGATTGGTAAGCACAGCTCCAAGGGGTCAGAGTGAAAGCACTTGCCTCCTGAATCTACGCTTTGCAAAAGCTGCTGTGTTACTGGGCTCAGGAAATCTGGCCAACAGCAATAAAGTTTGTAAAGCTGCATGACAAAAAAAAGGCCACAACCTTATGGTCGTAGTTTAAGTTTCAACCAACCTTCTTGGACAATGTCAGTCACCCACCATCTTCCATTTTCAAGCTAGAGATGGGAGGGTTGGGATGTGATAACAAATTTCTGACATTTTAACTTCACCCAGTTAAAATTCAGTTCTGTAGTTCTTTCTTATAATGAAGAAAACACAATTGACCACTTCTACCTATTTTTCTAATCAACCTATTCAGAAATGTTATTACATACCTCGGGAGTGGGTAGGGATACTACCACTGTGCCACAAGAGGGCCCTACATTTACTTCTTTTGTGTCAGGCTGATTGATATATTTTCATTGCTGTTACCTTTCCTGGTGTTACGTTCTGATTACCAAGGTAACCAGGAGGAAGACTGGCTGCTACAAGTAACGAGTGCTCTTGAGATGCAAGTCTGCCATCTTTCATGAGAGGTAGCCAGGCATATCCAACTATTTGGAAACAGAACAAACAAGATTGTAACGCTTCATGCAGCCGGAAGATGTCTGAAAGTTCCACATATTTAGTTTCATTACCTGTGCAAGGCATTCTGATAGTAACAAGGCTTTATTATGCTGCATTTTATGCTTTTGATCCAACAACAGAGGAAATGGATACATATTCTCGCCTCAAAGGCATCGATGAGGAAAATTTGTTGAGGAAAACAAATCCCTTGTTCAAGGACTTAGGGAAGTAACCTCAGCACTTAAAGTGCTAGGTTTATTTTCAGTCATATTAAAACAACCACCAACCACAGCTTCTTTTCCTTCCCCTTCTTGACTACATCCAGTCTCCAATTATAATTTGTCCTTAGTCACCTCCTCTTTCTGATCTACACGCTGCCATTCAGTAACCTCATGAATTCATAACATCAGGTTCCATTTGTATGGTGTCATCACCCAGCTCTACATCAACACCAGCTCTTTTCACCAACTCACACCCTCAACATTGTTTGGTAAAGACACCTTGGAGTGCAGGTTCATAGTTCCTTGAAAGTGGACTCACAGGTAGATAGGATAGTGAAGAAGGCATTTGGTATGCTTGCCTTTATGGTCAGTGCATTGAGTATAGGAGTTGGGAGGGCATGTTGTGGCTGTACAGGACATTGGTAAGCCCACATTTGGAACAATACTTGCAATTCTGGTCTCCCTGCTAATAGGGAAGATGTTGTGAAACTTGAAATGGTTCAGAAAAGATTTACAAGGATGTAGCCAGCACTGGAGGGATTGAGGTACAGGGAGAGGCTGAATAGGGTGGGGCTATTTTCCATGGAGCATCGGGGGCTGAGCGGTGACGTTATGGAGGTTTATAAAAACATAAGGAGCATGGATAGAGTCTTTTCCCTGGGGTGGGGGAGTCCAAAACTATGGGGCATATGGTTAACATGAGAACAGAAAGATTTAAAAGGGACCTAAGGGGCAACTTTTTTCATGCAGAGGGTGGCACATGCATGGAATGAACTGCCAGAGTAAGTGGTAGAGGCTGGCACAATTACAACATTTAAAAGGCATGTGAATAGGTATATGATAGGAAGGATTTACAGTGATATTGGCCAAATGCTGGAAAATGGGACTAGTTTTATTTAGGATATATGGTCAGCATGGATGAGTTGGACTGAAGGATCCGTTTCCGTGCTGCTCATCTCTATGACTTTATGACTCCACGTTTGACATTCAATCCTGATCTAGCCTAAAATTCTTTTAATTATAAATTGAGAAAATTTATAGCTATTATGAAATAACTCCACAAAAGCCGGTACGCTGTCACCAAGTCACCCTTCATTTACACCTGGAAAGTCCTTGATCTGGCACTGCCTCATCAGAGTCACTAACTCTTTTTATCTGTCAGCCAGGGCCCTCTGATTGGGGCTGTTAACCTGGCTCAATCAGGGAACTCATATTCTATCAGCTTCAGCTGGCTGACTTTGTTACAATCACAACACATTGTCTCCTGTCTCACAACAAATCCTTTCCCTAATTTTTAACGGCATCTGCTTCCCTAGTTCCTGTTTCATGCTGAACCAAACTCTTCACACCTTTGCTGAGCTTCCATCACAAACACCACCAACTTCCCATTCAGGGAGAGGGAGAATATCGACCCTCCTACGACAGTCCAGCTGCTGCTGTAATCCTCGTCCATGTTTTTATTACCTCGTGATTTGACAATTCTCATGCTTTCTTACTGACCCCCCCATATTCCACCCACTCTCCAACACTCTGCTTCGTGTATCCTAACTTGCATCAAACTCTGTTCACCCATCATCTCTAGCCTACATCGAAATTGGTTCAGAACTACCAAGATATGTACATCTTTATGTGTGGAGCTGTCCATGGGGCGCTCTATAAAATTGAGTCCTGGTCTAAAATATTATGTACAGCTTGTGCACGAGAACTTTTGCTAAAACTCATGGACTTTTATTTTCTCTCCAATATAACCTGATGACGTTTTCGAAGAATGTTTAATGGATTTGTATTATTCATTCATGGGATTTGGAAATTGCTTGCTGGACGCCCATTTATTGTCCATCGCTAACTGCCCTTTGAAAGGTATTGATTAACTGCCTTCTTGAACAACTATAGTCCATTGCTCACACCACTGTTGGGAAGGTAGCACCATAATTTTGACCCAATGATATTGAAGGAATGGCATATATCTCTAAGTCAGGGTGGGAAGAGACGGAGAGGAACTTGCAGGTGGTGGTGTTTCCATGGAACTCGTGTCCTAGTCCTTCTAGATGGAAGCATGTCATCAGTTTGGAGAGTCCTACCTTAAGGAGCTTTGGTGAATTTCTGCCCTGCAGAATGTTGCCAAATGGCAATCATATTTGATGAGGATTTGAAACAAAACAACATTTCTACAAAAGCTTTGATTTTAGGTGAAACTTCTTTCACAAGAGTAACAAAAAATCCTTGGAGAAAGAGGCTTATTAAATTATATTATGTTTTACCTTGTGTTTCTAATGCCTCTTTCTTTTTGGAACCACCTTTTGTAGCAAGGTCACAGCTGATGTGATAAAATGAAAAAAGAATGTGATGTTTCTTGTTCAGTTGAGTAGGAAGCTCAATTTTCACCTGAGTAATGGAAATACCAAAAAGAGTTCAACATGTGAATACCATGCTACAAATCATTTCCATGATAAGCAGCTTTTACTTAGGTCTACAGTTTACTGTACAATGAACTGATGCTCAAACTATCAAACCAGGAATGCAACATTTACAATATCACGAAGTACATACAATTTTGGAAGACTAATCATCCCGTTGCAACTCAATCTTATCAAATAAGATCTGCACATAAGCCAAATGCAACTTTTTAAAAATGATTCGAGGATTTTACTTCTCTTTCCCAGTTCAAAAGTCTATTTAAAAGCAGATTGCTATTTGGCTGAAGAAGAATGAATTGATATCAGTTTCAAAATATTCCTTTACCAATTGTTGCAGTTTAATGTGAACTAGCTTTCCAGGTTTACATTTCATGTACATTTAACTGTCATATGTGCATTTGCAACTTCCTCTTAATTGTCTTTTTTCAAGTGTGAAATGTTAATATTTCTCTAAATTATCCTCACAGCCCAGTTTTCTAAAGCTAAGAATTAGCCGGATCTAAATTCATTTGTTTGGCGGTTATGCACTGTAATGAGTTGCACCTGAGCCAAGAGTTCTGAATTCGAGTCCCACCTCACAACTCGACAACCAAGCAGGTCGTGTATCAACTGCAAATCTTTCCAACATATGCAAATGGAAGCCAAAACCAGGGAGAAAGATTCCTGGTGAGCTATGTGATGCAGTGAACATGGCTCCTGACTATAAACTATATGTACTACTGTGCGTTACCACAGCAACTCAGACTCCCTAAATGACCTATAACTCATCACCATAAAACACTAGTCTAAGGCACAAATAATTAACTTCTGTCGTATTAGAAAGAACTAACAAAATTTCACAAGTGGTCTCATTGGAGCATTTAACTCATATTCCTAAAACTGACTTAAATTCTAAAATGCTTGTTACTTTGTCAATTCTCTACACTGACTTCAAATACAAAGCTCACCAGCATATCTAAGTTTCAAAATTATATGCATTACAATCAAAATTAAAAATTGAGATCAAATAGAATGATAAATTTTTTTTCCATTCAGTGTAAAATTTGGTGTGTATGATTTTCCTGGTTTTACAATTACCAATTAATTAACAATTGCATAAGGTATGCTGTTTTATTTCTTATGTGCAGATTCCTTACAATATTTTGCAAAACATTTTGTTAAGACCAGATAGAAACCAGATTCTAAATTCAGGAAGATCTGTTGTAAATAATCAGTTGTTGTAAATTTAAAAATTGAACAAATGTATTTTAGTTCCTCAGTTTGCACTTCAAACATATTTATCACTAATTTAAATACATCTTCATCAAATATTTTCAATGAAAGTACCTCATCATAAAAATCAGGGTTCTGGGAATGATGTAGGACCGTTGTCTGTGCTGCAGTGGTGAACAGTGATCCCCCTGGTTTTCCATAAATGCACTGTTACAAAAAGCAAAAACAATGTGAATTGCTTTATTGAAAATAAAAGAAACCGCTCTGAGTAACAGTTACATGGATCTCCGCCAAGTGACTCCTTAGATTTATGTTCTGCAGTTCATGATAACACAATTTGATTCATTAAATAGATAGAAATAGGATTTGAAGCTCAGATCAGAAACATTTTCATCTTTCTGTTCTTTTGAAACCATGCAATAAAGAAACCTGGGATTATTTCCAATTGCCGACCATCTACTACTCATGTAAAACCATTCATGTAAAATATCTACGAAGGCCACAACCATTATACTGCTTTCCAAGGTGTGCTTTATAAATTCCTGTAAATGGGCAAGCAGCCTATCTGCCTAGAACAGATCAAAAGCTGCATAAACATGCTAACAAATACCTGAACATGTTCTAGGACTCTGATTGTAACAAGCAATTGAACAGCCAGTAGTTATTAACAGAACTGCCGATACTGTTCAGTAAATAGTCCAAGGAGTTGATACTGTATTAAGTTTTTGGTACGCTCAAAAGTAGCAGCCCTGTCTTCATGGGCACAGACAAGCCTCAGACCAGTTGCCAATCCTTCAGGGCCCCACCTAGAATCACTTGTTTCTATAACCCTGACTGAAGCTGCCTGTCAGCAGTCTGATCTTTGCCCTCCATACGTGACCCTCATTTTTTGATCCATAGGAACTGAATAAGGTCTAGATATCAAAATACTTTAGGTGTCACACTGACACCAAGAAGCTGGGGGTATTGGAAGTGAAGTGGGGAGGATGTTGATCCCCTCATGGCCTTCCACCAACTTCACTTTCATTACCGTCAAAAGTCAATGATGGCACATGAACTCCAGAAATAAAAATGATGCTAATCTTTACTTTCATTGACAACCATCCCAGGCTACACACCATCTGTAACCAAGAAGCATGATAGTTCTCAGGCACAGGAATGACTCACTGCTCAGTTTTCTTTCCTCCAGCTGACACATTGGCATGAACACCACACTCAGTGCCTCTGTGCAACAATGAAGTTGAGACCTATAAATCAGTACTGTGGAAAATCAAACCACTGTGTCTCACACTTACGGGACTTTGTGCATTTCATACAGTATTTAAATATACTCCCAACAAAACTTACTTTCAACGGTTGAGCATTTTCTCCGTCTGAACTCTTGAACTCAACACGGACCGCTAGATTTCTTGCCTGCAGAAATGAACACTGCATGAGTATTTCACAGAAAAATGGATTCCATACACCAAATGAGAATGACTTCTCTCGAAAATTCATGGTGTACGACAAAGACTCTTTGGGAAAATATCCCAGGTATTTGCAAGGACAAGGTGGCAATGTCACTGGAGCAGTCATCCAGAGGTGCAGGCTCATGCTGTGGGGATATGAGTTTGAAATTCTCACAGCTGCTTTTGGAATCTGAATTACGTTAATAAAGCTGAGATGTAAAGTGAGTCTCAGCCATGGTGACCATGATAACTATAAATGATTCTTGTAAAAACTAATGCTCACTAGGGAAGAAATTTGTCTTTCTTACCTGATCTGGTCTACCCATGACTCAAGAACCACAGTAAGGTGGTTGACTCTTATGTGCCCTTTGAAGTGGATTAGATCAAAAGCAATTAGGGATGGGAAACAAATGCTGGCCCTGCCAGTGATATCCAGATCTCCCGAAAGATATTTTTTAAAGTCAGCAGTTAGATGCTCTAGAAAGCAAATCTAATGTTTAACAAGATTAAAAAGTTTACAGTTACAGGATGAGGGAGTACTTAGTCAGAAACATGACGCTGGTGAAAATGACACGAAATTACATTAACATGGAACTGTATTGATTTAGCATAACTTTCTGGTAAAAAACACAGATTTCAAGTAGTAAATCCTTCAACTGTGCATTCAATTTGTACATCAAAATAATAATAAAATCCCCTGAGACATCTGTCATCTGCCAGTCTATCTTTAACTGTGGCTACAAAATGGATTAAAGACTGATATTTCAATTACTAGGATAGCATAGTAAGAACGTTACATTATCAACAGAGCTTAGCAACATTACCCAGAAGATACCAACATTCTGGAGAGTTTGGAAGCAATGCCTTTACTTCAGAAATAATAGAGATTATGTTCCCTAACATTCTAGCCCAGGATTTACAGGTCACTGGAATAACCATATGGAATGAACACAGATATGTGGATTTATCCTTCCAAAACCAAAATAGCAGAGACCAGCAGAGTTCTTGTGACAAATCCACACTTCCTTGTACATGATGTAAGAAAATGAGGCAAACGATCAAGAACATAACCAAAGACTTCAATCTCAGGTTTCACACATTGCAGTAGAAATACACTGATGCTCAGATCCTTCCAAAATAGGGACAGGACTTCTGGATCTGGGACCAGTCTGCCATTTATAAAGGGAAAGTCTGGCTTTCTGCATTCAATTTTTTTTGACAATGATCCTGTTGTTTGAAACCATGGAAAAAAAAAATCCAATCACAGTCCCCTAAAGTAGATTTTGATGTAAAAGGTATTGGTCTAAAACAGTGCAATTTTTGCTGTGTACCTTACCTTGGCAAAATATTTTTGACCATCATATTTCAAATGCTTAGGGTAAATATAAACATGGTTTTTATATGTTGCATGTGGTAGAGAATATTTTGCAGACTCTTGCACAAACTCTTCCACCTCTATGGTAGGTTCATATGTATTTGGGTCTTTGAATGGTGTAAGAGGCACATATGATGGGTTAACACAATCTGAAACAGAAATAACAAATTCTTATTTTATTTTATCCAAGTTTGATGTAATGTTAAGAATCCAGTAATTTAGTGACTGTATGTCTCTTCACTCCATTTAAAAACATGGCTTTAAAACTATATTTTTCAAAACATACATATACATGTTAGCAATGACATCTCCTCACTTTATATACATCATACTTTCTCAGCAATAATTCAAGTTTAACCAAAACCAAACAAATAAATATCAAACTGTACTGATTAGTCAAATTAAGCTGGTAAGTAATGAATTCTTGGTCTCAGGCTGGTTATTACAAAGAGGAATTAGGAACAGGGCTAGGAGAGAGGGAATTACAACAATGCAGTCACACTCTATCATTTACTTCAGAATCATAATGATAACCCCTGTCTTGTCAACTGGAGACAGTACTTGAGACAAAGGAAGTAATTAAGGAGCAGGGAAGAGAAATAACCAAAAATAGACAGGGAGAAATATGAATAAACTCTTACTCACATTTTTTAATTCAATAAATACTTCAAGGATACATGTCAATTACTTTCCAAATATGGAAAATTGTAAGACAACTTTCAGTTGATTCTTACAGCTCTAGAAGTATTTTTAACTTCCACACACCTCTCTTTTGTCTCAATATTATACATTTTGTTACTTTATTGAATACTGTAGCTATAGCATTAGAGAATTTTACTGCATTTAATGCATTCTGTCTGAATCATGGAAGACATCTAAATACTTATTTTATCTATTTATCAACAGAATTCAGACAAACAAATTTCTGCTGCCACTTTGAAGGTTCACTGGAATCTCCATGATATTATAAAGCAGATGTTAGAAAATGATTACTTTGAGTGCTCACATTTTGGGCCTTTGACAGAAAACAGAGCAATACGTTACTACATCTCATGAATTATAATGGCTCAGCAAGAGGGCTTGTCACCCTCAAAAGCAATTTGGGATTAACAATAAGTAATGGCATCTCTAGCAATGCTCAGAGTCAAAGAACAAGTTTTAAAAATCATGAAGTCATGTTTAAAAATGATTTATGGGAGTGATATTTTGGGAGTAATATTTATGGGAGTAATAGTAAGTACACACAATAACAATTTAAATGCAACCATTCTTGAACTGAGATACTGACATGTCAGAGGGGAGGGTAAGTGTAGAGAGTTGACATCTTGTGTGAGGCTTTATACACAGGGATAGATAATGGAGGGCTTAATGTAAAGGCATTTCCAATGTGGAGAAACAGATCCATTTAAATTTTATGCTATAAGAATGAAGAATAAGAGAAATCCATAGCATTCAACAAAATACATGTCAATTCACAATTTTCTTTGATTAGTTATGGGGGTAAATTAATTCCCATGGCAGTGTTATGGTGGATTCTTTCAACTCCCTGGGGGAGGATGTGCCATTGTCAAACTCATCTCCCATATTTTCTGAATATTTCTTTTTTTGTAGTTAAATTATCCCAACAGCCGTTCCAAAGGAGTCTTCCATCAGCAAGGCGCTCAGGGATTCTTTTAGAAATCTGTTTGATTGTCGCACCTTGAAAGATTGAGTGGAATAAATGTCCCAAGTGTCTATATCTGGTGGCCTGCAGATGGTTGTCACACAGCATTTTCATGCCATGGTAAGGTATGTTTCTCAGACTGGAATTTTGCATGCAAGAAGTCCTCAACATTGGTTGATTAATTGTGAGGAAGATGTTAAGCACATCTTCTCAGGAAATGAAAGAAAATTGACAATCTAGTTACCCAATGGATCCACTGCACACCTCCAGCAGATGTTTGGAGAGCAGCACTGATAGATGCTTGGCCTTTGGCCAAAAACTACCTTCTGTCATGGAATTGGTGGGCAAAAAAGAATTTAATTTGTTTCTTTAGTACTTCCAAATTTGCACATTACATTATTTTTGAGTCAGGTTATCTTCTTAATTTTATTGGTGTGTGAGCAGAACTATATTGGTAGATATCTTTTTCTATTTGTATTGGATATGATATATATGAAATGCTTCATTAAATATTGATTGAACCATGTCATAGTTGAATTTTAAAAAGTGCAGAGTTAAATATGACGCTAAAATGACAATAAACAAAATAAATCTCATACTTGGATGCTCAATGGGAACAGATTCCACCGAGATATCAAGACTGCCAGGAATGGTCTGTACTTTGGTCATTTTATCTGCTCTATAAGCATGAAAAATAAAGTATCCAATTAGGTCAAAAACTAAGTGCAGTTACTTAGCCCATAAAGAATTCTAATATTCAAATCACAGGTGAATGGCACTGATACCTTTTGAACTCCATTATTAATTTTAGTAAGTCCTCAGTAGAAATCTTACTGCTCTCTTGCCTGAAGAGGGCAGAGAACTGAGAGTCTCGATCTATTGTTCCCTGATTGTCTTTGAATACTGACCTAAAAAGAACAACATAACAAAAGAAGGATTATAGTAAATCATTCGAACAAAGGTAATATGGACTCCAATCTGCTGCAGCAGGGCAAAGGTTACTCAAAGGTGAGCTGAAAGAAGCAGAGTAAAGGGAAAGTACCATTTAACATGCGAATCGCAGGAAAATTAACAGAATATATTCTTATCAAAATCCATGTTCAAATGCAGCAAGCCCTGGACAATATCTTGACTGGAGCTGACCATTAGCAAGTAAAATTCAAGCCACACAGGTGCCAGGCACTGACCGTCTCCAACGAGAACCATCTTGTTCTATCCAACCATCACATCTTGACATTTAATGGCATGAACGCCACTGAATCCGATCAAAATCCTGTTGGCTACCATTGATAAGAAATTGAACCAGACCTGCCATATAAATGCTGTGGCTACACGAGCAGGTCAGAGGCTAGGGATCCTACAGAAAGTAACTCACCTCCTGACTTCCCAAAATCAGTCCACCATCTACAAGACACAAGTCAGGAGTGTGATGGAATACTATCTACTTTCCTAGATAAGTGTTACCCCAACAATAGCCAAGAAGCTTGGTACCATCTGGGACAAAGCAGCCCACTTGATTGACACCACATCTACAATCAGTCACTTCCTTCACCATAGATGTTCAGAAGCTACACGTGCGTACCATCTAAAAGATGCACTGCAGTAATTCAACAAAGTTCTCTAGACAGCACCTTCCAATCCCACGACTACCACCATCTGGAAGGACAAGGGCAGCAGATCCATAGAGTCATAGAGTCATACAGCACAGAAACAAACCCTTGAGCCGAACTTATCCATGTCAACCAGGTTTCTTAAACTGAACTAGTCCCATTTGCCTGTGTTTGGCCCATAGCCCTCTAAACCCCTCCTATCCATGTACCTGTCCAAATGTCTTTTAAATGTTGCAATTGTACTTGTCTCTACCACTTCCGCTGGCAGTTTGTTCCATATAGATATCACTGTTTATGTGAAAAGGTTGCCTCTCAGGTCCCATTTAAATATTTTGCCTCTCACCTTAAACCCAAGCCCTCTAGTTTTGGGATAGCAAGGTGTAGAGCTGGATGAACACAGCAGGCCAAGCAGCATCAGAGGAGCAGGAAAGCTGACATTTCTGAAGAAGGGCCTAGGCCCGAAACGTCAGCTTTCCTGCTCCTCTGATGCTGCTTGGCCTGCTGTGTTCATCCAGCTCTATATCTTGTTATCTTAGATTCCCCAGCATCTGCAGTTCCTACTACCCTATCTAGTTTTGGACTCCTTTGCCCTGGGAAAAGACTTTGGTTATTCACCTTATCTATGCCCCTCATGATTTTATAACCTTCTATAAGGTCACCTCTCAGCCTCCTACACTCCAGGGGAAAAAGTCCCAACCTCTCCAGCCTCTCCTCATAACTCAAATCCACCTGTAAATCTTTTTTGCACCCTTTCCAGCTTAATAATATCCTTCCTATAGCGGGGCGACCAGAATTTCACACAGTACTCCAAATGTGGCCTTACCAATGTCTTGTATAGTGGTAACATGAAATCTCACACCCTGCACTCAATGCTCTGATTG
This sequence comes from Ginglymostoma cirratum, assembly GCA_024137785.1. Taxonomy (NCBI): domain Eukaryota; kingdom Metazoa; phylum Chordata; class Chondrichthyes; order Orectolobiformes; family Ginglymostomatidae; genus Ginglymostoma; species Ginglymostoma cirratum. The sequence continues at coordinate 17,695,121 of JAHRHZ010000268.1, forward strand.
AAAATGGCAAGCATGCCAAATGCATCCTGCATTGCCCTGTCTACCTGTGACACCACTTTCAAGGAACAATATCCCTGCACCCCAGGCATCTCTGTTTGACAACATTGCCCAGAGTCCTATCATTAATTACAGGAACACCAGAACCTGCAATTTCACCTCTAAATCACTCACCATCCTGACATGGAAAAATATTACCACGCTTCAGTGCCATTGGGTCAAAATCATGGAAACCCCCTCCCTAAAGGCATTATGGGTCTACTTACAAATGGACTGCAGTGAATCAAAAAGGCAGTTTAACCTCCATCTTTTCAAGGGCAATTAGGGATGAGCAATAAATGGTGCCCACATCCCATGAATGAGGAAATAAAAAAATTAAGATTTGGGAACTGAACACAGAAAGGCCTAAGAAGGAGTGAATAAAAAGAGGTAAAATCAATCCTAAATCAACCACAGGAAGAGAAATAAAAAGAGGGAAAGAAACCTTTCTCTTAAGAGAGGAATAAAACAGACAGAAAAGACTACAGGAAATGTTAAAAAAAAGTATTTTAGACATTTAAAACGTGCCTGAAGAATTTAAAATCTGAAGGTTAGTGAACTCACACTTGTAATAGTTAATTTTCAGTGCAAGAGAGATTGATTATCTGTCATTAACAGTTATTGCTTCATTAAAAAGAATCTTGACTATGGTGAGTTTCATAGGTAATTAGTGGGCAAGTATAGAAACTTCCTAAAGAAAATGGGAAGGCTATGGGTGAGATCCACTCTCATGGTGCTAACAATGGAGGAGTATTACTCAGACAACAACTTTGGGCATTCGTGTTTCATCATTCAGCTTCCTCACCTAGTTGGGCACTCTATCAAAACACCCAACCGCCTTTCCTCATCCTTATGTGCCTCACATTCCCTCCCCTCACTTATCTGGTCCTGGAGTCCAGGACCTAGAATCTTGGGACAATGTGCAGTCACAGTTCTGACCACTGCTGTCACTGGCACTGTTGGGACAACAGAGCTGTGTTGGCTAGTAGCGCTCCAGCTGCTGAACATCTGCCCAAATGAAGGGGAAAAGCCCTGTCTGCAGCTGACTAACAGCCCTCGTAAAATCTTTCAGCCACTGTGCTGAGGCCAGTGGGGCTCTGTAGACTGTGCCTCCATGTCCTTCCAATAGATCCTAGGTGATGCATTCTGCCCACTTTAAACAGAAAGAATGAGCGTGCACATTTCTTAACTGAAGCATTGTGTAACAGCATTACACCCTTGGTATCCAAACAACATTGTGCTCATTAAATTGTGTGGCCCAAAAGAAAGCAATTGTTTTAAAATGCTCATAAAACACCAAAACATATGCAAACAAATGGCGAATGAGTAATCACTCAACCAGGTATTCATTAGCATATATCAACACATACATACCTCACTGCCCAAGCAAATGGCATCCGGTACTTGGCTAATTTACTGCAAAACTGTTTGTTGGTCTTTAGAATCTTCTGTGCAGTCTTGACAAGGAACAGTTAAAAATAATCACAAAAACTTATAATGAAATGTAACTAAAGCATTTGATTCGATTGACATCATTAGAATTAAACAGCTTTTTATTTAACATTTTCCTTAGGCTTTGTAGCAGATCCACTCATTAAGGAAATGAAACCATTTTTAGGTCATGACATGAATTTAACAGCTATGCCAGAACAGTTTGATTGCTTATTGCTCCAATCATTAATGTACTATTGCATAATATAAAAGAATATCTCGCATGAAATGAACACAGTACAGCAATAAATAGGTACCTTGCTGGAATCCGAGCTCTTAATATAGGGTTCAGCACAACTGGAAATATTTCCCATTAATACTTTTTCTATTCTTGCCACCAACACAATGTCCATATGTGGGTTTGATACAGAGAAAATAGCCTACATGTAAAGTATAATTCGTAAATTTACACATTGATTTAAAGACACAAACATAACAGCTATCAATCAAACATTGGTCATTGGTTCATGACACATCTCAAATCTTACATTGCTATGATCAGAAATAAGTAAGCTTGTTAGTCTTGGACAGTTCAGCTAACAAAGAGAAGAAACTTTCTGGGAAGTGGTACAACAAAATAATGTGCATTTGTATAGCATCTTTAACACAACTCTTCATTTCCTAACAGGCCAATAAAAACTGCATTTATAATGCTGGTCAAGTTGGCAAGATACTGCAAGCAGTTCACAAAAATTGACAGTAATCCAGGGAACAAAATATTTGGAGGGATATCTTAACGTTTGATCCAATAGTAGGTTTTAAAAGCAATTTTAAAGGAAAGAGAGATAGAAATGTTTAAGGTCTAAGTTGCCAATAGAGAGCCATCGAGACAGAGTTTAGGACTGGGGCAAATGTAAGGAACCAGAAATTCCAGCAGGTAAGACATACAGAGAGATGAGATGATGGGTAGATTTAAACAGTATGGTGAAAATTTTACAGAGCTCTACAAAAATAGAAAAAAAATTATCAAACGGTTGAGTTATTTCCTCAAGTAACAGAGGATATGCTTTATTCTGTGATCCATGTTGAAAGATACATTTTCTAGCCACCTGATGATTACCTTCTCTAACTCAACATAAATTGCTTCAGAGTCTAGGTCAGCAGCCAATCAAGATAAGAATTCAAATTCAAGATTTGGAATGGGATCATACCGTACATGATAAGAACAAGACCATGTTTTATTTAAAAGGGATTTAACTCAAAATTCAAATTCAGCAATACAGCTATAATGTTTGTAGACAATTTGTATTTCCTTGAAATAGAAAAACAGCAAGGCAGAACATTTGAACCCATGACAATAATTCTGACAGACCAGACAGTTACTGCCAGATTTTTGTCTTGTTTCCATGGGCAACCAAAGTAGGAAAATATCTTGGCAGATGCAGCATTCAAAGATGACAGCACAATCTGCCAAGGTTTACACATGCTCAAAAGATCAGTTAAGTTCTCCTCCATCCAGCATCATAATATGTACATTGGAAGAAATTCTTCTGCTACATGTCATTTCCAATAACAGTCAGAATTTTTGTATAATTTCATGACGAAAAGCTCTCACTAGCCAAAGACTTCTTGTGCATACAGACATTCAACACTTGTTTTTTTCCAGCTTTCAGGACTAAAAGTCAGCTCTTCTTTGTAATACATAGCAAAGTGTATCACATGGTTGAGTAATTATCAAATTATTCACGTGTACTTTAATATACATTAGAACAGGATAACATAAGTCACACAATAACAAGCCCTTTTGCCATTAAAATAACACATTTAGCCTCTGATGAATAAAAACAGCAAATAATAAATGAAAAATGCATCACTGACATGGATATTAAATGAATCATAGACTTCTCTAACAACATTTGCCCTGAAGAAGATTCACAAATGCACCTCTGTGCTTCAATGTTACAGAAATCTGCATACCCTCCATCAGAAGTCATCTATCACTGTCTATGTTTGCATATCACCATAAAAATAGCTGAGAGATGTTAGAATCCATTTATATTTTTACACAAAATATTTTTAATGTACCAGAAATCATTTTTATAATATGTTTTTTGATGAATGCAAGAAAAACAATTACAAATATCATTCAGCTTAAAACCCCGAGGAGTCAATTTCAGCCTATAAAAAATAGAAATTGAAGGGACGGAATCCATCCCAATATGGGGCTGGTACACCTGCTGGTCTATTAATAACTACACTTGGCGATCAAAGTGTATGCCTGCTTCAGCCTGGATGACCCTTTAAATATGTAAATCTGAAATCTGTGATGTCCGGGAAACCCTCTATGTACTTGTAGGGCAGACTGATCAGAGGATGTGCTGTAATCATTTAGGGCAGTATTCCTGTGACTGTAGCCTGCAGAGATCCCAAAAAATTAAGTTTTAAATTACTATTGTGCAGCTAAAAGAGAAGCTGATGGAAAGGAAATTGATTTTGACAAGCAAAAACATTAAGTCCTCCAATGTGTATTTTATGCCCATTCTGAAGTTAAATTTTATCCCCATAGTGTCTTTTATTATTTGTACCGAAACAAAAGATGACAGTACTGGAAAACATTCTCACATGCATAATGTGGAAATCAGGTGACAACCAAATTTAAACCACAATTATATTAAAATCCTCAATCCCAGGCCCAGCGCAAGCACATCATTAAGACTGTACATGAGTGAGGTGAATAGCAATGTCAATTTAATTTGGAACCTTCAACTTGTTTAGCTAATTTCCCATTTTGTGAATTAGATAAATAATTAAATAACATGCCATGAGTGTCCTGCAGCATTGCATCTGTATAGTAATTATTGAATGTATGAGAAGCTTGGACAGTTGCATATAATCCTGCATATCCCAGGTCTTAAACAAAAGGTTGCTAATGAGATGGAAGATATTGGTTCCATTAGTTTGGAAAGTAGTAAATCTAACCTGTCTATATGAGAAGGAACAATGCAGAAGCAAAGGAAATTATAGGCCAGCAACTTGACATCTGTCATGGGGAAGGGACCCGATTGGACTATTAAGGAGGTCACACCTGGCTAATTGGTTTAACCAAATCATGTTTATCCAATGCATTAGAGTTCCTTGAAAGAGTAGCATACATTATGGACAATGTAGATGGACTATACTTATATTTACAGAAGGCATTTGACAAGGGGTAACATAAAACATTATGCAAAGTATGAACTCCTGGAGTAATCGATAATATGGATGGAAGGTTGGGTGGCTGTCAGAAAAGAGACAGGAGGCATAAATGTGTCCTTTTCTAATTCATTGGGTAAGACAAGTGGAGCCTCAGTGAGGTCTGTTTTGGGGTCTCAGCTTTTTACAATTTATGTCAACAAATAAATGAGGGGAGTGAAGGCACTGTAGCTAGATTTGTAGCCATTTGTAGTAACAATGTAGCTATAGATTGGTAGTATGAATGTATGTTGTGAAGAGGACATAAGAAGGTGAAGATGGATAAAGATAGGTTGAGTGAGTGGGCAAAATTTGAAGCTGTTCACTTTTGCAGGAAGAGTAAGAAAGCAGAGTATTGTTTAATATGGAGAACACTTCGGAATTCTGAGGGGCAGAGGAATCCAGGTGTTTCAGTAGGAGTCCAAAACTTGGTACACAGTAACAGCAAGTAATTAAGGAGGTTATTAGAATGTTGTCTCATATTATGAGAAGAGTTGAACATAAAGTAAGGTGCCATGCTTCACTTTTATAGGGCAATAGCAATATAGGTGAAACCACATTTTACAGAATGAGCATAATTTTGGTTTTTGTTTAAGGAAGGATATACATGGCATTGGAGGTGGCTGAGAGGAGGTTGACTGGGCTGATATCTGGAATCTGCTGGCTGCCTTTCAAGGAAAGGTTGGACAGAATGGACTTATTTTCACTGGAGTTTAGAAGAATGAGGGTGACTTAATTGAAGAATACAAGATCCTGAATGGTCTTGATACCATGAATTGTTTCCTTTTATGGTTGGGTCAGAAATGGGGTCACATTTTAAAAATTAGCGTTCATACTTTTTAGGACAGAAGTAAGGAAAATTGTTTTCTCTGAAGATTGTGTGACTTTGAAACTCTCTGTCACAGAAAGTAGTGTGAGACAAAGACATTGGATATTTTGAAATGTGGAGGTAGATTTTTGTTAGGCAAGGGAATCAATCTAAGATGCAAGTTTCACATTTGCACCTGGTGTAGGTGAGAATGTAGAACTTGGAGCAAACAGATCAATCATGATCTTATTGAATGGTGGAGCAGATTTGAGGAATTGAATGGCCTACTTCTGTGACTAATTCATATGGTCTCCACAATTTTGTGCATGGAATGAGACATGCATTGTGCTTAGGTAGAGAAAAAGTAAGGTCAAATTGGGATCGTAAACATTTCCACTTTTAATTCAGAAGCATTGGCAATCCTAAATTAGATAAAGCATTAGTCAATCTCAATATTAAACTTTTACACAGCGCCACAACATGAGTATAATTTTATAATTTCAATCAAACACATGGTACCTCCACAACCAATGAATCTGTTTTGACATACAATTTCCATTATCCCTAATTTCTCCTCAGCTCTGAACTTGAAGATGCAGAAGTACACTTTTTAAAATTTTTAAGCAACGTTACCTGAAGTTTCAATTTTACTTATTCACAGGACACTTCATATACTACCAAAGCCAAAATTTTTGGCACAGCAACTCTTATTTCAGCCGACAGTAAATTCAGGGCGTGCCATGTCGACACACAAGCCCTTTATAATGTGCAAACGTTGGAACATAATGAATGCATCAATTTAAGCTTTAAACAACACTTCATAAATATGGAAGTTTTTAAGACAATGACACTTAAGAATACCTTAATTCTAAGGTAGATGGCTTACAACATTCAGCTCAGAATCAATTCATAAACAATCTAGTAAAATCCAGCAATTAAAGAAAAGGAACTGAAACACATTTTAGTACCTTTTTAGGGTACTGCAACCACCCTTCTGGGATCATTTTTAATTGAGGTTCCCCAGATTTGTCTTCCTCAGATGTTTTCACAGGAGAATTTTTCCCTCCATTTTCTTTCACTGACACTGTACCAGCAATCAGCTGCCTGACATTGTCATGATTTAAATCCACATGAAAATCTGCAGATATTTTTCTATTTTCTCGAACATCAAACAGGGCAAGACTGATGAAGAATGGCTCAATCTACATAAAATATAAAAAGATTAAAAGTTTCTGATTATATTATATGAAGCATGAAATATATAATTGAAAGTCGAAAATAATCAAGAAAGACTTTGCAGCGTTTTTGGTTCTTCTCTTTTTTTCTCTTCTTTTCCTGCTGGCATTTTATAACACAGACTCTTTGCTAGGAAATAGCTCTACAGTTGTCAACTTACACATTTCAAAATTGGATATTTTTTGTTGTGGCACAACCAAGACCAGATAATTAAAGTACTGTAAGGGACATCAGAGCATACGGTAATCCCATCCGCATCTGCACTCCCAAGCATGGAATTTCAGCAGTGGTCATTGAGGTAAAGAACAGGAACTATGGCCAACTATATAGACGACTTAACTTTAAACCCATCAGAGTAGTGTACAAACACAGTTAAATACTTATGACAAATTACTAATTTTATGAATGTTTTTGTTTTAAAAGCTTTTGCTTCCACACTATTTTCACGTGTTATCCTACACTTGATTCTACGTACAGAAATTTGCGAATATGAATTGTGTAAACATGACAAGAAATGCATGTATGAATTGCATTTTCCTTGCCAGCCTTAAACGCACTGATGCTGGCTGCAGAGACATTTTAAAATCGGAGTCGTAAACCCAATAGCTGGATCATTTCCAGGTCCCAACCCCACACTGCCACTGTGATGTTAACAATATACTGTTCTGAAATGTAAATGCCCTAACCAGACAAGAGATAATTGCAGTTTCCAGTGGCACATAGCGCTGCCAGGAGCTACCTGCAATGTGCTAGCAGCAAAGGCAAAATACCAGCAATAACATCACTGCTTTGCCAAAGAGAGCAGGTAGCATTTCAGACGGCTAGTAAGAAACACAATTAGGGAAGGAGTTATTGGGCCAAATAAGCAATAATGAGCACAGTGTGGAACAACATTCCCTAGGTCTGATAAGTCTCAATGCAGAAACAAAGCTTTCACTTTACCCTACTTTGGACTTGACAGATGTGCACACATCATGCACCAGACTATTCAGGTTTGCCTAAAATATATTTGAAAATTGCACTGTCAGCCTCTGTGGTCCATTAACATGCTTAAGGACCTTATTTGGAGGCAGGCAGGGTCCCCATTTCTCACCCTCTGCCAATTTAAAAGAAAGAATGAGTGCTGGAGCATTCGGGATCCAGACAGCCTGTGGTCCCAGATGCGATTTTTATATCTTGCTCACACCCAATCCCAACCTTAACGGTAAGTGAAAATTCAACCCCTCCGTATCTGTCCAGCTTGTGAACAGACTCCAGAAAGATCAAGAACTGAATATTGGAATGTCTCAGTAAGATATTATATAGCATATTTATCCAGTCAGTCATCAGAGGAGATAAAATGCTAACAACTGCTTATGATATTTTTCAGAATAAGTTTTACAGAATTACATCTTTCTACCCGGAAATATCTGCTAGAATATGATTTGTGCAAATGTACTTACATGATACAGTGATACGCAGTTGCCAATTTTGGACTGGGATGGACAAGGTCAGAAGTCACATAACGTCAGGTTATAGTCCAAAAGGTTTATTTGAAATCACCTGATGAAGGAGCAGCACTCCAAAAGCTTGTGATTTCAAATAGATCTGTTGGACTATAACCTGGTGTTATATGACTAAATGATACAGAACAGATTTTAAAAGAAACAGAAATTTACGATAATAACTTCCTTTTGAGAGGCAGAAAACTAATTGGATAATTAGTTGAATTCAGTAATAATGGAGATTTTGCTGAAAAATAGTATAAAATATGCTAAAAATTGGCATATGTAAAAAAAATTTACAAGTACATCATATGTAATTTCATGTATATATCCAATAATCAAGTTCTGCACGACAAAATGACCACTAAAAATGGAATAGATGCTTACGTTGGTTGGATGATCACCCTCAATATCACTGACACAAGCCTGAAGATTTAAGGCAAGAGACCTGCACACAACCGTAATTCGCTTGCCCAGCTTCTGATCAGATGGTTTCATTTGCAATTCATTCAGTGAAATGTCTGATTTCTGTGTTTTGAGGATCTGTAAAGACACAGTATGTAAACAGTATGTAGAGATTTCCTTCTCCTCTAAGAATGAAAGAGGATGCATTAGAAGTTGCATATTTGCAGAAATTATACTGTTATTGTACTGACCTCCATTAAAAAAGGTGTTACCAGAACAACAACACTTTAGATAATTCATTGAAATGAATAAAGGAAAGCAAAAAGCAGGCAGTTTATATATTCTCCTTTCAGTTCAACAGTCCAAATTCAAATTTATCACAGGGTGATTATAATACAAGGCTCCTTTCTTTTGAAGGCAACGATCCAATATGAAATTAAATCATCACATTTAATGTAGCTATCAGTAACTTAATAACATCCAGGCAATGAGAAACAAAAGGAATAATTATGTTGCCTCATTATTTTTCAAGGAAACTAATAACATGAGCACAACCTTGAACACAGAGAGTATTAAAATATATACTTAAAGACATTTAAGCTAAAAGGGTTAATAGAAAATTAATAAACTAATCAAACATAGGCAGGTTAGAATCCCTGTTTCAGACGGATTGCATTTTCACATATTCAAAGAAGATAGAGATGCCAAAGCCACTATATTATGTACACACCAGTAATAGAGAAGATAAATAAATAATTGCTTAAAGTTGAAGTTGAAAATATATTTTAAAAAGACAAAAATAAAGTAATAGATCATCTGTACAAATAGAAAAAAAAGGACACATTTGACCAACTATATTCAATTATTTGAATAAGAAGCAGTCAATATTTGGATTTTCAAAAGGCTTTTGAACTAGACCTATGACTAAGATCAGGGCACAGAAAACAAGTTAGCCCAAGAACAATATCAAAGTGCAGAGTTACAAATCACTAAATAAACAGAAAATGCCAAAAATACTCAGCAGGTTAAGAAACACCTTTGGAGAAACAGAGTTGAAGTTACATACTTGCAGAAATTATAATGTTAGTGCGCTGACCATTGTTAAAAAAAGGTGTTGCCAGAACAACTACTCTTTAAATAATTCATTGAAATGAATAAAGGCAAGCAAAAAGCAGGGAGTTTATATATTCTTCTTTCAGCTCAACAGTCCAAATTCAAATTCATCACAGAATCTTCCCAGGACTTGAATAGTAGAGTCAATGGCAGGAAATTTGCAAAACTACTGCAAGACAGAAAAAAACCCTGATTTTCAACATCAAGAAAAAACTTCTAATTTTTCTCTTAAGGTTAAATAGCTGGATGAGAATCTTGATACTAAGAAGCAAGCATCTTATTTCCACATATTTGCATCTTGTTATTAGCTAATCTCAACCCATTTATACACAACTTGTGATTTTCTCACGTACTAGTGAGAAACTAGATGGTGCCATAAGGCCATAAGATATAGGAGCAGAATTAGGCTATCCAGCCCATTGAGTCTATTCCACCACACAATCATGGCTGACACTTGTCTCAATCCCGTTCTCCTACCTTCTCCATGTAACCCCTTGATCCCCTCACAAATCAAGGAAATATCTGTGTCCGTCTTAAATATACACAATAACTTGGCCTTCACACCCTTCTGTGGTAATGAGTTCCACGACCTTCTGGCTGAAGAAATTCCTCCACACCTCAGTTGTAAAGGGTCATCACTTCACTCTAAGGCTCCGCCCTCAGGTGCTAGTCTCTCCTACTAGGAGAGAAACCCCCTCCATGTCCACTCTGTCCAGACCTTTCTGTATTCTGTAAGTTACAATAAGATTCCCCCTCATCCTTCAAAACTTCATTGAGCACAGAGTTCTCAAAGACTCCTGATATGATAAGCCCTCCATTCCTAGGATCATTCCTGTAAACTTCCTCTGGAACACCTACAATACCAGCACATCCTTTCTTAAATATAGGGCTCGAACCTGCTCAAATATTCCAAATGCAGTCTGACCAGAGCCTTACAAGGCCTCAGGAGCACATCTCTGTTTTTGTATTCTAGCCCTCTTGAAATGAATGCTAACATTGCATTTCCCTTCCTAACTGCCAAATGAACCTACATGTTAACTTTAAGATAAATCTGAACTAGGACTCCCAAGTCGCTTTGAGCTTCAGATTTCCGAAACCTTTCCCCACTTGAAACTAGTCTATGCCTCTATTCTTCCTACTAAAATGCATAAACTCACACTCTCTCACATTGTATTGAATCTGTCACATCTTTGCCCACTCTCCTAGCCTGTCCAAGTCATTCTGCAGCTTACCTAGTTCCTCAACACTATCTGTTCCTCCACCTATCTTTGTGTCATCTGCAAACTTAGCAGCAATACCCTCTGCTCCTTCATCCGGATCATTAATGTATAACATGAATAGTTGTGGTCCCAACACTTAACCCCGCAGAACACCACTAGTAACCAGCTGCCTTCCTGAAAAGGACCCGTTTATCCCCACTCTCTGCTTTTTGCCAATCAGCCAATCCTTTATCCATGCCAGGACCTTGTCCTAACACCATGTGCCCTCATCTTATTTAGCAGTGTCCTGTTCACTACCTTGTCAAAGGCCTTCTGGAAATCCAAACAAATCGCGTCAACTGCCTCTTCTTTGTCTAACTTGCTCATTACGTCCTCAAAGAATTCTAACAGATTTATCAGGCATGACTTTCCCTTGATGAGGGCATGCTGACTCAACCTTGTTTTAACAAGTACTTGCAAGTATTCTGCAATCTCATCCTTAACACTGACTCTGAAATCTAACCAATGATTGAGATTAGGCTAACTGGTGTATAATTTCCTGTCTTCTGCCTCCCTCCTTTTTTAAACACGGGTGTTACATTGGCCATTTTCCAGTTCTCTGGGACCCTCCCAGACTCCAGTGATTCCTGAAAGATCACCACCAATGCCTCTATAACATCCTCAGCTATCTCCTTCAGATGGTGGGTTGTAGTGCATCCAGTCCGAACGATTTATCCATTTTCAGACTTTTCAGTTTTCCCAGCAGCACCTCACTCTTTAATGACGCTGATTGAGAGAGATGAAATGAATGGAAGTACTGTTAGTGGTGGTGCAGGGGCAGCTGAGGTGGTGAGGTGTCCCTGGTATGTGAGTAGAAAGAGCAGTGGGCAACAAGGTAAGTTGTTTAAGAAGATGAGGTGGGTGTGAGCCATTGATTGGAGATTCTATGTGCAATGCTGATTATTAGCCTTGCTGACGTCATTGTGCATTGACAGAGTTACAGTGAGTGTGAGGAGGCAGTCAGAAGTTGTCAGCATGCACCTTAATAGAGCGCAGATCATTAACCTTATTGTGCTGTTGCTGAACATTTCTCTTGGTCTGTGAAACAACACAGACCCCAGCCACTGTCTAGGTCTGGGCTGGCAGCGGTAGTACTATGACTGGTTTGATGGTCCACTGGGAAAAAGACTCACCAACATCCCTGCAGGTACATTTGCTAGTGCTGTTGGGAGGAATTTAAACTAATCTGGCAGAGGGACGGGATTCAGCATATCAATGAAACAGAGACATATACGACTGCAAAGGAAGCAAGTCACAGTGAGTTCAGCTATGTTGAGTGTCAACAGAGTAAGGCAAGTCTGGATGGTCTTTACTGTAATGCGAGGAGTGTAATAGGTAAGAGTGATGAGTTAATGGTGGGAATTGACACAAGGAAGTATAATATTGTTGCCATCACAGAAACATGGTTGAGGGAAGAGCTGGTCTGGCAACTCAGCATTCCAGGGTATAAGCTCTTTAGGCAAGACAGAGGAGGGTGTAAAAAGGCTGGCGGTGTAGCACTATTAATTAAGCCGTTAATTACTGCAATAATGAGAGATGATATCTTGGAACGGTCCTCAACCAAGGCTCTGTGGGTAGAACTTAGGAACGTTAAGGGAGCAGCCACTTTACTGGGACTGTATTCTGGGCCATCAAACAGTCATCGGGAAACAGAGGAGTAAATATGTAGACAGATTACGGAGGTATGTAAAAGTAATAATTAGGTAAGTATATTAGGGGATTTCAACTTTCCCAACATAATTGGGATAGTCACAGAATTAAGGGTTTAGAGGGGGTGGATTTCTTGAAATGTACCTTGGGGAGTTTTTTGTATCAATAAGTAGAAGACCCAACAATGGACAGCACAGTGCTGGATCTAGTTCTGGGGGAAGAAGCCAGACAAGTGTTCGATGTGGTAGTGGGAAACATTTTAGCGATTGCAACCATAACATGGTATGGTTCAGATTTATTCTGGACAAGGAAAAAGATAGCCTGCAAAGGATCACTTTGGACTGGGGGAAAGCACATTTTATTAAAATAAGGCAGGATCAGGCCATTGTTGACTGGGAACAGCTCCTTTCAGGTAAGTCTATAGCGGACCATTGTGAGGCATTCAAAAAGGAGCTGGGGAGAGTACAGTTCCAACATAGAGCCTTTAGACGAAAATGTAGGAACAATAAGTTCAGAGAACCCTGGATGGCAAGGATAATTCCGGACTGAATAGGAAGTAGAGTAGGGCTTTTAGTAAGTCCAAAGGGTGCAATTCATCTATGGCCCTAGAGGAATATAGGAAGTGCAGGAGGGAATTTAAGAAACTAATGAGAAGAGCAAACAGGGGGCATGAAAAAGCACTTGCAAACAGGATAGGCGGAATTCTAAGATATTTTATAAATACATTAAAGGGAACAGGTTAACCAGGGAAAGAGAAGGGCCCATTAGGGACTAAGGGGATAACTTGTGAGTGAAGCCGCAGGATATTGGAAGAGTGTTGAATGAATACTTCGCTTCGGCCTTCACTCTGGAAAAGGAGAACAAGAAAAAGTATGGAATTCAAGAAAAGGGGCTTTGAGGAACTTGCACAGTTTGACATAAGAAATGGGAAAATATTGAAAGCTCTGTTGGGCTTAAAAATAGACAAATCCCTACGACCAGATGAATTACAGTCCAAATTGCTATGGGAGGTGAGGCAGGAATTGCAAAAGCTCTGACAAAAATTTTTAATTCGCTCATGTTTCTGTGATGGCAGCTGCCACCAAGACATGGTAGTGGAGGCTGGAAACTTTACAGCCTTTAAAAAATGTTTGCATGAGCACTTCAAACATCATAACATTCAAGGATATGGGCCAAGTGCAGGAAGTTGGGATTAGTGCTCTTTTAGCAGTAATTATTGTCTGCCAACTCAATGGGCTGAAGGGCCTTTTCTGCACTCTATGAAACTATGAATCTCTTCACCGCACTGTCCACTAGCTCAACCAGGTCTTTTTTTTTTTTGCAGTGGGCTACCTATTTCCCTTCCTGCAATGTCTCATTTACAAAGATGGTGGAGCAGCAGGTTATGTTGGGCAGTTCCTGGCTTGCAGCATTTGAAAAGGTGCACAGCGATGGTCAACATATGGTGCCCATGGCATAAACAGTGTAAGGTCCTGGCAGCAGCAAGAAATTTTTCATCCCTGTTGCTACATCGTTGAAGGAGAAGGGCATGGTGGAGCCCGGATGCATAACTAATAACAGTTGGCATGGAACACAGAGGGATATTCTCCATAAAACTCTGAAAATAGCCATTAGCTTAAAAAATGGGAATATTCAACCTGATGTTTCAGATGAATGATAAGCACTTATCTGATGAAGGGTTATCACTGACCTGGATTTTGTCAATGGGGTCAACAGGCTCATTAATGACCTTAATTGACTATCTACCACTGCCAGGCAGAAACTCCCTTCTGTTCTCTGACTTAACTGGGAAAGCATTCTGCTGCTGGGAGACTGATGTCAGATTTCTTTCATTAATATGGGTACGTTCTCTATAGTATCCAATGTGACAGTCTGCACAAAAATCAAATGCTGCAACTCTGTTCCTCTCCAATGCTGCCTGGCTTACTGACCATTTTCAGATTCTATTTCAGACTTCCTCCGTCTGCAGTTTTTATTTGCTTTTGGACCAGTCATTGAGGATAGCCACTCTGACTGGCAAAAGATAGGAATGGTGTTCCCCAAAGAAAGGTGCTTCAACTACCACCACGCACATTTTACATGAACAATTCTGACCTGGAAATCAGAAGTACGACTTCAAAACTTGCAGAGAATAGCAAATTCAGGTCATGGTAAATAACTGAGAGAGACTGCAACAAAAGACAAGAAAACATGACTAAACATGCAGAATTGGTATGTAGCTGAAATGTGAATTTTAATATGGATGAGTGCAAAGTTATATATTTTGATAGGAAGAATAAGGGATTCACACATTGCATAGCTAATAGGAGTTTAAGTGGCTTTGAACAGTAAAGTAGTCAGATTGTGAGTTAATTTCTAGAGAAATAAAATTGAAAAGTATGGAAAATGTACTAAATTCGTCTTAAACCATATTGGAGGACTGAGTACAGTTCTGGTCTTCATACAATAAATAGTGTTTAGAAGCATCGGTGAAGGTAAAAAAAGAAGGGTTTGCAAATACAATACCTGACACAAGGCACATACTTATCAAGAAAGGCCGAACAGAATGGAGGCTATTTCTCAAGAGAGGAAAATTCCAAGTTTTAACCTGATTGAAGTCTTTAAGTTTACAAAATTGTTTAAAAAGATAAATCAACAGATAAAATTTCCATTTGTGTGAGAAATCACACCACGCAGTTGCCATTCCTAAATGGGCACTGCTAAATTCTGTACAGAATTCATGAGAAATTTCTTTTTCTAATATGCAACAAGAATGTGAAACTTATCAACACACTGTGGTTAACTTAAAGAGTATTGATGTATTAAAGAAGAAACTAAATGAACACATGAGGGAGAAAAGAATTAAAGGATATGCTGATCAGCTTTGATGAATAAGGATGGAAAGTAACACATATAGTGTAAGTGGCAGAACAGACAAGTTGGACAGATCAGCCTTTTTACGTACCCTTTGTAATTCTGTATAATTCACAGTTTTGCATTTCACACACAGAGGTTATAAGATTGGAGTGTTAAAAGAAAATTCATTCTAGGCAGTAGATGGTGCTCTCCTGAGGCTGAAGTTAAATGATGTTGTTCACTTAAGAGACAACTTTCAAAAATATTAATTAGTGCTCGAAAAAACATCCAACCCTGCACTCTAATGAGAATAAAAATTCACTGAAATTTGTCCTCTTGAAAAGGGGGATAATACTACCAATCCATTACTATAAAGGAAGCCCAAATAACATATTTAATTAATAATACAATTAGCAATACTAATTCAGTTCCTTCATATTGTTGGCCACAGTGCATTTGTCATCAGCATTATATTTAAAAATATACAATAAATGAGACAAGAAAATAGAAGAAAGAAGGATGTTAGTTTTTTTAAAAGGAAATTTTTAAAAGTTGGTCTTCAGGGCAAAACAGTATTTACGGAATATTTTATGTTTCACATGTACATAAAACAATCAAGTAGTGTAGTAAAGGTTGAAATGGACCATGGACAATGGTGACACATTCATGCAAACATTTTGAGCATCTGGTCTTGGTTTCCTGTTGGTAGCCAATGCAAATACTTGAGAGGAAGTGGTCAATTAAAGAAACAATTAAATGGAGCCTGAATTAAAGAAAGAAACTCAAAGGTGAGATTTGCAAGGTTAGAAAAAGTACTGTATCTCAATGTAATTGATACATACATGAAGATCAAAAGTTAGCAAAACAAAGATGCAATTAGCAAATAAGCAAGGGTAACCAAATGACGGACAAGAAAACAGGGTCAAACAGTATTTGAGGGGAAAGAAAGAGAGAGTTCAGAGTATATATGCCCATGAAGAAAAAAACTTCAATTGGAAGTTCAAGGTGAAATAACATGGTCACAAGTTTCACTTCTTAATTTTCTCCCAAAAAAATGCTAAAGGCTTCTTCCAAATGACTAAATCTCATGCTTCAGTCTTAACAGCAGCTTCAGAAAACTACTCCATTACAAAAACACCAAACAGCAATGACCACGTTTTAACCCGATGCACGTCACAGAGTAACAATTTAGATCTGTTTCTACATTTTAAAATATATAAACTAGATGGTTTACATATTGAACACTGGCTGATATATTTCTCATCATCATGTTTAGCGTTTAAACAATATATTCATTAAAATGAAACATTAATAATAAACATTAATTTACAAACTGCAATAACTTTGTCATTATATTTTCCTAATACTATTGCCCACCATAATACAAGAATATCTAATATATAAACAAGTATTCTTAGCCGGAATGGGAAAGAATGTTAGAGTTTATTCAAAACGATTAATTATGGTACATCTTGTCCTTTGATTTTGGTATGTTACATGAACTTTTAAAACTGTTCCCTGCTTTGCATTGATTTTGTTTCCTATACCCTACTAAGGATCATTGCAGAAAATAAATAAATTCCAACACCTCAGCCCTACTACTCTTGAATTAAGTGACCTTTAAGATTTATCCAGGTTAAATTATCCACTGAATGTTTTCCCTTTTGTAGATATGGCCAGAAACTAGAATCATAATACATTGGAAAACGCGATGGCAAAGTTTGGAATCCAAACTGACTTGTCTACCACTCAATTACATATTTAACAAAACTAATTGCAGTAACTCATTGACTAATTCAACAGAAACACAATAGATGCTTACAAAAAAGTTGCTTGGCTGTCCCTTAGCTTGGGAAACTGAGATTGACACAGTCAGATTTGCAGCATAATTTCCAGGGTTTCATACTAATTATATTATGAATTGAGACCAAACTGCAGCACTCAAAAAATTAATTACTCACTGGTATATCAGGGTCAAGGGAAAACAGATTCAATCGCTCTTCATTTCTGGACATCTTAATAGTCTCTTCTGTTTCTGCAATGTACTGTATACAATTAAAGTGAGAGGAAAAGGTAACAGTCAGCACATTTTATTTGTAAATCAACAAGGGTTTCTTCCAAAGGAATTGAAAGGTAGAGATTGCTACATTAAATTTTAATTGAATTTTGGTTGGAGCATACCTGGAATAATATGCATAGTCCTGGTCAGTATATTATGAAAAGATACAGATACTGAAGTGGGGTGAAGTTTCCACACTTTCCACAGAGAACAAAACTAGAGGTCATTAATATAAAATAGGCAAGGACATCCATGCACACGCTAGATAATGACCATCGCTAGCAAGAGGGAATTTCACCATCAACCCTTGACATCAAAGGCATTACCATTGCTGAATCCTTCAAGAACAACAACATCCGGCGGGGGGGGGGGTTACCATTGGCCCAAAATTACTGCAAATCAGCTGCAACAGCCAGTCATACATCTCCTTCTGGAATATGCTTTCGCAAAGGAGGTCTGAGGAGAGATGCAGTGGTTTTTGTCGATGTTCATCCCAAGCACCTCAGTGACACAGGACTCTGTGCTCTGCAGTCTATTGCCTGGGGGCATACACCAAGACAAACATCGACAGTGTCTGGACGACCATCAACTTGGTGAATGATGCTCTTTGGTTTGCTCGAAACTTGTTGGTCTTCCAAAGCAAGAAGTTGACTTTGATCAAGTGTTGCAGACTGGCGCATTCCAAGGTTCAGGGCTACAGGCTGAGGGACACATTAAAGCTTGGGGCAGCTGCCACCAAGATGCAGTAGGGAAAGACCACTGTCTGAGGTCTTCCTACTCAAATTAAATGGAGGTTCGTTCAGTTATCAGATCTTCCCGGTGCCTCAAATGCATGTAAATAGACTCTTGTATAAGTAAGAAATGCCTTTGGTTTGTTTGTTGAATAGAGTCAAAATCCAATTTTTTTTGTTTCTGCATATGCCATTGTACAGAACTGAACTGCTCTGTGTATGTATATAAATACATTTTTGTGAATTAGGTATATTTTTGAAATGAGAAAAATTCACCCAAAATTTAAATACTGTTGCTATAGGAGTAGAGGCTGAGTGTTCTGCAATGAGTAACTCACGTCCTGACTGTTCTAAAGGCTGTTCACTATCTACAAGATACATATCAGGAATGTGAGTGTCTCCACTCTCTGAAGGTGTGTAGATCCAGCAAAACTCAAGAAGTTTGATACTATCTAGAAAAGATCATTCCATGTACTACCTTAGATATTTGCTTAGTCCATTAATGCATGACAGCAGCAACTCTGTGTAACATCAACAAATTGCGCTGTAGCTATTTTCCAAGACTCCTTTAACAGAACTTTTCAAACACAGGGCTTCTGGCACCTCAAAGGGCAAAAGCAGCAGCTGTATGGTAACAACACCACCTGCAAGTTCGCCTCCAACCTTCACATTATCTGACTTTGAACCATTGTGCTGTTACTGGTTCAAAAAGTTGGCACTCCCTTCCAGACAACATGGTGGGTATACCGATAAGAAATGAACTGCAGTGCTTCAAGAAGGCAGCTTACCTCACCTTTTCAAAGGGCAATTAAGAATGGTTATAAAAAATATTGGATGTAAAGGTGGCTGTGGGAAGATGCTGTGGAACTTTACATGTAAGCCAGGATTGTGTCCTACATAGACCAAATTTTTAAACTGCAGTTAAGCAACTTGGCACAGTTTCAAAGCTTTACTTGAGATCTGCTCTACTCCACTGATGGGATGGAGCCCAGGAATATTCAGAACCTTTGTTGGCCCCCTAAAACATTTTTGGAGAAAGACGTTGAATGTTCTGGATCCAAATTTTGCCCAAACGTTTGCTTATTTTCTAAATTTCTTTTCCTTGGGTTGATGTTTAAATTAATTTACATATTGCCATACACCAATTTTCCAATTAAATAGCACTATTTAACTTGATGACTGTTAAAAAAGATTCTGCATTAATATTGTTTCTTGATATAGTTAAGAGTGGTAACAATGCAGTATTGTAAATGCTTGTTACAAAAAACACAATTTTGATCGTCTTTAATTGTCTTGCTCACCACCTACAAATATCTTGATTTTAAATTACAGAAAATGATTTTAAAAGCCTATGCAGAACCTTTACTATTATACTGGCATATAATAGTTAGTTGCTTAGCCAATTTAAGACACATGTTCAAAAGTTCCTAAAATACGCTTAATTTTTGGAAATTCAACAAAAGCTTGCAAAAAAGCACTATTAACAGTCAGTCTCAAATGTGATCATGTTAATCGCGATGAGGGGGTGTTTTGGCCATTTTTGAGGGTGCATCCAGATTCTGGGAAAGGTTTTGAAAGTTACTGCAAAAGATTGCACAAAGATAGGTAAAGGGACAGGTAGCATTGAGGAGGTGGGGAGGCTGCAGAAGGATTTGGACAGCTTAGGAGAGTGGGCAAAGAAGTGGCAGATGGAGTACAACGTGGGAAAGTGTGAGGTCATGCACTTTGGTAAGAAGAATAGAAGCATGGACTATTTTCTAAATGGGGAGAAAATTCAGAAGTTCTGAAATACAAAGAGACTTAGGAGTTCTCGTTGAGGATTCTCTCAAGGTAAACTTGCAGGTTGAGTCGGTAGTTAGGAAGGCAAATGCAACTTTGGCATTTATTTTGAGAGAACTTGAATATAAAAGCAGGGATGTACTTCTGAGTCTCTATAAGTCTCTGGTCAGGCCACAATTAGACTATTGTACATAGTTTTGGGCCTCATATCTCAGGAAGGATGTACTGGCCCTGGAGCGGGTTCAGAAGAGGTTCACAAAAATGGTCCCAGGAATGAAAAGCTTAATATATGAGGACTGTTTGAGGACTTTGGGTCTATACTCAATGGAGCTTAGAAAGATGAGAGTGGATCTAATTGGAACTTACAGAATGCTGAATGGCCTGGAAAAGTGGATGTTGGGAAGATGTTTCCGTTGGTAGGAGCGACTAGGACCCGAGGGCACAGCCTTAGAATAAATGGAAGACCTTTTAGTTTGGAGATAAGGAGAAACTTCTTCAGCCAGAGAGTAGTGAATCGATGAAATTCACTGGCACAGAAGACTGTCGAGCTCAGGTCATTGAGTATATTTAAGACAGAGATAGATAGGTTCTTGATTGTCAAGGGGATCAAGGGTTACAGGCAGAAAGCAGGAGAATGTGGTTGAGAAACTTATCAGCCTTGATTGAATGGCAGAGCAGACTCCATGGACTGAATGGCCTAATTTCTGCTCCTTTGTCTTATGGTCTTAAAGTCAAGTTGCATTGAACATAACTGAATAAAATTCTGGCACTTTTGAACTTCTTGTGGACTCAGTTCCTAGCAGAGAAGACAGTGTCCCTGTAAATAATTGACCACGGAAACCTTAAAGATATTCATTTTGACACCATAAATTGGCTAATAAATGTTCAAATTCTGATAAGGCAAGGTAGAGCTCCCTATCCAATGGGATAATAATGATCCAAAATTAAAGCTCATCACTATATTGTACCTAAATATATATTCATTGTATAAAGAGGGCATCTTTAAGACTCTTCTCTGTGGAATTAATTATGTTAAATATAATAGAATACATGACAAAAAAATCATTTCATCTATTACACGATAACAAGCATGGGGCTGGATGAACACAGCAGGCCAAGCAGCATCATAGGAGCAGGAAAACTCG
>JAHRHZ010000268.1:17716722-17734236 GCA_024137785.1 Ginglymostoma cirratum
CGAGTTTTCCTGCTCCTATGATGCTGCTTGGCCTGCTGTGTTCATCCAGCCCCATGCTTGTTATCTTGGATTCTCCAGCATCTGCAGTACCTTTCATCTCATCTATTACACGTACAGCTTTGGAGCACTAATAAAATGTTTTTCTTAAAAAAAAATCATCCAACCTTGCATGGCTGGATTTGAATTCTGGACCCATGAATGGCTGTCAAAAATACACAGCTGGTGCCCAGTTTTGCCATAGGGCTTTAAAGGTCGCACCTTGCTCAGATTGCAAAAAATTGCATCTTCAAATCTCAATTCGGTAACCAGCTCCAATTCAATGTATTTTTCTCTGCTCTAAAGTAATCATTACTTTTGCGTGTAAAATGTTCAGTTTTTATTATTTGATCCTTGCCAATTAGTGGATTTAGTGTGATTTGTCAATTCAGTAATTGGAGGTCAGAAAAATCAAGCGTTGTCCCAAATTAACTTTACCTTTGCTAATTCTGGATGGATGGCGTCCTCTGCAGAATCAATTACATCATTTGAGCCAACATCTGTCACTTCATCCTCTGTGGAATAATGAAGTCAATCAAACATGGTCCGTGTCATGTCTTGACTTAATCAGTTTAGCAAACTTCAACTTATTTTTCCTGAACTACACTAAAATATATGCATAATCAGTTAATACATTTTACAAAGAAATTACAAATAGAATGAAAGAGAAACTGATCGTTAAAGTACACATTTAAAGGTATCTATATTTGGAGCATGAATATGAGATTAAGTGTATCAGTTAACAATTTTTATAAAATTAGCTCACTCCTAATTTCAAAGTAGAGTGAATTACCTTAATATGGTTCTGCATTTTGAAATAAAGTAAGTTCTTACTTGCTTTTGTTTAATTTTAAACTAATTATTCATAACGTTTGATCATCAAGCAAAATAATTGTACATTATAGAAGTTTAAAGCTATTTGTTTTTAAAAAGAACTGAAATTATATATCCTCTCTTTGGACATGTGTAATGCCGCACACAGTGCATCAACTTACCCAGAGTTTCATCATGTTTGACATCTGTGAGGTCCACACTTTTTCTTTCCTGAATAGATCCTTCTGGATTGATCTGGAGGATTCGGTTCAAGGTGGAAATCCAATCATCCATATCCTGCTCACTATCGGCTGCCAGCACAAAGTATGTCACATTGTTCATTTGCAACTCAAAGGCATATCGACGAAGTTTACTGTTCTGGAAATTTCAAAAAAGAAGTGAGAAAGAATGCACAAGCTGGTCATTTTGATCAAATATGTTAGCATTAAATGGCAAAGACAAGCAAACAGAATGTTTTTGTTAATAAACTTTAAATTGGACTAGGTTGTTTCAGCAATTAAGATCGTCTGCGTGAATAGAATGCTGTGCTAGAATAATTTAGTTCTTTCTTGTGACAGAGGCATTTCTATATTTATTGCCAGTCACTACTTACCTTTGAGGAAGTTGTAGTGGGCCTGCTTCTTGAACTATCGCAGATCCTTTGTTGAAGACACTCCTGTGATACTATTGTTATGACGGATCAAAATCCCAAAGCAATTATAGACTTTTTGTAAAACTTTTAACTCCAAATGTGTTGTTGTAAAAGCAAAAAATCTGGATTTATTTTAGTTGACTATCTGCTTGAAGACCTGTGTGAAACCCATGAAATGTCACACTTGTAACTTGTGAGGAAAAGTTCCAAACAAGGAAAGGCTGAACAAGAAGAGATTACAAGGTGGCTGACTATCCTTTTTTCTCTTGGCAGAAAGCCACCTCTTATAACCAGTCTGTTTTACCCCCCCCCCCCCCCCCCCAGGAATATGTAAGGATATGGGTTAAAGGTCAATTTCACCTCTACTGAAGTAGACTAATTGGACTGTATGCACTTGTACATCCCAAGCTGGGTTTGGGTGTTAACATGCTGTGAAGGTCACAATCAAAGACTATCTACTAGAATCACAGAATCTCAACAGTGCAGGCAGTGGCCATTCAGCCCATTGAGTTTCCACTGAACTGCCGAAGATTGTCCCACCCAGACCCAGCCCCCACCCACTCCACATTTACCATTGCTCACCCAATTCCCTCAACACTACAGGGCAATTTAGCATAGCTCATCTAGCTAACCTGCACATCTTGGGACTATGTCGCAGGTAAAGATCCTCTCTAACTCCGAAAGCTGCAGGCCATTTAAAAATGAAACAAAGGATTTTCTCTCACTCTGCTTGCAGGAATTTAATGACAGTTAAACGGCATCAGAACCACTGAATCTAAACTAATACACAAACTAAGGATTGTGACGTTTACTGTGCACCTAATAATATCAATGATGCCAGCAACTCCACTGCAAGGGCCACAATGTTTAACAATCCACTGTTTGTGAACAATTCAGCAATTGATCCGAATATCTGTTTTTCTCAAAAACTTTTATCTTTTCTAACTCACCTCTCATTTCTAACCTGTGTATATGTGTGTTCCATTACTATTTCTTTTCATATTCAGGAATTACTAAACTCACTCTTTGTTAATTAAGGAAAGCTGGTTAAAGTGGCTCCTTTTAAAACATAAGTTCATTTGAGTCTTGTAAAATGTGAAGGGATCCTTTTTCAAATTGACCTTGTTGCAACCAAAGGAGGAGTTCAGTGAATAAAGAAGGAGAGCTGGTTTATTCCTTCTCACTTTAACTATTGATGTATCTCGTGGAACCATCCTGAATTGGAAAACCTCATCGAGGGTGTGGTCATAACAGTGTTAAGGTAAGGAGTTCCACTATTTTGATCCTATTACTGAATGTAGATGGGCTGCAGACAGAATTCCCAAGCACATGGGAATTCAGCACCTGTCTCAGAAAGTGTGACTGCTGATAAATTCAAGTACTTATAGAAATACAGGAATGCATGTCCAATCCCCTCCACTTGAAGCGTATTCTTCCCTCAACATTTGGAGTTAGACAGAGAGCGAAGATCTATATCCAATCATTTTATGCAAAGCATTATTACTTTAGCACTAATAACGGAAAGTGCATTATATAACTTGCAATGTGAATACACGTAATATTAACGTAAAAAGCGATGTCAACTGCTATGTCACTTCAGGGAATGTTACAGGCTGGAGAATAAATCTTCCATGTTTAGATTCCATTTAACCTCTCATAAACATTCTACAACTCTGTTAACATTTGACAGAAAAAAAAATTCTGTTACACACAAGTGTATGAAGTAAGTACACTTCAAATAGCAGCAAATGCAGTCATCACATGACATTATAAATGATGGTGATACTGCAGAGAAAATCCACAGCTACAATACTTCTTCACGGCATTGGGAAATGTTCACACAAAGGGAAGGGCAAGAGGGGTATCTGACAAATATGAAGTAAATTTGATTATCCAATCCAGAACATACTCCTTTAAATACATGCTTTACAGATCATTATAGCTAGATATTCCTTTCTTCAATGGATCTTGTAGAGAATGACAGTAAGGGTATATTTTTTTAAAAAAAGCTTATTCTACAAATGAGAGTACCAGAAACCAGAGTCCAGTTGCAGCATGAATTTCCTGACTAACCAATTTCCTGACAATTCAACAATCCAAAAGCAAAATCAGAGTTCCCATGTTTTCTCAGCCATAATGAAATGTTCCGCTGTGAACTCATTTCTATTAGAAAGCAGATTAAGCTTGTTTAAAGTATTTCTGGTTAATGTCCTTTACAAATGTCTTTAGATAATTCCATCCACTCTAACAAATTGTATCCAATTAAAAATCAGATTGATCCAAACTATAATTTCTCTAATTTTGTTCTCATTTCTGTTAGAACCTTTCTCATGTGTCAAGTGGCATTAAAAGCTAATCTCTATAGATGTCTGATTCACTTTTTCAAAGTTGAAAGTGACTGGAAGGACTTGTAACAATACTTAATATCCCAGAGATGGTAAGAACTACCGATGCTGGAGTCAGAGATAACACAGTATGGAGCTGGAGGAACACAGCAGGCCAGGCAGGATCAGAGAAGCAGGAAAGCTGATGTTTCGGGTTGGGACCCCTCTTCAGAAAAAAAAAATTAATATCCCAGGCCGTTTTTGCTCAGATTGTTTCATATACATCATAAAGTGTCAATTTTAATTTGAACATTTGTCCCGCCATGATTTTGTTTCCACCATCTGTGCCGGTTTAAGAAGGCTAACCACAGTTATTGTGCTGTTGTCCATAAGTCTGTAATGTGAGATTTGTATTTTGTCTCAACTGATACAACAATCTTGCATACTGACCAAACAGCAGCGAGTCAAGTGGATAGTCATTGCCTTCTATTTGCCTAGTTGGGTCTACTTGACTGCACTGCAGACGAAAAATACATTTTCTCCAACATCACTTTGATTTCCAGTTCTAAACTCAATGCCATTCTTGTTCTTCCTGTTTGACAGTATTGAATTAATGAAATTTCGTACCATCAGCGGAACCTCAACTCATAGTTTAACATTGTCAGGATTTCCTGTTCTTTTGCAACAGTGCCCAGTTCTTTGGAGGCAAGCAGACAGAAATCATGACTGGTGAAATGAAATGAGTGTAGGGAAGTGCATAAGAAGCATAGCTACAGGGTAAAGAGTGTCATGAACTTGGAATAGGGAAAGAAGAATACCGCCATGTGGCATTGGCAACCTTATGAATAACCTTTTAAACAATTTGAACATCAGATATGGCAATAAAGCGATACATATCTAAAACCATCTTCAAATTGTCGATGTAAAATTAAAGACAATCTTGCAATTTGTCTCATGGACGGTAGCAGTATTGCTTATGAGACAGTACTCAGTTCACTTTTATTTTCAGGACAATTAGATGATTGAACACCAAGGAAGATTTTAAAAGGTACAAAAGTCCTCAAAACAAGAGAATTGTTAGCAGAATGGGCAAAGATTCAGCAGAGTCACAGAACATGAAAAACTGCAGGTAACATATTTTTGAGAAAATGGGAATGTGATTGCAAATAAGAGAAAGGTACTGAGGCATGATGATAAGCAGGGAGGTCCAGGGGTTTGAATACACCATTCCCATAAAGTCCAAATGCAGTTAGATTAATCCTTTAAAAAGCCAATAGGTCTTTGAGTGATATAAATCAAAGTACATGATTAATTATGGGTTGGTTCACTTGGTTAGCAGCAGTTGGAGAAAACTATTAACATTTTGGATGCTCCATTTTAGATTATTTCTATAGACAATGGAGAGCAGGTGGCACGGTGGCTCAGTGGTTAGCACTGCTGCCTCACAGTGTCAGGGATCTGGATTCAATTCCACCCTCGGGCAACTGTCTGTGTGGAGTTTGCACGTTCTCCCTGTGTCTGTGAGGGTTCCTTCTGGGTGCTCTGGTTTCCTCCCGCAGTCCAAAGATGTGCATGTTAGGTGGAATGGCCATGTTAAATTGCCTGTAGTGTTCAGGGATGTGTGGATTAGGGGGATAGGTCTGGGTGGGATGCTCTTTGTGTCAGTGTGGACTTGTTGAGCTGAAGGGCCTGTTTCCACACTGTAGGGATTCTATGATTCTGAGTTTATATTTACTAGCATGATGCCAGGATTGGGGAAACCAAAAGTGGGAGGAGTAGCCAGAAAACCTGGACCAACTTCTATTGCAGCAGAGAAGGCAGATGAGATTTAATACAGGGAATAGAGTAGTGCAGTTAAAACAAAAAGGTGACACAAAGGTAACTTAACAGTCTCCTGTGTTGGAAATGCAAATGGGACTACATGCAATCCCTGAAGGGGAGGTGATCATGGAGGGTAAACTGAAGGTAGGCCTAGAGTAGTAAAAGATCAGGTTGGCTTACTCTGTCAATGTGATAAAAAGGGTAGGGAACCAGGTTTGAGAGGCCAATCATGGGGAAGGTTGGAGGAAGAGTACGGCCTAATAGAGATTGTGCCTTCAGTGGGTGTAGGGGATCCCAAAGTAGATTTTCCCCTTGCCCGACACCAGCCTACTCAATAAAAGCTTCCCAGCTTCCCATTTGGCACAGACCTGCCATCAGCAACATACCAGCGAGAGAAGAATGAAGTGCTTAAGTGGCCAGCCTGTGCCTCTACTACCCCTAATAATTGCTACATGCTGCATTTCACAAGCCCTACCTGGTTAGGGAGAGGACCGTAATATTCCACCATGGATTCTTTTTATTTATTTCTTGGCTTTAGAGTCATACAGCACAGAAACAGGCCCTTTCACCCACCATTTCTGTGCTGATCAACAAATGCCAAACTACACTAATTCCATTTACCTGAACTTGGTCCATCGCCTATAGTGCCCCAGCATTTTAGGTACTCATCCAGATACTTCTTAAATGTTGCGACAGCGCTCGCCCCCACCACCCTCTCAGGCAGCGCATTTCACTTTCTACCATGCTGTACATTAAAAAAAATTCCTCTGATCGCCTCTAAACCACTTACTCCTCACCTAAACTTGTACCCTCTGGTCTTAGACATGTCTATCATGGGGATAAGATTCTCATGACCTACCCTGTCTGTGCCTCTCAAAATTTTGTATACCTCAATCAGACCCTCACTCAGCCTCCTCTTCTCCAAGGAAAATAAAGCTAGCCTATTCACTTTCTCCCCATAACTGAGACTTTTCATTGCAGGCAACATCTTGGTGAATCTCCTTTGCATCCTCTCCAATGGAATCCTATCGTTCCAATAGAGTAGTGACTAGGATTGTACATAATATTCTGTCTGTGACCTAACTAATGTTTCATACAGTTGTAAGAAGACTATCTTGCTCTTATATTCTATGTCCTGGCTAATGTAGACAAACATCCCATATGCCTTCTTCACCACCCTGTCTACCAATGCTGAGACCTGCGAGGATCTATGGACTTGTACACCAAGGTCTCTTTGTTTCTCAGTACCTTCTAGGAACTTATCATTTATTGTGTATATTCTTCCTTATTAGGCCTCCTAAAATGTACCATCTTGTACTTAATGGGATTAAAATCTATCCGCTATTGCTCTGCCCAATTTACCAGCTCATCAATATTGGACTGTCGCCTGGGACGATGCTCCTCACTATCAATAAAACCACTCATTTTCACAATATCTGCAAACTTACCAATTGTACATTTTACATTCACATCCAAGTCATTAATGTACATAATAAACAACAACAGTTGTAGCACTGAACCCTGTGCTACACCACTGGTCACAGGCTTCCAATTGCAAAAACTACCCTCCACAATCACCCTTTGCCTCGTATTTGAAAGGCAGCTTGCCTACTTGCCTTGGATCCCATGAGTTCTTACCTGATGGACCAGGTTTCCATGTGGGATTTGTCAAAGGTCTTACTGAAGTCCATGTAAACCACATCAACTACATTATTCTCATCAATATATTTAGTTACTGTTCAAAAAAAACTCAATTAAATTAGTCAGACAGGATCTCCAACTAACAAATCTTTGCTGACTATCCCTGAACAATCTCTTTCTAAGTATTGCTTAATTCAGAATTTTTTCCAATAATTTACCTACCACTGACGTCAGACTAACTGGTCTGTAATTACCTTGCCTACACCTGCTGCCCTTCTTGAACAAGGGAACCACATTACCTATCCTGCAGTTATCTGGCACTTCACCGTGTCCAGCAAAATATTAATATCACCAACAGGGTCCCAGAAATCTTCTCCCTTACTGCAATCTGAGATACACCTCATCTGGCCTGGGATTTATGGACTCTAAAACATCTAATACCTCCTCTTCATTACTAATCTTAATCTGGCCTAATTGAAAGCCCCAGCAACCGTGTCTGTCTCCTTTGTGAATACAGATGAGGAATATTCATTGAAGACCTCGCCCATGTCCTCTGGCTCCATGCACAGACTGCTCCATTGGTCTCGAATAGGGTACATGATTTTCCTGGTAATTCTCTTACTCTTCGCATGCTTATAAAATGCCTTGGGATTTTCCTCAATCCTATCTGGCAAAGATATTTTGGGCCCCTCTTTGCCCACCTAATTTCTTTTCTTTCTGTGCCAGTCAGTGTATGTATGATACCCGTGAGTGGACAAAACATATAATACCATTCTCAATACATTACATCTCATCCCTTCTCAGTACAGAAAAAGATTGGCATGTTTCCACTGCTAGTTTCCAAAACCGTAAACATTAAATATTACTTGAACATTCAATTCTACCAGCAACACAATTACAGATGCAAACTTTTAAAATTACTTTGTTTATGGCCAAGCACATCGTTAATGAGAAGAAAGATTTCTTAAATAACAGAAAATAATCCATGTTGAAACATAACCCACTGATGTATGCTGGACATTTTGTCTCATTATCTGCCATCAGGTGTGGTGTCATTTAACTCATGTTTTTTATGTGAGAGGTTGAGGTCAATTTGGATTCAATGCCTATGAATGGCATTTTCAGCGTTCTGAGGAATAATATGTTTTGTGTGATGATTTGCTGCTGTGCTTAGGAGTGATCATTAACCATTTCATATTGGTCACAGGAAATGGCTGGATTGTATGGGATTGTTTGCTTTCGAACATGACCATCACATCTCACAAGCACTTTATCTCCCTGTTGCCGTAGTGTAGTTCTGAATTGCACATGTCACTCTGCATTTAATTTCACATAATTCTTTCTTGTATGCTTTCGGACATTAAATGGTACTTGCCACCACAGATGCATGACTGAGAGCCAATTAGGATGTGCATGCTGCTTGCATGTATCAGCTTGCAGTTTGGCAACACCAGTGAGTTTTGCTGACGTGCATAGGAATCACATAGAAACACCAACTCCATGCAGATTTATTGATGAATGGAAGCCAAAAACCATGTTACATTTTCCAGCTATGATGTTAAATACAATACTTATGTCTTGGTGAGATTGGGATTCCCAAAGTCCTGGGAACTTTCAGGGGTTCATCACTGTTCTAAGGGAACATTTGTGTACTCTCTGGTTTATAAAGAATGGAGAAATACTAAAGTTTAGTGACAGTTGAAACAACACCACAGAGACCAATATCCCGTCACCAAGTCATCCTTTATTTACACGTGGAAAGTCTTTGACACTGATCCAGCTCCCTCAGAGCCAACTCTCAGAGTGAACCGAATTACTGATGCTCCTGTTCTTACCTGTCAGCCAGAGCTCCCTGATTGGAACAGGTTAACAGCCACAATCAGGGAGCTCATATTCTAGGAGGTCCACCTGGCTGACCTCATTACAATCACAACAGTGACATAAGTCCCTGATTGCCTGTTAGTTCTAGCAGAGGACAAAAACATATATTTAGGGTTATCCGCCTGTACAGTGGCTACATTCTCTGGCCATTTTGGTGTGGTACGCATACAATAGCCCTAGGCCCTGAAGGCAACAGTAATCATGCTAACTTGGAAAACTCTGACAGCTTCTGTCTTTCCTTCACTGCTGTTTAGTATAATCGGCTGGAAATACAACCTTTGATTATTTATGCTTTGATTTCCTATTTCAGCAAAATTGCATGTGGCTACTTGTTGTTGCTTCAATGGCATACAATATTAATGAATTGTCTCATTTGCTTCTTGCTGAGTGCTTCAGAAGAAAATTGCTTTCCACATTGTACTCTCCTTGGGCATGAAATAGTTCATTAACAGATTTCTGATGAGTCACAGTCATTTTGCTCAGCCATAACTATCTCATAAATATCTTCCAATTCTTCACTTCACAGTGGAGCAGTAAGA
Organism: Ginglymostoma cirratum; assembly: GCA_024137785.1. Classification (NCBI taxonomy): domain Eukaryota; kingdom Metazoa; phylum Chordata; class Chondrichthyes; order Orectolobiformes; family Ginglymostomatidae; genus Ginglymostoma; species Ginglymostoma cirratum. The sequence continues at coordinate 17,726,430 of JAHRHZ010000268.1, forward strand.
CATTGCAGGTTTTGACATCTGCAATTGCAAGGGCTGACATCACACCTCTGAAACACTGCAGCCATGTTTCTAACATGGGAATACAGCAGATGATCTGAAGAAGGGTCACCGGGCCCAAAATGTTAACTCTGCTTTCTCTCCATAGATGCTGCCAGACCTGTCGAGTTTCTGTTTTTTTGTTTTAAATTTCCAGCATTTCCAGTTCTTTGTATAAGGTATAACACAGTGTGGAACTGGAGGAGCATAGCAGGCCAGGCAGCATCAGAGGAGTAGGAAAGTTGACGTTTCGGTCGGGACCCTTCTTCAGAAATGGGGGAGGGGGAAGGGAGCTCTGAAATAAATAGAGAGAGGAGGGGTGGGGCTGGGGAAGGTAAGTGGTTGCTCTCCCAGTTCTTTGTATTTTTTTGTTGCTAATACAGATGAGGGGTCTAAATGCACATCAAAAGATGGGTAGACTGGGGACAGAAATGTCATATTATTCAGCAATATAGCAAGACTGTGTCATTGATGATCCGGGATCATGTTTCTTTCAAACAAAAGTTTGTCTGTAATAAGTTGAGATTTTTTTTTGATTGATTATGTTTATTTTTGCAAGATCAGTGTGTACCTGTGCATGGCGCAGACTTCCTGTTACTAACCTAAAGCTATAATACTCTGTGTGTGCTGTCATAATCAAGAGTCACTTTCCCAAACCTATGATCACAATGAACTTCAATTGCAATGTGATTTTTTTTAAAGAGAGGCAGCGGATGATCGCTGATGCAAATTGAATGGTTATCTGGAGCGGAGTTCTGGGAAGTTACACTTTAAGGTGTTTAAGAAGCTTCTAAAGGAGAGATATACTGCAAACTGAACTGTAAACTGTGAGTATCTCAAACTATGATTGTGATAGGAGAACAGACTGCAGTCAAGGAAGGTAAATGTCTGGGGTTATAAGTGAGTGTCAACCAAGATCTGAATTTGCTGGTAGGCCATAATACTCATGTGTGCTAGCCTGGGTTCAATCTCGGTGTGCTGCAAAAGTTACAGTTAAAGAGCCATTCACTAGTCAGCACTACATTGCAGGTCATATACTCCCTTCCTCTGAATGCAGGAAGTTAATTTGCCAGCCAGGTGAAAAGGAAACAGCACACAAGAATTTTAGCTAATCTGAAAAGCCAAGAATTTCAAAATCAACTGCTTAACTATCAATATTCCACTCTCTACTCATCATAAACAACCCAGAGATTGACTGCATATCTACTCAAAATGTCAACCTTCCTGCTTCTCTGATGCTGTCTGGCCTGCTGTGTTCATCAAGCTCCACACCTTGTTATCTCAGACTCCAGCTTCGGCAGTTCCTACCATCTCTGCATATCTTCAAAGTTTTTTTTTGGACTCGCTGCTCATTTTTAATCTGTGTATGTGTGCTGTATTGTTATTTCTTCTCACATTTTCTTATTAATAAACACAATCTTTCATTAATTCAGAAAGGTCTGGTTAAATTGTCTTCTTTTAAATCTTCCATTCTTTCAGTCTGGGATATAAATATTCACAATGGAAGGGATCCTTTTCAAATTAACCTTGCTGCAGTGAAGCTAGTGAGCAGGTACATAAAGAAGAGGAGCCAGTTCATCAGAAGCTCCTCATCAGAAGCTTAAGTATTTTATTTTCTGGTTGGAACCATAACAAGTTAGGGAAGCTCATCCAAGGACTAGTCATGACAGTGTTTATAAAAAAACCTACAACAATGCAATTCCTTCATTTCCACCTTAAATGCAGTCTGAAGACAACCAATAACATTGTGGACTTATTGAGAACATAACATGGGTAAGGCCTTGATATTTCATGGAAGTGCCAGGCATTCATTAGCTGTTGGGTTTTACATCAGCTACATGGTAGTATGAACATGGATTGCATATGAGAAGAGCTTAAAAAGGTAAGTGAAAATGAATTTCTCTCCTTTTTTACCTCACTATTAAATGCCAGATCATCAGTTGTATCTATGTTCAACCATGTGACTGAAAAATGACCCTCCCCAAAGTGTTTGTCAAACTGTTACTTGTATCAACCGGTAAGTGGGTAAGTAAAAAAAATCAATCTGGAAAATGTATAAATATCTTTAAATTAGTGAGACTCATTTGCATCTAATACAGAAAATGATAAGAGTACATTTTGCATTATTGGAATTGTGGCTTTATATGATAATGCAAGTTGCTTAATTATTTCCCACTTCTTTCAGTATAGAAATCAATTGAGATCACAGTTCTAACGCCTTATTTACTCAGGAAGTTTTATGGGCTCTTGGCTACAATTCAGCAACGTAATCATTTTAGAACTGCTTCCCATTGTTTGCGCTGTCAGTTTGTGCAGAGAGTTTTTACTCTCGTTAATGGAAAGTGCTGCTGTGTTCTGTTCATGAAGTAGACATTGTTCAAGTGGTGGATGAAGACAATGAGGGAGAGGAGTTGGATGGCGTGAAGGTAGCGGAGGTGATGGCTTAAAGTGGTCAAGAGGTCAAATTTTAGAAACTGGATGAGCTAACGATTGCTTCAGAAGACATCAATCTGACCGCTTAGGGCTTGGACTTCTGGAAATCTCACCAGCCAGCAATCTCTAGACAGAGGCATGATTGCAACATTAGGATTAATCCCACCAGATGATCCCACCTCTAATATGAAAATTCAGCCTAAAAGCTATGATATTTACTGGAACAAATTAATGAAAATAATTTGTTCTCATTTCATTTCCAGTAAGGCATGCCATGAAAGATGAAGGCCTTGGTATTTCTGATTTTTTTGTTGCAGCTACAAAACCTTTGTTCCTACTTATAATGTTTTAGAGATAAACATTGGACACTTATGCATTGTAGCATGTTAAAAAAAAAACAAATAATTATTTTACTTTTGGATATTTCCAAGCACATAAGAAAAATACAAAATGTAACAAAAAAATTCTAATAGGAAACGGAAACTATTGTTTGAAGCAGCTTTATTCTCACCTCTGTAGTGTGGTTGAAATGAGAGCTATAAGCAAATGTGCTTGGCCTAAATTGTGGTAAATTGTGGTTATACTGTTAATGTTATTTTTCCATTGTGGCCTTCTGTATGTTTGGTTTGTCACAGCTCATTCAGCCAGCCCGCATGTTAGAAGATTAATGCCATGCTTTTGGGGTTACTGCACTAATGAACGGCAATTCAAATATTTACTGTATCAAACCCTGTTTCCTATAACTTTACATCCATGGAAAAGTTTACAGTGGAATGCATGATTTTAATTGCAAATGAATGGCATTAGCATGAGCTGACCTACATTTTCAAAAACAAAAGCTAAGAGCTCAAAAACAACTCTGAATACTGGACTTTAATGTGAACACAATGCAGTGGGCATGAGCTTGTCATAACTTAAAGTGCAGTTACATTAAAGGACAATAACACCAACATCTACCTGACAATGTGGAAGCTTGCCCATTATGTCCTACCCAAACAAGCAGAACATATCTAATCTAACCAATTATCACCCATCAGCCTTCTCACAATCATCAACAAAATGATGGAAGGGGCACAGCAGCGCAATTAAACAACACCTATACAGCAGTAACCATGTCACAAATGCGCAGCTTAAGCTCTGCCAGGTCCAGTATGTCCCTGTCCTCATTATAGCCTTGGTCCAAACATAGACCAAAGAGTTGAAATTGAGGCATAGATTTAAGGGAGATATGCGAGGAAACCTTTTTACGCAGAGGGTGGTAGGTGCCTGGAACGCACTGCCAGCGGGGATGGTAGAAGCAGACGCATTAGTAAAGTTTAAAAACGTTTAAACAGGCACATAAGCAGGCAGGGAATAGAGAGATATGGACCATATGCAGGCAGTTGGGATTACTTTAGAATGACATTATGGTCAGCACAGACATGGTGAGCAAAGAGCCTGTTCCTTTGCTAGAAGCAAGAGTGGGCTATTTGGCCCTTTGAGTTTGTTCTGTCATATAATAACAAAATAATTTATCTAGTTGCAGTCGCAGATCCACTTTCCTGTCTGTACCCATATCCATAATTCCCTTGTCTGTTATGAAATATGGCTCTGGATTTTCTGAGGAGTGGCAATCTCACATAATGGTGTATGGGGCATGGAGCCAACTGGATAGAGTGCCAAGGTACAAGGTGACAAGGTAAGTAATGCAGTAGATGGAAGAAGTGAGGTCTGGCTAGGGGAAAGTGAGGTGGTGGTGGTAGTACCCCTGGTGTTGAGGGGTGGGTGGGGAGACTTGGATGGAGCTGGGAAATTGAGTTGGGTCCAGCAGAAGGAAGGGGTCAGCAGTGTTGAGTTGGATCCAGATAGAGAAGGATTGGGTCAGGTCAGTTCTGGCGCATCCAGTCACGTGGAGAGGGGGCTAGTGGTGTCAGATCAGGTTGGGCTGTTTGGGAGAGGTCGGTTGAGGGGGGAAAGAGGGAGGCAGGTTTCAATATGGGAATTGAGTCATAGTATGGAGGGTGTGTATGGACCGCTGGTCATGTAGTTTAGGGTGTGTGAGGTAAGTATGGGGGTCACTTTAATAGTTAGTCAGGAGTTAGATTATGTATTTAACAGTATAACTTTTCCCGAATAATTTTACATAATTCCATCAGAAATATCTAAAGTTCTGATTTAAGTGATGATTTTTAGATGGTTCCAGGCTTAGTGGAATTGCCTTATGAAAAATTCAGTTTAATAAAGCATTTCTTTCAGAGCTTTTAAGGATGGGGATTCCATAGGATCCAATGTACACTGGAATAATGGCTATCTGGCCAGGGGAAAATCCACGTCAGCTCCTCAGCTCCAGAACATCTCTGCAGGAGTTCTTCAGTGTAGTGTCCTAGCCCCAAACATCTTCAGGTGCTTCATCTATAACTTCCCTCCATCATAAAATCAGAAGCGGGGATGTTCACTATCTTTGTATTGTGATTAGCAACATTCACAGCTTCTCAGATATTGAAGCAGCCCATGTCCAAATGCATCAAAATAATGGTCAATATCCAGGTTTGGTTTGATAAGTGATAAGTAACATTCATGTCACAGAGGTGCCAGGCAAGAACATCCTCATCAGACAGAATACAACAATTAACATTCATTGGCATTATCATTGTTGAATCCTGTGTTATGAACATCCTGGCGGTCACCATTCACCACAAATTGAATTGGATTAGCCATGTAAATACAAGAGATGGTCAGAGGATTCCTGCAGCATGTGACTGACTCCCCATTTACACCATCCACAAAGCACAAGTTAGAAGTGTGATGGAATACTCCCCACTTGTCTGGATGACAGCAATTTCAACAACACTTGAGAAGCTTGACACCATCCAAAACAAAGCAGCCCATTGATTTGACACCACATCCACTCGCTCCACCTGTTGCACAATCTGTCACAGCAATGTGTACCATCACTAAGATGCACTGGAGAAATTCACCAACGCTCCCGAAACAGCATCTTCCAAAACTCACAATCATTGCTACACAAAAGGACAAAGGCAGCAGATAATGGGAAGACCACCATCTACAAGTTCCACTCCAAGTCATTCACCATTCTGTCTTGAAGCTATATTCTGAAACTCCCTCCCTAACACCATTGTGGGTGAACCTAGACTAAATATACTGCAGCAGTTCAAGGAGGCAACTCACCACCACTTTCTTAACGGCGACAATGCATGGGCAATAAATAATGACCCAGCCAGCAATATTTACCCGGCATGAATGAATAAAAGGAAAACAAAATGAGCTGAATTCTAGGTTGCCTTTGCTTATTTAAGTGATTGTACTGATTTTCTATTGAACTCTATTCTATTGAACTGAAAATTTCACAGCTCCATCTGATGTAAGATCAGATTTGGCTGTGATAGCCTGAAGTTGCTTTGAGGTCAATCATTTGCTTAGCTTCTTCAGTCATTTCCTTGTTCAAAGCTCTAACGAAAGTGGCACTATAGCAATGCATTTCTACACCCATATCACATGACATGCTCACAGGTCACCTACTGCAATGCCTTTTTAACATTACCACTGCAGAGTTTTTAGTATGTAATAATTGATTAAATAGGTAATAACCAGAAATACTTAAAAAGCTTATGGAAAAACAATAGGACAATCGAAAAGCAGAGAACTCACTAGCTTAAGATTTTAATACTTTGAATTTTGCAAGGTGCCACAGATAGTTGACACCACACTCTTACACCACACTCTTACCTGAAGGACGCCTGTACAAGAGTCCAGGAAGATACAACCTTTAGGTTCTTTCGAGATTTTTTCATCTTTGTAAAAGTTCATAATGTATGAGTTATCTGATAACTGTGTTAGCTGGAAGTATCGCCTTTTAAAGGACTGCAAAACAGAGTAAATTTTAATATTATACCAAGATTAAAAAAAAAGTGTACAAAGGCGAGGTCATTAAACTACCAGCTCTAAACACAGAAAATGCAAAAACACTTCAGCAGATCAGCCTGTATCTAAAGAGAGAGAATTAGAGTTAGTCAGCAAATTTGCCATTCTACGTCAAGCCTTAATATCAAAGACAAATGCAGGTCTCAACCCCATACTTTGGTAAGAGCAGTCATTGAGCATTGATTTTGTCTTGTTTGGCCAATCAATGGCCAGAGGTTACATTTGCCATCCACTTAAGGATGACAGGCAGGTTGTCAAAGGTATGGAAGGAGCTGCAGCCTCCTGTTGCAGATAAGGAAGAGAGAGGGGAGCTCCATCTGCAGGTATGCTCTCAAAACATGGTGTGAAATTCGAAATGGCCACTGCTACAGGACCATCAGTACGAAAGGGCCACCTCTCCAAAAGGCAACCCAGAGCTGCAGGTATAGCCAGGTCAGGAAGGATGTCTCAACCTCTTACCAGACTATGACCTGGATGGTGCTGGTAAACTAATACACTGATCCGTTCACTTTCATTCTCATCCTCCATGTTTCAGTTCAATGACCTTTCATCATAACTGTAAAATGTTAGAAATGCAACAGGTTTTAAGCAGAAAAATATGGAAGTTAAATGTTGGGGTGGAAGAGAGGAGAGATGAAATTATAAAGATGGTGGCACAAAGCAAAAGTGGATAAGAGTGGGGCAATAAAGAAACAAATGATAAATCCATTGGGGGTGTAAAAGGCAACCAGGATCTTCACTCTCACGTTCTGTCCCAAAAGATGGGGGTAGAGGTTATGGCCTGAAATTGTTGTACTGACTGTTGAATCTGGAGGCCCTTGTTGAATGATATGGGGAAGCTGCTCCATCCTCCTCTGAGGTTCATTACAACAAAGTTGGTTGTTGATTGTATATGAACAAGACATGGCTGTATACAGGTATTAAGTGGAGACAAATCTGTGCTTAAAGATATAGCAGAGATAAAACATACTGCAGATGCTGGAGAATCCGAGACAACAAGCATGGGGCTGGATGAACACAGCAGGTCAAGCAGCATCATAGGAGCAGGAAAACTTGACGTTTCGGGCCTAAACCCTTCACCAGAAATGGGGGAGGGGAAGAGGGTTCTGAAATAAATAGGGAGAGAGGGGGAGGTGGATAGAGGATGGATAGAGGAGAGGATAGGTGGAGAGGAGGCAGACAAGTCGAAGAGGCGGGGATGGAGCCAGTAAAGGTGAGTGTAGGTAGCGGGGTAGGGAGGAGATAGGTCAGTCCAGGGAGGACGGACAGGTCAAGGGGGCGGGATGATGTTAGTAGATAGGAGATGGGGGTGTGGCTTGAGGTGAGAGGAAAAACAGGTTAGGGAGGTGGAGATGAGCTGGGCTGGTTTTGGGATGCGGTTGGGGGAGGGGAGATTTTGAAGCTTGTGAAATCCACA
>JAHRHZ010000268.1:17739236-17789773 GCA_024137785.1 Ginglymostoma cirratum
TCACTGATTCTTTTTTGAAGTTCTGATGTATGATTATTGATCTGAAAACCCTTCTGATGAAGGGTCTAGGCCCGAAACGTCAAGCTTTCCTGCTCCTATGATGCTGCTTGGCCTGCTGTGTTCATCCAGCTCCACACCTTGTTATCTCGGATTCTCCAGCATCTGCAGTTCTTATTATCTCTGATAGCTTGTGAACTGTATGGCACCATAAAGGCAACGTAACAAAATAGCTGAATTTGTACATTAATTGCCAATTTAACTCACCACAGAAAGTTATCATAATTAACAGCACAAATCCCTTTTTAATGGGGACAAAGTTAAAGGGCAATCAATTTCTTCAGCCTAGAAAATGTGAACAATTTGAACCATTGAGTCACGTTGATACGGGGAATAAATTATATGAAAAAAATTAAGCTTTTGGCTTTACATTTTTTCTTACTTTCAATTTGTTTCTTTCTTCTGTGTCTTTTAATGCAATCTTTCTTTTTAACTGATTCAATTCTAAGTAAATCTGACATATACATTTCTCTATCATTCCTCTGTTTAATTCTTAATAATTAAATACTATTGGTTCAAGAAATTGACGATTGGTCCATGATGGTGAAAGACATCTATTGCTCTAACTACATTGTTATCAGCTCACACTTCCAGCAATGTGCTTGAGAAAAGTGTGAACTGAAGGCTGAGGGGTAAATGTCTAACTGATATGGCCCACTAAAAAGTGTTCCATGCTAACCAAGTTTTCAATGAATAATTATGGAATGTATGTGTTCTTTAGTAGAATTAGAGATCTAAGTAGATCAAAATGAGTTTCTTTAATTAATAATGTGCTTGAGACATTTTAATTAGAGCCTTCACACTCCTCATTACTTGAGTGAAATATTGAACAGAACAAACCCCATTTCTGAAGAAAGGTCTAGGCCCGAAACGTCAGCTTTCCTGCTTCTCTGATGCTGCTTGGCCTGCAGTGTTCATCCAGCATTACACCTTGTTATCTCAGATTGTCCAGCATCGGCAGTTCCTACTGTCTTTGTAACACCTTACTCTAATGTCAGTTTCCATAATATATCATTCTTTTAATCTAATTATTCAATGTCTTACCAAAAAATTCATTTCGCGCTAGTTTTAATGAAAGCAATTGTGAACTGTAAAAGAATAGCTTATTTTGTCAGAACGTATAATATCTTTTATATGCCTCTATTGAATGTAACCAGGAGTCAGCACCTAAATTATATCAATTAGCTGCTTGAACACATTATTTAAGGTACAGAGGCATTTTATTGTAAAGTTGCATTTAATGACAATGCACATATTACTCAGTGTATTGTCCGTTGTGGGATGAACAGCCAGGTGTATTGGTTGCTTACAACAGAAACTACAGGTTTGTCAGTTAACAAACACCAAACACACCATAACTAGTACTCTACTAGCACAGTCGAGTACAAGATCCACTGTTGTACCTATTCTCAAACAATATACTGGTTGACTGTTTTACTCTTGATTACAAATTTTAAACAATTTTGTTGCCAGACCTTTATTACTCTCAATTAACAGTAGTATTAATCTGGTACTAGCATTATACCATCCTTCTAAACTACAGGATCAGACCAGTGAAGGACACCAGCAGGAATGTATGTGGGGGCAGGGACTTTGGGACAGGAGAAGGGAAAAGTATATTTTGAGTACTGCCTAAATGCAGCAGCAGTCACTTCTAGTTTCCTTTGTTTTTGGCTAACTGCAGTGCCTTTTCCTAGGTGAAAGCAGCTTTCAGAAAGTCTTTACATTTATCTGCCAAATAATTCTTGGCCTTCAATGCTTTGCTTTTCTATTCAGCTGCCCTTTCAGTGTTCGGCACAGTAACCAGGATTTTGACATCCTGAGCATATGACCAAGCTAAGTAACACCCTTTTGTCTGAGATATTGGCTTACTCTAAATAATAAGTTGTTTCCAATAAAAACATTGCTGCAAAGTTGAACTTTGGAGAAATGAGAGGAGGCCTAGGTACTTTTGTGTCCCTTCTCAGAGGGTAATGTGAACATTAGTGTCATCCACCTCAAACGTCACAATTCTTTTCCCCCAATTTGTTCTGATTTGCAGTCCAACATTGTTGAGGTTTGTTTCTGTGAACCCTTCTTTAAGGTCTCTCAAATAGTGTCATATCATCTGCAAAATGTGAAACACCAAGATCGGAGTCCATGTGTGCAGGACATATTCAAAATAAATTTTTGTTTTACAATTCAGGCAGTCATATGGCAAAGTCGGTTACAGAATCCACCAATTTTCATTCCATTGAAATTAACTTTGCTCAGTTGGCTGGATGGCTGGTTTGTAATGCAGAGTGAGGCCAACAGTGTGGGCTCAATTCCCATACCGGCTGAGTTATCATGAAGGACCCTCCTTCTCAAGCTCTCCCCTCACCTGAGGTGTGATGGCCCTCAGATTAGACCACTAATAGTCACCTGTCTCTCTAATGAGAGAACAGCCCTTAGGTCCAGTCAGACTACAGCTACTTTCTCTTTACCTTACCACCTCGCTGAATCCATGCTGTAAATTCCCAATGGCTTTTGTGTGCTTTATATTCTGGGGTACCCAGAGTTAAAATATATTTCCCTTATTATGATGTCCTAGGAAAGTTTTTTGCACAAATTAATTGTTAATTATATTATCCTTGCTGTCCATTCATTTTCCATCCAAAATTCATCTTCTGTTTTAGAGGGTTTAGTTACCCATAGCTACTTATCAGGAAGTTATGTATTGGATATCTGAGATCCTGCTGTTTAGCCACCTTCAATGAAGCAGTACCCAAATGGAAAGGAAAGTAGGGTGGTGTGTCACATAATGGGCAGCCAATACCCAATCACCCTAAAGATGTTGAATTTCTTCTCTTTATATGTTTTAATGCCAATTTTTGATCAGTTTCCCGTCAAGACTGTTGCTATGTCTCTGACTAAATCGTCTTGTTCTTTGTGAGTTTACAGCTATGTTTTCCTTCATTTCTCCCGTGGAAGAACCTAGGAAACGTTCTATGAATGTGAAATATTTTTACTGAATGGTAAAAGAACAAGACTCCAAAAGCTGAAATTCAAGTCCCAAAGCACAACATTAAACAGTCCTTATGAGAAGCATTCCTATTAATTATTTTGATTTGAATTAAACATAAGCAGAATGCTTACACACTCCCCAACAGCAACTTGTGTTTTTTTTCTCAGTGATCAATTTTCAATCAGTAAGATTGCAGCAACACTGGGCATTATTTGTAACTGCATAACATTTCAATTTATTTGTTAGTTTACACCCGAAATATTATTTTAAAGGAAATTCAAAACAAATGCAGTACTATTGATTATTCATAAGGTCAATTGAACACAAAATATTTCCACAACTTTCTTGTGATACCAAAAATACTTCTCCATGAATTATGTAAAAGGAAGAAGCCCTATTTAATATATTTTATCAGCTAGGCAATATGTAATTTATACGTTTTAGTTTTTTTTTGTTGTCTATGAATTATTTTATTGATCATCTAAGTATGACCCAGCTAGGCCCACCTGCCAAATTTTTGTTTTCGTTTAAATTCATCACTCAGGCCAAGGCTTACTTTCAAAACAAAATATCTTCCCTGCCCTCTCAGGTTACTTTCATGATTCAATAGTAGGACATGTCCAAGGGGGATTGTGATGTTTCATTTTTATAGCCACCTAAAAGTCACAGACTCTTGGTTAAGCAAATTGCAAATGGTGAAAACCTCCACCGTTATCTGATATTCAACCAGCCATTGTTAAGTTGTATTATTGTTCATTTAAAATTAGTCAGTTCAGGAGAAAATGCAGTGGCAATAAGCATAAGCCTTCAAGCTAAAGTTAAAGCCTTCATGTTCCACTCAACCAACTGTGAAAATGCATGGACTTTACTGGTGGATTCCAAAACTAATATCATTGAATTTCACTCCCTTTTGCTTTGTAACTTCCTCTGTTGCAAATTTTATCAAAATTGTCCTAAAAGATGCTATGCACTTACACCAGCACCAAAGTACTCCTTCTATGTAAAGAATCACTTCGTGGCTGTCTGTTCCTTCTCTCAATGATAATATTAAATTTATGATACCATTGTCAATAACATCCAAACCAGAGGAAATAGTCTTTCCACAGTTACTCCATCAAAATGCAAAAGTAAGTTATAAAAACTCTGCTAAATGATCTATTAACATTCTCTGCTACAGTGAAAATAGTTCTGATATTTCTTGTCTATTCACAACCATAGCTGCTTACTGCATGCATAATTCTTTTGAAGCCACGCCTACACTCTTTAGGGTTTTAGGAATAAAGAAAAGCCAATCCCAAGATGCAGGACAATGGAAACAAAGCATCACGGAGGATTTCATAGCTGACAACGCCAGTGGATCATAGAAAGAAAGGGATGGTCTTGGATTATGGAGAAATGTGATATTCACTGACAATGCAAACCAATGCGAGCATACAAAGAGGAAACAGCCTTAGAGTCTAGATCAGAGTTACCTGTATCCTGTCTCCTCCACCAGCCATCTTGTTCACCACTAGGTGTCCAAGAGTGATAGATACTCCCCTTTTGAAAAATTTGAAGACAATATACATTTCAAAAGTCAAGTTGGTCAATATACCAGGAACTTATTACAATCAACATGGTGGAAATTCTCAGAGATGCTAAGGGGTAAGGAATGATGGTATAAGATAATAAACAGCCAACAAGATCTCCACCTGCCTGGTGAAAAAAAAACGACACCAGCAACCCTTAAATACACCTGTTGCACTCATTGCCATTTAGAATCCCTACAGTGTGGAAACAGGCCCTTCGGCCCAACAAGTCCACACTGAACCTTGAAGTATCCCAACCACACTTGTCCCCTTGTAACCCACCTAATCTAGACATCCCTGAACACTACAGGCAATTTAGCATGGCCAATCCACCTAACCTGCACATCTTTGGATTGTGGGAGGAAACCGGAGGAAACCCACACAGACACAGGGAGAATGTGCAAACTCCATACAGACAGTCACCCGAGGCTGGAATTGAACCTGGGTCCTTGGTGCTGTGAGGCAGCAGGGCTAACCACTGAGCCACCGTGCCGCACCATGTAATCCACATAATATCCACATAATCCTGTAGCCTGTAATAATTCGTGGGGCCTTTTGCAGGGGTGGCCAATTTTAAGTGACTTCACAGGTACATGAAACTTGTCCAGATTGAATTATTTGCACGGAAGCTGATGCAGTAGTTATTGGGCAGGATCCTTATTATTGTATACATTAAAAGCAGTCTTTTAAATATAAGTAGCTTTTGTTGCAATTGGAACTGACTGACCTCCACAAGACTGTCAACAGTTAACTGGATAGAGTGTGCATTGTCTTCATTGTTCTTCATGGCAAAGAAACATTGAGTTCAGAATTGATATTTGTTGGGCCAGAAGAAGAAGTTGCCACCATTCTTGTAGAAAGTAGAATTACTATTGGGTGAGAATCAGTTTGGCTTGTGGGCCATTTGATAATAGGGTGGCTGATGAAAGGATCCACATTTGAGGTTTACAATGCATGTTTTATAGGATGATGAAACCCATTTCCCAAAAAGACAGGAAGCAAACATTCCACCCACTGTCTGCATATTCCATGCTTGGAGTTAAAAAAAAATGCAACTCTAGGTATCTACTGAGATGTGACACATTTTTCCTTTCTCTCCCTCATAGGGGCAAGAAGGATTGAGGTGCTTCCCACTTTTATTACACAGCTAAAGGAATTTTGATGAAATCTGCTTTACCATCTTAATTTGTACACCTTGTTTAGTTCATATTATAGTGAATTTGACTTTGTTTCATCTCGCCTGTTGACTTCACATCTTTAAAAATAGGCATACAAGGCCAGGGCTACTGGATTGTGAAGTCAATCTCCTTTCTCCACAGCAATAGTAAAGAGGGTTGCTTTCCCATCCCGGCTGGACAGCAACAGATGAGACCAATTCTTCATTATTAGGGGTGTTTCAAAACACCACTCACTAACCAGCACTGGTTTTGATAGAGGCTACGTGCTCCCTATCACTAGTCCCACGGAAAATTGGACAACCTTCAATTATCTTTGAGGTCACCTCAAAACATCAATCCAGTTTTAAATTGATTTTCATATCCATGCCCAATATACAAAGAAATTTTCTTCACTTTTCATATTATTTCAGCAAAACCAATAAATAAAATACCGAAAATTATGGACTACATTGAGCAAACTCTTTTCTTGGAATACTTACGCATTTATTTTCTACTTTCATTCCAGGAAAATGTTTCTCTTCAAAAATACTTCCATTTGATGATGGAATTTTATGGATTTGATATCAGATTTCTCCGTTGCATTTGCATTGCCAAAACCATCCATCATTCTTGCAGAAAGTAGAATATTAAAATGTCGTAAATTCAGAACAATGTCTGACATGACTTATTAAAACAAATACGTATTTAAAAATGATCATCCAAGCTTCATATGGTCACAGCTGGTTTTTAAAACTAGACATCGAATATTTCCCCTAAAAATCTCTTAGCGCTGTATTAGACATCCTGGCTGCAAACTTTAGAACTTGATTCTAACTTCAGCAATTCCGCTTACAGACATAGCTGCAGTTCAATTGGTACTATCCATTATGGGCAACATGGCAGGGAGAAATTGCAGCGATCACACCACTAATTGTTTTACTATGCTTATTTTTCAGCAAGGTAATCCTACTCAGTTAAACCTCAACTAAGAGAAATTTCAGATCATCGAAGGAACTTATTTAGCTTTACCAGCAATATTGGGTCCTGCAATGAAATGTGTTTCAGTGAAGACGTCCTGATGGAAATTATCAAATGTAGCCACAACCATATCATCAGAGCAGGACAAAGATTATATTGTCAGTGACATGAGGTGACCATAGCATGAACTTTTATGCATTGAACTCCTTCCAGGCAAGAGCTGCTGATATTTAAGATGTTTCCCAGACCGCATAGTGCAACAGTGCAATAAGAGAGGTGATTGAGGTTCTGTATTTCATTTTCTCCTCCCAGAGAGAAGTAAGTTGAACAAGCACACCACATTGTGATGATTACAGTAAAATCACAATGGGTCAAATTGCAGGAGGCCAGCAGAGTATTAAGCAGGACTTCAATATTCCCTTGGTGCATATCTTCCTTTGTCTTCACCTATCATAACAGGTTCACACAGTGCTGCTCCACCAGCATGGCTTACAGAAGGCTGCTCAACTAACTCTGGGCCTAGATGACCCAATCCTCATTACAGCATCTCAGCATGGGCAGCAATGATCTGAGTTGACAGGCAGTAACAAGTGCAGATTAACAGCGAAGGAAAACAAATGCCCTCATCCTGAGAGACAATACTCCATGGAGACTTTGTTGCTCCCACAGAAATCATCTCATTTACCTAAGCTGCTGAAAGACTGCTGTGACATTCTGCAATTTCTTGAAGCACTGCTATATGCAGTGATGATGGCAACTATTAGTTTGTGTAGCATCAATCCTAACTTGCATGTGACAAATCTGAGTTTGAAAACTGAGAGAGCAGCCTTAAGGTACTGCGACATGTTTGGGTCTGCAGTTGAGCGAAGCAGAGTGCTCAAGAAGCACTCTGCTCAGAAGCTGGAAAGGACCAACTCCAAGATCTGCACAAAGCTCTGTGCAAAGGTGGCTCAGATGCCTCTGTGACTTTTAACATTCAGTAAAGGATTTGGGAGGACCTCCCAATGCACACTTCATTCCATACAACATTCATCCTCTTCTGCAGCTTAGCCCATTGAAGTTTTCGCCGAAGTCCTGTGTTGTAGAATATGTGGTATGCCTTGCTCTCAGGTGATTGTAGAACACTCATGCAGAGTGTCTCACCATGTGCAATCCTACCTATTAGTTATCCTTTAAAATGCCATAGAATCAGTCTTTAAGCTAGTGCTAGCCAGCGTGAGAGAGTGTGATGATTTTTCCTCATTGTCAATTTCTCCTTCTCTTCCAATTCTCTTCCACCATTACTTGCCCTGGTTACAGTTCTGGAGAAAGAGGAGAAAGCATGGCGTTCATTTTGATAGAATGTCCAGCTTGCAAACCAGAGTGTTGACTAAGTGGGAAATAGACTTGAGGAGGATGATTAAATGTGAAGATACCGTTTTCTTCAATGGTTTCAGCCATTGTGCCAGACATGGCCTCAACCAAGGTCACTAAAAGTGGTGACCAAAGTTCCCACTATTGATTTAATGTTATGTAGTTCCAAACTTTTCTGTTGATGCAATGCTGCCATTTGACCTGCAAGAGAGAGAGGAAGTGTGTCAGTTAGTATGGTGCAATGTGTTTAAGTGATGTGGCTGTCTTAACCCAATGGTTGATAGTAAGTACTAGCTTGTGAGATGAACGTCTGAGGCTTACAGCAGTGAGAACTGTGTAAGGATGAGACTAAGTGTTGGACGTTAAGAATGAGTCATGAATGCAGTCTCATAACTCACTCTGCCTCCTGCTTAGACTTAGGAACAAACAATTCCAGCACCTGCTCCAGCCAGAGTATACTTCCCCTTTGAGGGGTTTGGATGGCTCTAAGTACAGAACAGGCAGGCTTTAAACTATGCTTAAAAAACCTGGACCCCTTGCTGACGTATTCAAACGTTCAACTGCATGTTTTGTGCCAACTGCGTAAACCAATGAAGCAAATTAGCAGGCTAGGTAACATTGGTAAGTTGCCTATATCAGAAAAAATGTGAATGGGTTAATCTTGCATCACATTTGTTTTCAGGGTTTATTGAATTATTCCCCTCCTCTTTGTACCACATGACACACATTGACGTTATATTGATGTAAGAAACAAGACCTATCAATCTTCAACTACAATTTTGCATCATCTCTTCAACAACACAACCAACAGATATGTTCAGGATCTTACGTCAGTGCTTCATATCAGAAAGTGTATTTGTAAAAACCTCAAAAAATAGCAAAACTTGACAAATGCCTTCAAAAGCCTAACCACTCAAAAACAATCCTATTAAAAATAAGATTATGAAACAAACACATCAGCCTGAAAGTGTTCTCTTTGCTATTTTAGGAATCACGTCAGCCAATTTATTTTAAACTGATTGATGCCTCTGCTAAAATAACAGAGAAAGGAATTTCATGTATATGTGCAAACATTCATCTACTGGTACCCTATGGCATAATTTCCAGGCCAACTATTTTGTGTGAAAATGCAACAGAGCCTTTCATAATGTAACCTGCAGGTATACCCACAGTGAATCACTTTTGTCACAGGACTAAAGAGCAGACTGCAGCAATTCCCAGCTTCACAAAGTGAGGGAGAAACTTCAAGGTATGATGTTAAACTTTTACTTCTGTCCCACTGCATCCATCCACACACTGATCTCCCTCATCCACGCAAAAACATTTAAGATCTGGCATCTAGGATGCAAGCATTTTACACTTACACCAATTTTGGCTTTAAATTCAAAAATAATCTCCCCATGTTTAACCATAGCAATAAGAATACTTGTATTGACTTTAATGATAGCTTAATAGGGCTCCATTCCTATCATTCTGAATCAAGCTCTGGATAATCCATTTGATTTTACAAAGAGTGAGGAACATTTTAGAACAAACACTTATTTGGCAAATGAAGACTAGATATCACATTTTGCCCAGCACCTGATAAGCACAGCAGCCATGGGCCAAGGTGGGATAACCTTAACTCCAATGCTAAAGCAGGCTGCAATTATTCTGAGCGGCTTCAAATCCTTGGGCGGCCTATGTATTTCAGAAGGGAGAAGTGTAATTAGTGACCCTTTAGAAAATTAGAGCTGACAAATTAACTTCTTGCCCATCCATGCCAGATCACAACCTGATCAATATTACTAGCCAATCCCCTTGTGAAACCAGCCAAATTGACTTCCTCTACATTTTGGCATCACCCAGGGCTGAAGATTCCTAATGGGGTTGGAAGTAGGTGAGTCCTTTAAAGTTGAGGCATGGGTTTTCCCTTGAGTTGGCTGGGGAAAGAAAGCTTAAAGAAAAACATGTACCTGTTCGGGCTTCTGATCTTAAGCCTCTTCCCTGTTTTCTATTTGGTGAGAAAGACACTACGGTTTCCTACTGGGTTGGGGGTTGTCTGGTTTGTATGATACGCTTTTTAAAAAAATGATACCTGGAAATAACTGTTCCAGTTGTTCTTGAGCTCCATTTTGAAACGTAAAAGAATGTGTTGGACCAGCATGTCCCATTTACTGGTTTTACTAGTTCTTCCTTCAGGGTTCTGAGGCTGCCCATTAAAAATGTACTTGAATCGTCATGATATCATCGAGGAACTGATACAATTGCTAATGTTCTTTCTAACCATGCAACCGTTGGAAAGCATGCTCACGTCAATTGCCTTACCACTGCATGATGTTCACTTCTAGAAGCCATTGTCATGCATGGAACTTGGAGATCCACAGAGGTGGAAGAAAATTTAAAGGCAAATGATGACTACATTAAAAAAAAAACAGATTTGTTTGGGTGTCATTGCTTTTTCATTAATAGATTGAACTATATATTTAATATTTTCTGCATTTTCAGATTTTCGTCGACATAATCTTAGAATCCCTATAGTGTGGAAACAGGCCCTTCTGCCCAATAAGTCCACACCGACCCTCAGAGCATCCCAACTAGACCCATCCCACTATAACCCACCAAATGTACACATCCTTGAACACTATGGGCAACTTAGCATGGCCAATCCACCTAGCCTGCACATTTTTGGACTGTGGGAGGAAACCAGAGCACCCAGAGGAAACCCATGCAGACACGGGGAGAATGTGCAAACTCCACACAGACTATCGCCCGAGGGTGGAATCGAACCCGGGTCCCTGGTGCTGTGAGGCAGCAGTGTTAACCACTGAAATCAATGCTGTCAATAAGAGTGAACAAATATTGGACATCTTCATATAATTTCTGCCTGTCCACAATTTGACAGAAACATTAGTCTTTAACTTAAATGGGTTAATGCTTGAGTTAACATAGCAGACAATGTCTTCCGAATGCATTAATCATCTTCAATTTTCTCAGCAGTAATTTTGAGCTGGTAATTTCTTTTGATCCAAACTGATTTACCTTCCTTCCTGAAGAACAGGAATAATTGCAAACACTAAAAAAAAACTTGTGTTCAAGAAAATGTGGTTTTCTAGAAAAGGGTAAGGATGTCGTGTATGTGCTTTGGGTGAGCTTGACAAACTGACTCCAACATGGATAACGCAATTACCCTATTGATCATAATCCTTCAAAAATTGATTGCTGGAAGAAAGATAATAAATATTCTCTAATGATTATTCCAACATGAGTAGATAAAATTAAGTTGAGTTGAAGGTTTATAATATATTACTAGATTGAGCTTGAGTTCTAAAGTTGTGGTAAATGGATTTTTGCCTTTTAGTTCTCTAAAGGTGACTCATTTTTTAAAGGTCAGCAACTCATTTTTTAGCACTGGACTGAAGCAGCATTTTCATGAAATCATGTGAATTAAGCTAAATGACTAGGCAAGCTACCAAGTAAAATAATTACTGAAGTTTTTTTTTGACTCAGAGAGAGATGCCAGATGCAAGTTCAGTGTAGAAGAAAAGATCCACACATGCAGATACCCAGTATGCAGTCTCAAAATGGCCAAAGTTGCCTCTTGTCTGCCCTGTGAAGTGGCCTAGTGAGTCATCAGCTCAAAGGCAATTCAGGGTAGGCAACAAATGTTGGTCTTGACAGAAGCACAGATATCTCACAAAATGATAAATAAAGAGAGAAATCCCACAGGGTTTTTCTGGAGTTCAGTGATAAAATTCATGGAGTTAGTCCCAGCCTATCTCTCTCAGGGTGAGATGGAGGGTATTCACCAGGTAAATGCATAGAAATTCACCATAAGGAAAAGCTAGTGACCTCATTAGTTGCGTAAGAAATTTTAAAGTGAAGATAGCAATGATACTTCATTGGGTTCTGAGTGTCTGTCAAGAATATTTAAAATAAAGACATGAATCATTTTCTTTGATAAGAAATTTCCAAATTCTCTATTTTGAGTTCTGAAGAAGTATCACTGGATCCAAAACATTAACTCTGTTTCTCTCCACAGATGCTGCCAGTCCTGCTGAGTTCTTCCAAACTATTTTTGTTTCTAAATTGCCTATATTGTTTTCTTCAAAGTACATTGGCATGCAAATGTGAATATGTTTAGTGCTAAACAAGCTGCGAAAATAAACCTAATCATCTATCAAGCCAAGTTTCACTCTGGGATCTGACTTGTCCAGTATTACCTACAGCTGAATTCTTAACAAAGTAAAAACAATTTTCAACGTCACAGAAGATTGGTGCCTCCTGAACAGTCAAACTGGTTGTCAACCAAAATAGCATGTCAAAATAGAATAATGTAATTAAGGCCAGGATGTTGAAATCTCCATGTGAGGTAAAACAGCAAACCAACCTCTCAAACTGACAATTTCATGTATGTCATAACAGGAATGTTCAAATTTGACAGACCAAAGAATTCACATGAGAATACCTGATTTACCTATAGATAATCCCTTCAATCAAAGCAAGAAAATAAACGATCATAAATCAGGTAATAACAGACATGCCTCAGAAACGTCCTTTAAGGAAAATAAGTTTTCTATTTCGAAAGATCTGCAATTCAGCATCTTACTTATTATGTACAACTGCTCAGGGACCACTAATAAATGTATCTGTAACTATGAGTCAGAAACTATCAGTTCGTCTTCAAGCGTTTCTGCCTCGGCTTCAAATATAAATATCAGTGTGAAGCTACATGCCCTCTGGGTTGTGTGACTGAGTGTGCACCAACTGTTCCAATGTTCTGTGCACAGTGTTTGGTATTGGCACACCAGTCGCAGCATTGACTTCCAGTTCCATAAGTTGCTGTCATGTACAGGTCTCACAGGCCCACTCATCAATGAGAAAATTCAAAGGCATGCTGTTGTGAAGGAGTAATATCTGATTGTCAAATCTTGTCAGATTCTAATCCTAGCCTCTGATATTTATTTCAGTGCTTTGACAGTTTTCAATTAAGCCCTTTCAGGAAAGTGGCTCCAAATAGCAGAAATCTCCTGGAGTTGCAAATGAAGCAGACTGGCCAGTTTTGGCAGTGCCAGAGCTCGATAGTGAGTACTGGTGAGATTGCAGGCAGGGTTCACACAGGAACCCAAGAGGATCCTACATCCAGCTAAGTCAGGGTTGTTGGGCTGGGAGGCCTGTAAATTTTAGAATATATGATGAACAAGGACGGGGGTCTGCTATATTTTTGCATCCTCCCAAGATGGTGCCTGCTTCCTGACCACAGCTTGGAATATTTTATTTTCACGAAATCAAGCAGCCAGGTCCTGCCTGTCTTCCCACACCAACTGTATATTGCATGGGCAGGGAAACATGGGAACCAAATGAGCATTTAACAAGCTTAACTGATACAGTTATCTATTTGCACCATCATGGGCGGGCTGGTGACTTCAATACCTACCTATCGTTTGTATTATTGGGGTGAGCTGGGGGCGGGTGTGACAACGGTAGTCTGGGCACTCAACCTATTTTACATGCCTTCGCAACAAAAACACATCCACGGGGCCGTATGTACATATATATCATATTCAGTCTAAAGCCTACAATCAGAAGGCAAGCTCTTTTAAAGTAAATCACAAATTCCTACAATGTTGCTTCAGTGCTGTTATTTAATCTTCATAAAAATTATAGATGTTACTATATGGCTGTTACCGTTTATTACTTCACAACAGTAGCTACAAATTAGAGAATCAATTCAATTTAAAGGTTACACAAGCCATTTAACACCTGTGCGTATCACTGTTAATAAAGATGTGTGGTTTTGTGTAAAATGTCAAATACGGATACATAACTTTCAACTTTCCCCAAGTCCAAAACGGAAGATGATGACACACAAAGCAGGAATTAAGAAAAAAAATTCCAAAAATCTACTTTCCTACTTGGTCATTTCTGACCTCAGGTTTTAAGGAAAGTCATGGATGAAGCAGTTACATATTTCAATACAGAAACAATTCTCCGGGGAACTCCTCCAACCATATCCTAGTACTGAAGCAATTTTTAAAAAGCAGCCATTTTTCATGTGCCAGGACTATTGCTCGCAACTGGACAGTGCTTTTTTGCCCACAATTTACATTAACTTGGCAACCATCTGAGGACAGGATCGTGATGGTGACAATAGGAGATATTTAATGAATATCTTAAAGGAACAAAATGAGGTAGAGGTGCAGAGAGATGCAGGCATTGATATGTGGAGTTTATGACATAGACTAACAAATTAGATCTAAAACTGGTAAGTCAGGAGAAATATAAAGTATAGTTAAGTATATTGATGAGAATGAGGTCAGAAGAAGTGGGGAAATGTCCCATAAGCCCAATGCTTCTTGCTGGAGAATAAATAGATTTTTAAAAGTTTAAATGGATCATTGGCCGAAGTAGTAGATAATGCTGAAATAATAATGAATTCTGAGGACCACAAGAAGCTGATTGTGGATACTAACAAGATGGTAGTCTGGGCAAAATATGGCAGATAAAGTTTTATTCAGTAAATAACAGTAAATTAACAGGTAAAATGTACCTCAACATTTACATTGCCAAAACTTAGTTCTGAGCAACGGCAAAGAGATTTAGAGATTTGGAGTTTAGTTTCGATAGATGTTAAAGGCAGCACCTTAAGTGAATCAGGCCATTAGAAAAGGTACCAGAAAGCTGCTTCCTGCATCCAGATTTATGGAGTGCAAAACATTAAAACTTAATAGCAATTCCAGAATGGGTGAGACAAAGAAAGAGATACCAGCAAAAATGTAAACAAAGTGATGATTTTTAAGAATTACCTTAAAGATGAAGGAGGTGGAGTCGTAGAAAGGTTAAAGGCTTAAATAACAAAATATGGGCCTAAATGGTTATGATGTGTGGCCAATATGGAGATTAAAGAGTGGGTGATTTCCTGGAAATGACTATGTGAACAGAAGCGCTACTGGTTGGTCGCTGAAAATGGAACAATCAGTGACCCGAGAGAGAGGATTGATAGAAGTGTGTCTTGCTAATGATAATCATAACTGTCATCTCAAAGTAAAACCACTGTAGTATAGCACTCCTTCTCTATGATGTTTGAATAAAGATAGCAGATTGTGGAACTGTGCAGTAAATTCGTGCTACACGTGTGCAGGAAGTGATGTGAATATCTGTGTTTAAAACTGCATGTTGTGTCAACTATTAAGGTGACATTTATTTTTTCCTTTGATGTATCATTTGCTTATTCATGCATAATCTGCTTTGACTTTGATCCATACTAAATTAGAAGCAACAAAAAGTGGGATCTTGATGGTCAGTTCTTCATTGACGATCTTTCAGTAAATGTAGTTATTTCAGTTTAGTTACCCCTTAGGGATCCTCACATCCTACTGTATAAACATAAAATCTATCTTTTAAATTTCACTGCTGTATCTGAATGACAGGCAAACTGGCAAGCACTACTGAACACATATTTTTGATATGTGCTCTTTAAGTTCCATCAATCTTTGCTCATAATCAGTGTTTTGGCTGCAATTGGGCATCAGGAGAGCTGGTCTCCAGAGTCTTTCAAAGTTTTAATTGAAGTATAAGTCAAGGCTTTTTTTATACTTTTAGTTACAGCCAAAATGTCCTACTGTACTCCAAAAAAGGTCATGTCCTGTCAGGTGACCTGCTGTCACGGTCCCATGCTTGTCTGTCTTGTGCCATCCGCATCCACACATCGTCGGTCATCTGCAAACGTCTGTAATCTACTTAGGTCAATGTCTCATTTGCTATCCACTACTTGTCCTCTACAAGAGATCTCTGTGCTTTTTCAGCTCTGATCAAAGGTCAAAAATGACATTTTTGTTTATGGGTTTCACTTTTTTTTTCACCCTTGCATTTTCATATCCTTTCCTCCTTTGTGTTATAGTCTGTAAGTTGATGTTTTAGTATATGTTTTAACATTCACATTTCAAAAAACCCTATTTTCTTACACAAATGCCTTATCATCCTGATTTCTGAGGCATAAAGGAAAGTGAATAGAATGCATTATTTTACGAGTATTTTTTGCAAAGTTACAAGCTTCAGTCTTCTTCACAAAATTACTTCTGCTTATTTCTATCCCTCCACTAATATCCACATCAAATCTGACATCTCTTATTATCATTTGTCCTAAATAGACAAACTTTTCCACAAATTTCAGTCTGACACAATTCTCCTCAATTTCACTTTAGTTTTTCTCAAAAGCCATCTTTCTAAATGCCATCGATTTTGTGTGTTTGATTTTCATGCACAATCCACATTCTACCTTGTAAATTTTAGCTGATCAACAATATTTTTTCATGAAGTTAACTAAAAATGAACATTACTGGGGAACAGCACATGGTTATATTTTTAAGTACAAGAATGGAGGAGCAACAAAAATCTACATAAATGCAAAGCAGACATCAGTATAGCTTTAAAATGACCACAGCGTATTAGCAGAGAAATTGGAAGAATATCTGCCAAAGAAATTCATCAAGATTTGAATTCTCCAAAAAAAAAAACAGAACTGCACAAACCATGAGTAACATGCAGTATAACTGCTGAGTCAACAATGTGAATTTCACTTGCCTCTTTAGCGGTCATTGCTATAACCATTTTCCATTAAGAATCAAGTTACAAAAAAAGGAGCTCTGGTGTTGCTGCAGTATAATTTGGAAATGTGGGATTGTTCACGGCATTAGAACATAACATTCCCTAAGTTGCTTCTCGTTCAAAACTTTACTGGTGCATTTTATATCTCAAAGAGTGGAACTGTCCTGTTTTCAGTCCAAAAGCAGGAAAGTTGCATGTAGAGAAACCTGAAGTCTACCTTGGTCAGAAAACTCACCCGATCCTTCGTCAATCAGGCAGATGATTGGCTGCCACAGGCTTTCTGCTGGATCTACAAAGCCTAATCAGGAAGTCTCACCTGCCTGGAGTTGCTGGTCAATCAGAGGCTGACACCACTGGAACTCAACAGCTGAATACTGAATACTATCTTCTCAGGTCCTATAGTGGATTCTCAGAGGGTTTTTGAATAAGTGTTTATTTCATGATCATTTCAAAAATTTTCCAATCTTATCATGGAGTTTAACGGTTCTGTGTGTAGTGGATACCGGGTTAGTGGGCATGGGAGCGGGGCTGCTGAGGACATACATGCGATGAATGAATGAAGTTACAGACAGGGATGAGACAGAACTGACAATTTTGCTACCTTCCATATTGTCAGCAGTTGGTGCGTTTGTTTAAAAGGAAAACATGTATAGGCTTGATGAAAAAGATGTTCTTAATATTGCAATTGAAAAGTTAAAAGGGAGGCCAACATGGCTGGTTCGCCATGTGGTTTATCAGAGTCCTCATTTATAAATATGGTGTTGGGCTAAGTTGATTAGCCGCAAACTGAATTATTATTTAGAGACATTTACTCTGGAGGATTGAGATAATCACTTTCTTGGTTTCAGAATGACTCATTCAAGTTGGGAAATACCTTGGGTTAATTTCAGGCCTTTGGTAGTGACACGTTTAAACTGAATATGTCCTTCTGAGATGGGGTGTGAATCCACAGGTTAAGTGAGATAACTTTCAGTGAGCACCCTATGAAACCTTTCAGCATCCATGCTCAAAAAAAGAAATAAGTTTCAGAATATTCTATACTGAGGACAGCTTGTGTTTTAAAGTTTTGCGTATGACATGTCTTTGCTAAGCAAGACAATGGCCCTGGGGTAGAGGGAATGACAGGGTGTGTAATTGGGAATGGGTGGGGTGAGTGGCATGGAGGGTGGGTGAGTGGGCATGGAGCTAAAGGGACATGAAGAGTAGTGTAGAGGATATGGGGGTGGCTGGGAGATGGGTTCTCACACTCATAGAGTCATAGAGTCATAAAGCACGGAAACAGACCCTCCAGTCCAACCAGTCCATGGGCCAATAATCCCAAACTAAACTAATCCCATTTGCCTGTGCTTGACCCATACCCTTCTAAACATTTCTTATTCACGCACTTATCCAAATGTCTTTTAAACGTTATAACTGTACCCACATCCACTACTTCCTCTGGAAGTTCATTCTACACATGAACCACTCTCTGTGTAAAAAAAAATGCCCCTCATGTCTTTTTTTTTAATCTTTCTCCTCTCTCCTTAAAAATATGTCCCCTAGTCTTGAAAACCCCATCCTAGGCAAAAAGACACCTGCCATTCACCTTAGCTATACTCCTCATGATTTTATAATCCACTATTAGGTCACCTCTGAACTTCCTACGTGCAAATGGAGAAAAGTCCCAGCCTATCCAGCCTCTCCTTATAACTCAAACCCTCCATTTCTGGCAATATCCTGGTAAATCTCTCTTGAACCCTCTCCAGCTTAGTAATATCCTTCCTATAACAGAGAGACCAGAACTGGACACAGTAACTCCAGAAGAAATTTTAACAAAGTCCTGTACGACCTCAACACAATGTCCAAAATGCTATAATCAAGGTCTGAGCAATGAAGGCAAGTGTACCAATCGCTTTCTTAACAACCTGATCTATACATGAAGCAAACTTTAAAGAATTACGTACCGGAACCCCTAGGTCTCCTGTTCTACAACAGTATTGAAGGCTCTACCTTTAACTGTATAAGTCTTGCCCTTGCAAAATGCAAACATCCCATTTATCTGAATTAAAGTCCACCAGCTGCTCTTGGCTCTTTGAACCATTTGATCAAGATCTCTTTGTAATCTTAGCCTTTTTCATTGTCCACTATACCACCAATCTCGGTGTCATGTGCAAACTTATTAACAATGCTTTCTATATTCTCATCTAACTCATTTACATTAATGACAAACAAAAGTGGACCCAGCACCGATCCCTGTGGAATGCTGCTGGTCACAGGCCTCCAGCCCGAAAAACAACCCTCCACCATCACTTTCTGTCTCCTGCCATTAAGCTAATTATGTATCCAATTGGCAAGCTGACCCTGAATCCCATGTGATCCAACTTTACTAATTAATCTACCATCTGGAACCTAGTCAAAGGTTTTATTAAAGTCCAAGTAAACAACACCTACCGCTCTGCCTTCAATCAATCTTCCTGGTAACTTCCTCAAAAAACTCAATCAAGTTTGTGAGATACAATTTCCCTCACACAAAACCATGCTGACTATCCCTGATCATTCCTTGACTCTCCACATGCATATAAATCCTATCTTTCAGAATCATTTCCAACAACATACACACCACCAAAGTCAGACTCACAGGTCTACAGTTCCAAGGCTTCTCTTTACATCCCTTCTTAAACAAAGGTACAACATTCACCACTCTCCAGTTATTAAGCATTCCAGCCGTATTTATCAATGATACAAATATTTCTGCAAGGGGCCTCACAATTTCCTCCCTAACTTCCCACAAAGTCCTGGGATACACTAGATCAGGTCCTGGAGATTTATCCACCTCTATATTTTCAGCACTTCCTCTTCTATAATATTTTCAAAGCATCAATATTTCTTTCCCTGAGTTCTCTAGCCTCCATTTCTTTCTCCACAGTAAAAACCAATGCTAAATATTCATTTAACATCTCTCCTACCTCCTGAGGTTCAACACAAGAACTACCTCTCTCATCTTTAAGGGATCCTACTCTCTCTTTAGTTGCTCTCTTGTTCTTAATGTATTTGTAGAATCTCTTTGAATTATCCATAACGTTATTTGCCAAGGTTATCTTATATCGTCTCTTTACCTCCTCTACAGAACCAGCAAACAACATGGGTGTTTTTAGCTTTCCACATCCGTACCTGCCTGCCTCCATTCCTATCTCCTGTTTGCATCGGAAACCAGTGGCATCAATTCTAACCATCACCAACTCTGGTAAAAATCTAACTGGCGGAGGGTTTGGAGGACGGGTCCCTTGGTCACCCAGAAGGCATGGTTGTGGAGTCAGGAATTGGCCTGACTTCTGATTCCCACTTCAAGGGAAAATCCAGACTAAAACCCCAGAGATTCTTCTATTCAGAGTGAAAATATAAAAGAGGAACTCTTCTGAGTCATGGGAAATCCCATTTCTGCAGTTGTGAATATTAGAAATTAAAATTAGCTGCTTTTCCTTCCAGTTTCACTAGATTATATGAGGAGTATATCTCACTGCTGTCATCATTATTTCTGACAAAGTAATTTAAACTGCTTTTCGTAATTCACACTAATAAATTACCATGTTATCTTGGAATATATAAGGCTTCAAAAAGACTTGGTCTTCATTACATCAACATTCCCAAAATGGTCATTTTGTGAGCAAGTAAATACAATTGATGGATTGAGGGAGGTGGAATTTGCAAGTATAGACTATTGCATCTCCTCTCTCCTTGATGTGCAGCAGCTTGCAACATGCAAGTCTCCACAGCTTTCATCTTAAATGGGGACACGATCAAATGTGCAATACAGTATCCAAGTGGCTTTGAGGAACTCAATACCAAATTCAGCATAAACTGGGTCAAGGAGATGTGGTGTAAACATCAATTAGTTTTCTGATTCTACAGTAGTTCAACCACTGACCCCTAGAACTTGCCATTGGAGGCTACTGATGATAAGGCTTTTTTTATTGCTTTTGTTTTAACTTGAGCAAGGAACAGCTTTTCCTGGCTAAACAGAAATACCGTGGGTTCTCACCATTGCAAACATGAACCACTCCCATTCATTTCACTTGCAAATTTCCAGGATTCCAACCAAAGAAGTGCAAAGGCATGTCAATTGCCATCAACTGTTTGCCAGTTTTGTACCAATGAGGGCTAAGCATCAATTCTCTACAAGCCTCAAATTAATGATTTGGGGCATATATTCCTCAGCATAGATTTTCAGTCCAACAACGACTACACCCCTTTTCAACATAAATTAAATGTTGCCAAATATACCTAGTATGAAGTTGCTATTCCATTGAAAAATGCTGTAAAATGAACAAGTGTGGTGCTTAAAATCATATGTCATTAGCAGAACCAAATCTCTGAAAAAAGATCAAAATTAGTCTCCTAAATGTCACGTTTCAGATAAAGAATAATTTCATATGAAGTTTCATAGTTTCATATAAAGTATAATATGTTTTATGTAAAGAATAAAGAATAATAAAAACAAAAATCTGAACAGTATTGTATATCTCGAGGTTAGATCCAAAACTCAGGTTTTGTTGCTTTGTCTTGTGTAACGGTTTGACATGTTATGAAATTAAAATTCAGTTCTCTGTCACCCAAAATACATTGCATCCACCAGACATGACAAAATGAAGTACTCCATACAGCAATAGTTTTGGTGCTAATATTCTAAAAACAAAGAAATGTCAACTGAAATATTGTATTGGAGGTAGAATTAGTTGAAGAAGTTACATTTTGCTCCAATTAAAATGAAAGATTAGTGCTGGGAAATAGATCAAGTATGCACAGAGCAGAGACATCTACTCTATCATAATACTCAGTGCTAACTTCAGAAAGTAAAATCTTATTCTAGCAATGCAAACATTTCCATTTTTTAAAGAGCATGCAATGAAGGCGTAATGTCTTGTGTAAGGAAACCAAAAAAAAATACATTTGGCTATCATTTGGAGCAGCTTTTAAACTCACCATCAATGTATAAAATAGAGGCTGAACTTTACCAGATATCGGTTTAGTGAAATTTTCAATGAGTTTCATGGGTAGTCGGTCTCCATGAGGCCTCGTAAATGTTCTTGTGCTTGTGTCCTAAACTTCCATCACTAACTAGGGGGTACCATGTCCCTATAGCAACCCTCTCGCCCGATGCTAGCCGATTTCACCGTAAAGGAAGTACTTGCCACTCCCGAGATATACTGGGATCCCTGGGGCTCATGTTATCTGTAAAAGGCTGTTGTGTACCCAGTCATGTACCGGTGCTCTACAGCTGCTCTGCACAGTTTGATTAACTTGCCCATGGTAGGCAAAGGGAAAATGCATTCCGCTTTGCAATTCCCTCCTTTATAAACTGAGTTGCCCCTCCTTCACAATTACAATCCTCTATTCATCCCAGCATTCTGCCTTCAATCCCCACAACTGAGTTGCTTAACCTCTTTCCCACAGTAGAGGGCCCTGATAACAGAATCCTCAGTTTCATTTTAGTGGCCAGATTCTTAGGACTGACCCTGGCCCACCCCTTGAGCAACTTAGCTGGACAGTCCCAAACGATGAGTTCTCTGGCTGATATCTGTATAGCTCCCCAACTGTATTCCTGCGATGCCCTGGATTGGTTGCGCAGGACCTAGATGGCTGACCATAGTCCATTCCCCAGTGGTATAGATCTCCTAACCCTAATTGCCCGAGTGGCTTAAGTCCATGCCAAAGACCTTAGATTGAGATCCGTAGTCCAGAGAATCCCTACAGTGTGGAAATAGACCCTTCAGCCCAACAAGTCCACATCAACCCTCAGAGCATCCCACCCAGACCCAATCTCCAAACCACCTAATCTATACATCGCTGAACACGACAGGCAATTTAGCATGGCCAATCCATCTAGCCTGCACATCTTTGGACTGTGGGAGGAAACCAGAGCACCCAAAGGAAACCCACGCAGTCACAGGGAGAATGTGCAAACTCTACACAGACAGTTGCCTGAAGGGGAATTGAACCTGCATCCCTGGTGCTGTGAGGCAGCACTGCTAACCAGTGAGCCACCATGCCACCTCTAAATTCCACTTGTCTGGCTGTGCCAGGTCTCCCTTCCCAGGACTTGACTTTGAGACATGGCTGCTTGCTTGAACTACATTCAGTGTTTTTAGCGCAAATGCAGCTAGCACATGATACAGAAGTAACACTGATGTAGCATAGTGCCATACAGCAACATACGGCACAGTGAAAGTTGCTTGTGTGTTCACAGTGCAGAACTGTATTATAAATAGATCAAAGACGTGATTTGATGATGCAGCAAGCCTGGTACATATTGAATGCAAATACCTGTAGATGTAAAATGTGCAGAGTCACTGCCCACATAGAGTGCTCTGAAAGGTTGATAGTGTGTAAGGCGAACATCCAGAGGAGTGGCGATGAGTGGGAGTAGCTAGGTAATTGCTTTGGCTTTCATGTCAGAAATTCTCAGTCTCTAGTTTCTATTTGGCAGGTGATAAAATAGGAGGCTCCATATTCATGATGCAGGATTAAGTAATAATTAATTACATTAACATGTGGAAGTTCATGCTAATAGGCCACTTGTCACTCATTTCTGAGAATCTTGTCACAACGTCCAAAACTTGATTGGAAAATGGGTCTTCTTGGTCTCAAAGTCAACAAGGGCTTTGCTAGACGTCTCACCCAATTACCCTGAATTTCTCGCCACAACCCATGTCATTCAGGAATTGGGAAGGTTCCCCCCACTGGTATTTTGCACATTGTAAAATGTCATTTTATTTCCCCTTATTTGAATGGAAATGATAATCAGACACTTTCTTTGAAAGGTGTTCTGTGTATTCCCCATTTTTATACCCAGACAGTAATTTGAAAAGCACTCTTAAATATAATTTGAAAGAAAAACAGAATTTTCTGGAGAAACTCAACAGAAACTCTTGAAGAGAGAAAACACAGTGACCCTTCTTCAGAGCACAGATGACTGGTCACTGGATTTAAAATGTTAACTTTAATAAAGCAAACCTCCTCAGGAGTTCTTAAGTTTAACAATCAAGTCCAGAGGGGTGAAAAAAAATTCTACTTTTTTCACTCCTGTGGTTGGTATAACATTCAAACCAGACAGATCTCCTGAATTAATTGTCATGATCCTGACGGGAAATGGGTGAGGAAATCAAGCCCCACCATTTAGCGAGTAAGCACAATTCTGAAAAATGACCAATTTAATCTCCGGGGTGGTTCATGTCCAACTGTGACCACTATCTAAGATAAAAGAAACTCACACCAGGTTTCATCAATGCAGAATCTTTGAAAGTTACTTCTTTTCACTCACAGTGGGAAAGAGAGCATAAATGCTCTCTCTCCTCTCAGTTCTGTGATAAAGTGCTGCTTAGAGCCAATCCTAATGCTGTTGCTAGGCAATTTCATTTTTAAAGACACCTGCTGCCAGTATGTATCTCCAAAGTATCAAATCCACTTGCAGCAAAAGTTATACATTCTTGTGTAATCAATGAATGAACATCACATTTTCGATTTTGCTTCAAAGTATAAAAATGAACAATTGATTCTTTTCCTGCAGCACAATAGTCTAAACATCTATTTTGCAATTTATTTTTCAAATAAAATATACCTAGCCCTTACGCAATCAAATTGAGTAGTTTTGTTGTAAACATACTCACATTAGGGTATAAAAATCCTTAAAAAGGCAAAATCTAGATTAAATTCCATCTCACACACATACTTTAGCATTCAAGCTAACAGAACAATTGTAGGGTAGAAAAACAGAAATTGCTGGAAAAGCTCAGCAGGTCTGGCAGCATTTGTGAAGAAAAAAACTTCAGTTAACGTTTCGGGTCCAGTGACCCTTCCTCAAAACTGATGGTAGCTCGGATGTTTTTCTTGTAACAATTTATAACAGGGATAAGGCCTCAGCATGAGATTTGCAGAGTGAGAGGTGATATTACATTCTGAAAGGAGTTATTCTTCTTGAAGTTATTGATTTCTGTAGTACAACCACAAGCTTATTATCATGGTTTCTCAGAGAAGGGGAGTTATTCATTTGTGTATCCTTGCTGTTGGCCTGTAATGGGGACAATCTGCTTTTGAACAAAATGTTTTGCTAATCCATTGTCAGAGTTCTTCAGTTATAGACATGAGTGTTTCAATCCTTCTCCTTCCAAGATTCTGAATAGCAAGATTCAGAGGACCTCCTTTGTTCAAGAAGTACCTATAGTCAGGATATCTCACCTCAAGATATGTGAATGTATGAGTGTAAGATTAAAATTCATCATCTGGAATATATTCACTTAAGTAATCATCCTTTTCAGACTGTTACAAGTGGTAGCCAGTTTTGGCCAAATTATTTGGACATTTCTGTGTAAATTTGAGCGTCTGGCTTCAGTTCAGGTGACTTCACTGTCCATATTAAAAAGTGTCCTAGGTCATTTTCAATTGTTTTCTTTCAAACCAAGTCCAAGATTTTTAAATTAGTCAAAGAGATTTCATAGTCTGTGTTTTACATGATCATGACATTAAGCAATGCATTTACCACCACTATTTCTGCACTTGCGTTAATATAAATAGCCTGTTTTTGTTTGTACTATCAATTTTCTTGAGACAATCTCTTTTTTTCTGACAAGTGAAAATAGTTGAAATACGGATTTAATTTCTTTATGTTACAAACTGAAACTTGTCATCATCCTTGTTGTTACCATTTGATATCTTTGCAAGGCATCAATACTCTTTTGAAAGGAACACATTGGAATCTTTAGATAACAATCTAAATTATTTAAGTAAGATTATATTTTCCTTGACTTGCCAACAAATCAAATATCTTCAGGTTAACAAAAATGATCGAGTTGTCTCAATGTTGACAAGGAACAACAAATAATCATACCTAAAAATCGTTTTTTCACATTTCTAACTGCACTCATTTGTAGATTTGAAGCCTTTTAGTGGTTTAATGTTTCCTGTTTTAAGGTACATAACTTATATTAATCCACATTAACACTAATAAAATCTGTCAGGCCATTAGACAAAATTGCTTTGAATGTTGTTCATTTTTGTTGCAATCATCACTGGCCATGTAGCTTGGGGGTTAAATAAAATTTTACATGACTACATTTATTAACCTTCAATTATTTATCAAAAATTACAAAGGATACAGAACAGATCCTGTCAGAAATCTACCAGTATTCTCTGTAAACTTGTGGAAGTATAGATGGATTTATGTTATGCACCTGCACCCACAGAGACTTATCAAATAAACAAAACCGTTTCAATTGAAGAACTTACAACTGACAGCAGGAGGAGACTCTCATTTCATCATATGTGCCGAATTTTAGAGGCCTTGTGCTGCAGTGCGAGTGCCCTTACCTCTAGACCAGGAGATCCAAGTTCAAGTCCCATCTGCTCCAGAAGTGTGTAATAACATCTCTGAACAGGTTGATTAGGAAGTATTGATGTGCTGAATTTGAAAGGTTGTGTATTTGCTGACTATGCTACTTAAAGTCCTGGCTACAAAACCACACTTGAGTTTGATACTCTATCGCAGTGCATGTTCAAACCATATGCAGTGCATTAGCCAAGGAAGACAGTTATCATTCCAATCAATTTCCAAGTTAAATATCACTGATGGCTAAAAGGAAAATAATTTAACTATTACCCTTACACAATCTAATGAAGTGTGAAAACTGATGTTAACCCTAAGTTCTAGACGTTCCTGCCACTTTGTAAATAGATGACATTGTTATATATGTAAATTGTCAGTGACAAAGCATAGGATTACTCAAGCTCCAACTTCCTTGTGTACTTCATATTTTGTCCCCGAAAGACAAACACTTCACGCATAAAAATAATTTATGAGTGTAGACAAGCCCCAGACATTGTCTTGGTCCTTGTTTGACATTTCTGGCTAATAAAATATGGTTTAACTTGGGCTCTACTTACTTTCTTTCAAACAACTGCAGCATATTTCCAAAACTGACGAGGTTATGAGCACTTTCTTTCTGGTAGTTCAATATCATGTCTGCAAACTGGTTTTGTTCGTTAATCTCGTCAACATTTATCATACCTAAATATGATCTTTTAGCTAAATCGACGATGTTTGAATTTCCTGAATTACACACATTTTTCACTAAACCCTAGCCAGTGATGTAGTGGCAATGCCACGGTGCTGGTAATCTAGCGTTTAGAGCTTTTCTGATGCAGTGGCACCTGGCTCAGTTATGTGTTGTAAAATGCCTGAAGATTGGTTAAGGTAACCATAAAATCATTGGATGACCAATTATTTCCTTCCATGCAAATGGGAACTGTTCCTTGACAGGTCTTACTGCCCACATCCCACTCCCTTGCCCCAGTTGCATGACTGGTTTAATTATAGACTTTCCACCTTCCCACAAATTACATCAGTAATCGTATTGTGGAGGAGGTTCCAAATGGAAGCTCAACCAATCAACATCTTTATAACAAATCATCTCAAGAAGACCCTCTCAGCTTTGCTATCTTTATGTCCAGTGAATCAATCACCATCTTCCATCTCTGTAACTTCTTTAATGCAGTTTACATCTTTGAATCATAGAATTCCTACAGTGTGCAAAGAGGTCATTCAACTCACTGAGTTTGCACCAAATCGCCGAAGAGCATCTCACCCAGACCCAGATCCCCGACCCTATTCCCGTAACCCCGCATATACCATGGCTCATCCACCTAGCCTGAAGATCCCTGGGCACTAAGGGTCAATTTAGCATTGCCAATCCACCAGCACATCTTTGGATATCTTTGAATCCTCAAATCAAGGCAACACAAACTTGCATATATGTGGCACGTACAAAGGAGTTCCTCAGGTTAGTATCCTCGGCCCAACCACTTTCAGCTGCTTCTTCAACAGCCTTCCCTCCATAATAAGGTCAGACGTAGGATGTCGCTCATGATTGCACAATATTTCACACAATTTATGAATTCTCAGATACTGAAGCAGTCTATGTCGAAAGGCAACCAGATCTGGATAATATGCAGGGTTGGGCTGACAAGTGGCGAGTAACATTTGTGCCACACAAATGCCAGTCAATGACCATCTCCAATAACAGACAACCTAATCAATGCCTTTGACATTTAATGGAGTTACCATCACTGAATCCCCCACAATCATCATCCTTGGAGTTGCTATTGACCAGAAACTCAACTGGAGTCACCACATAAACACAGTGGCTACAAGAAACCGGTCAGAGGCCAGGATTACTGTGGCGAGTAACTCACCTCCTGATTCCCCAAAGCCCATCCATCATTTCCAAGGCATAAGTCAGGAGAGTGACGGAATACACATGCCTGGATGGGTGCAACTCCAACAACACTCAAGAAGCTTGACACCATTCAGGAAAAAGCAGCCCACCTGATCGGCACTACATCCATAAGCATCCATTCCCTTCACAACCAATGCTCAGTACCAGCAATGTGTACAATCCCCAAGATGCACTGCAGAAATTCACCACAGATCCTTAGTGAACAACTGCCAAAGCCATGGCCACTTCCATCTAGAAGGACAAAGGCAGCAGATACATGGTAACACACGAACTTCAAATTCCCCTCCAAGCCACTCACCATCTTGACTAGAAAATATATTGCTATTCCTTTACTGTCGCTGAATCAAATCCTGGAATTCCCTCTGTAAGGTCACTGCGTCAACTACAGCATGTGGACTGCAGCAGTTCAAGAAGGCAGCTCAGTACCATCTTCTCAAAGGCAACTGGGGATGGGCAACAAAAAAATGCTGACCAGCCAGCGATGCCCACATCCCACAATTGAATAAAAATAAATTAGCCTTGATATCAATTGCCAGCTTTGATTCAAATATGACAAACTTTACCATATCTCACTCTTTTCAGCCAAAAGCACAAGGTCATTCCAAGATCATCCTTCAAGACTTTCATTTCTCATTAACCATTACCCCAAATTCTTATATCCTGCTTCCCCCACCATTACCACCGATTCCCGGTTTGTAAACTATTCTTGAAATCTCAGGTGAAGTCTTTCTATAAAACTGCATCCTGTCCTTAAACTCTAACCTTCCATAATCTGTGAATCTGTCATATAATAAACACTTCACTTTTTTAAAGTTTTCCCTCATCTATCCCCATAATGTATCTTCATAGTCCTTTCGAAGGTCATCTCTCCAGTAAGGCTCACCTCCTACTTCCTTAATTCCTCAACCCACAATTATCCCTCCCAACTCCCTGATCTCTCTCTCTCTACACCCTTTCTCATTTTCTGTTCCTGTTACCTCCTCCTTGGAAAATCTTCTTTATCTATTTGACTTTAATTTTGTCACTTCTCTGACCCTTTCATGCTCTTGCAAGTGGTTTTATTTGGATACTCCTGTAAAGCGCTTGTGTGTTAATCTGGTTTATGAATGTAGTTTTGCTGAGTACTACCAACGGATTATGTCATTGAAAAATGTGTTGTTTCTAACTTCCTTAACAGTGTGTTTTTTATATTCATTGACGGCATGAGGATGTCACTGGCTAGGAGCATTTATTGTCCATCCCTAATTGCCCAGAGGGCAGTTCAGAGTCAACCACATTGCTGTGGGTCTGGAGTCACATGCAGGCCAGACCAGGTAAGGATGGCAATTTCCTTCCCTAAAGAACATTCATGAACCAGGTGGGATTTTCCGACAATCAACGATGGATTCATGGTCATCATTAGATTCATTAGATTTGAACCCGATTCCCCAGAATGTTATCCAGGTCTCTGGATTTACAGTCCAGCGATAATAGGCCATTGTCTCCCCATTACTGTCCTTAGTATTTGTTCCACAAGCAAATAGTAATGTATTGTATCTTTAAGGGAGCATATTTTAATCCTGAGGCACAGTTGTTGATGTCAGAAAATCTCAGTTCATCCAAACTTTGAGTGAGATTGTTTTTTCAACATAATCTCCACCCAGAGCTCATCCTAATTAGGAAGCTTCCCTCCTGATGGGTGGGGAACACTGCAGAACAGACTGCAGCCAGAAAGAAGATCAGTTCCCTCTGCTGGAGTGGAGATCATGGGATGGACGTGAAAATAGGATGGTAGGGGATAAGTGCATTCCAACTGCGTGTGGTTGGTGGAGTGGGTAAGTAGATGAGATCCAATTATGTAAAGCAAAAGTGGGAAACCCAGCCAGTCACCATTAAGACTGAAAGACAAATAGCATGAGATAGGCAGCTTCGTTTTAATACTTATTCAACATGCCACCTGCTGGGGCAGGTTGGTGGCCCATTCTCTTGTTCCCATCCCACCTCCACTAAAAGTTGGTCAATGTGGGGCCTGTTAAATTAAGAGAGAGTTTTTTTTTAATTTCAATCTGCCATCCAACCAAAATCCACACCTTTCTTAGGGACTTAAACTGATATTCTAATCATTGAAATCATTTTAAAACTGAATCATGTCATAAACAAGAATTGATTAGCCTATGCATTTTTATATTTGGAGGAAGATTCAAGGAAGACATGGTCCAGCCCTGAAAACACTGAGGGCTGAGGAGGATAACAAAGTAAGAAAGTCAATTAACTTAAAATGCAAACACAAAGCAACACAGCATCTACTAAAAATTATCCAAAATCAAGTAAGAATTGAAGGCTTGAGGTATCGTGTTTTAAATCATGTTTTACAATTATCTCAGAACATTGGTTCAGTGGAACACAGTGCCAGTTAAAGCAGTTGAAGTTGTTTTGATCAACTCCTTCTCAAAGAACATAAACAATCATCACTTCCTGACAATACCAACAACTCTGCGCCGCAGGATTGAAATATGGTTTCTTAAAGATACAGTACATTACCATTCAACAACAAAAACAGAAGTTGCTGGAAAAGCTCAGCACGTTCTGGCAGCATCTGTGAAGAAAAAATCAGAGTTAACATTTTGGGTCCAGTGACCCTTCCTCAGAACTGTTCTGAGGAGGGGTCACTGGACTCGAAACGTTAACTCTGACCTTTTCTTCACAGATGCTGCCTGATCTGCTGAGCTTTTCCAGCAACTTCTGTTTTTGTTCCCGATTTATAACATCTGCAGTTCTTTCGGTTTGTACATTACCATTCACCTGTTGAACAAATATAAAGGAAGGTAAACCTTTAAAAGAATTAGAAACACCACATATTTTCAATTGCATAATTCATCTGTAGTACATAGCAAAACCACATGGAATGAAAGTGAAGATTATAACATACAAAGAA
This sequence comes from Ginglymostoma cirratum, assembly GCA_024137785.1. Taxonomy (NCBI): domain Eukaryota; kingdom Metazoa; phylum Chordata; class Chondrichthyes; order Orectolobiformes; family Ginglymostomatidae; genus Ginglymostoma; species Ginglymostoma cirratum. Next base: position 17,770,100 of record JAHRHZ010000268.1, read on the forward strand.
GATCATCAATTACATGGTATACAATGACACTTGTGCTTCTTGGCCTGGAAATAATTACAGTGATAGTTCAAGGAAGTGTATTGGAATGCTAAAGAGTACTGTAAACTATTGAATATTGATCAGTAACCTTTGTGGATCAGAGAGTATTTATGGAGAATATATCTTCAAGATCCATCATGTTTCTTGAAGCCCACTATATTGAATACAGGTCATTGATAGTTTTAGGCCTAGTTAGTTTTTCAACCACTCCAAGCCCACTTTTTAATAATCTTACAAGACAAGGACATCACTGGCAAGGTCAACATTTATTGTCCAGCCCTAATTGACCTTGAGTATATAATGGTGAATCATCTTCTTAAATATTACAATCCATGTGAAGATGCTCTCACATTGTGGTTAGATACAGAGTTCCATGGTTTTGACACAACAGAATGCTCTTTGACGTCATAGAAAAGAACAGCACAGGTGGTCGGATCGGCCTACTGCTTTGGTGCTAAGCTCTATTAAACGAAGTTGTCCCTCTCTCCCAATCCCTGAGATTCTTTTCCCTTTTAAGTCGAAATGCTATAAGGATATGGGGAAAAGAGAGTGGGGAACAGGACTAAATGGCAAAAAAAATTTGGACTTGGGGCGTTCTCATGTGCCTGCTGTCCTGTACTTTTGGCTGGTGGAATTTGCAGGTTTTGCAGATCATGCAGAAAAAGCATTGGCGGGCTGCTGCAGAGTAGCTTGTACATGGTACAAAATGTGCACGAGTGGTAGAGTCTCTGATGAACAGGTTGCTGATCAGGTGGTCTGTTTTGTCCTGGACATTGTTTTGAGCATTATTGGAACTGCACTCATCCTGGGAGTGGAACTGATTCCATCACATTTCTAGCTCGCTCTTTGGAGGTCTTGGAAAAGCTCTGGAAACCAGAAAATGAGTTACTCTTCATAGAATGATCAGTCTCTTATCTGTTCTTATAGCCACAGTATTTGTGCAGAATTTTGATTGGGGGTGTGGGGAGTGGATTTAACAATGATCATGTTATTGACCAGCATGGAGAAACAGACTCCATCTTGAAAAGAAAAGAAAAGAAAACTTACAGCCCAGGAACAGGCCCTTCGGCCCTCCAAGCCTGTGCCGATCCAAATCCACTGTCTAAACCTATCGCCCAATTCCTAAGGATCTGTATCCCTCTGCTCCCCACCTACTCATGCATCTGTCCAGATGCACCTTAAATGAATCTACCGTGCCTGCCTCTACTACCTCTGCTGGCAACGCGTTCCAGGCACCTACCACCCTCTGTGTAAAGTACTTTCCACGTGTATCCCCCTTAAACTTTTCTCCTCTCACCTTGAACGCATGACCCCTCGTTATTGAATCCCTCACCCTGGGAAAAAGCTTATCTCTATCAACCCTGTCTATACCCTTCATGATTTTGAAGACCTCAATCAGGTTCCCCCTCAATCTCCTTTTTTCTAATGAAAACAATCCTAACCTACTCAACCTCTCTTCATAGCTAGCACCTTCCATACCAGGCAACATCCTCGTAAACCTTCTCTGTACCCTCTCCAAAGCTTCCACATCCTTTTGGTAATGTGGCGACCAGAACTGTACACAGTATTCTAAATGCGGCCGAACCAAAGTCTTGTACAATTTTAACATGACCTGCCAGCTCTTATACTCAATACCCCGTCCGATGAAGGCAAGCATACCATATGCCTTCTTGACCACTCTATCCACCTGTGCAGCCACCTTCAGGGTACAATGGACCTGAACTCCCAGATCTCTCTGCTCATCAACTTTTCCCAAGGCTCTTCCGTTTACAGTATAGTTCGCTCTAGAATTAGACTTCCTAAAATGCATCACCTCACACTTGCCCAGACTGAACTCCATCTGCCACTTCTCCGCCCAACTCTCCAGTCTATCTATATTCTCCTGTATTCTTTGACAATCCCCTATGCTTTCTGCTACTCCCCCAATCTTCGTGTCATCTGCAAACTTACTGATCAGACCACTTATGCCCTCTTCCAGATCATTTATGTATATCACAAACAACAGTGGCCCTAATCTTCTTGTTGAAGATTGGTAATTCTTGATACTTTTGTAACATGAAAGTAGATTGCTACTTATCAGCCTGCATGTCATCCAGTTTGTGCTGCCTATGGAAATGTTGTAGAATCCCTGCAGTGTAGAAACAGGCCGTTCAGCTCAACAAGTCCACACCGACCCTCAGAGCATCCCACCCAGACCCCTATAACACACCTAATCTACACATGCCTGAACAGTTTAGCAATTTAGCATGGCCAATCCTCTTAGCCTGCACATCTTTGGACTGTGGGAGGAAACCGGAGCACCAAGAGGAAACCCAAGTAGACACAGGGAGAACGTGCAAACTCCACACAGACAGTCGCCTGAGGGTGGAATGGAACCCAGGTCTCTGATGCTGTGAGGCGCTGTGCTAAGCACTGAGCCAGCGTGCCACCCATTTTCTGGGGAGTTGCAGATTGGACTGAATGCTGTGCTATCGTCAGCAAACATCCCCACTTCTGACCTCACATTGTCTTAAGAAAGGTCAAGATGTCCTGAGCAACCCTTGCAGCAATATGTTGAGATGATTGGCCTCTAACAGCCACAGCCAATATCCTTTGTACTGCTATGACCCCACCAGTGGAGAGTTTTCTTGTAAGCCTCACTGAAATCAATTTTACAAGGTCTGCTTAAAGCTGCATATAGTCAAATGCTTGTCTTCAAGAGTGATCACTCTCACTTCATATCTAGAATTTAGCTCTTCTAGAAAAATAGAAAGATTCATGCCATTTTGCATAAAGAAGGAACCCATTTGGTCTATCAGGTCTGTATAACTTAAAAAGCTGACCAGTGTTATCATTCCTCTCAGGTCTAGGTCCATTGCCCAGTAGGTTATAGCAACTCAAGTACCAATGCAAATGTCTTGGAATTCAATGAAGATTATGGTTTGTACCTCCCGTTCAGGCAGTCTAAGCAGGATTTTACAGGGCAGCAATGGCTCTGTCCACTAGCCAGAAAATATTGGGTAACATTGCCGGAATGGAATTACGTTGGGACTGCTTGCTGGGGCCAAGCAGAAAGGGCCTTGTCAGGGTGAGGATGCAAGCGAGTTTATTTGTCAGGGTGAAGGAGTTATTTTTGCAGGGGAACCCATTGCTAATGGATAGGCCCTTCATGGGCTACAGAATGTCTGATCAAGAGGTACACCTAGTAGTTTATTCATGTGGCAAAGTAGCCAGCCACTGCTAGTAAAATAGTAGCAGTGACAGGCTAAGGCCTTAGCGACCCTTAATTGGCCAGTTTAGGTGTACAAATGGACTTAGCGTGGGAAAACCAAAAATACACAGCAAAACCACATGGAATGAAAATAAGAATGTATGTTACAATTTCCTCACCCTTCCCCCTTCTACGTTATGCTAACTTCCCATCATGCCCCAGCAGTATTTCTGGGCTCCCATATAATTCCACATTTGAGTCAAATTGGTAATAAGGTCTACTACATTTATTATGTTAATTTTAAATTAAATCTTGCTTTCAATGGCAGATGCTGATTACATTCTCCAAGGTAACAGCAAATGGTAGAGCTAATTTACCTTTACAGAGTTGTGGTTTTGAGGTATTTAGGATGGAAGAAATGAGTTCTGGAGTGTAAACACTTGCTTAAATCAATTGGACTGAATGGTTTTAAATTGTCATTACAGCGAAATTCTATACTGGCAGAAACTATGCAGTTAAACTTAGCCAACTTGTTTTGCTAGTACTCTTTCCAATGTCATTGGCACAAGCTGTTCTGTTAAAAGAAAATTTACTGAGGTGAAGAGAAAAGAAAATCATACAGATTGATACATTTGTCGTATTATAGACTAATTTGATTGTTATTTATAATTCTTATATTGGAGGTTTGACATGAGTCCAAGACCAAGAGTAAAAGCCAACAAGTATCATCATTGAGTCAATTACGGCCAATCTTGCATCTATTTTAATGCAACTCAAAACGATTTACATTAGTGAGTGAGCATGGAACAAGAAGACACTCATGCAATTCATCAATTGTCTTTTAAACTAATCTGCTATCCTCAATACCGTCTAACAATTGACAAGAGTCTGGTAGTGAACTCCGATATATATTTCAGTCTTTACCTGTCTTACAAGGAGATTTTCTGCCTCATTTTCTGCCCCTTCAGGCACTGTGGAACATATGGTACGTCTTTCCCTTGGGATTGATGATATCTGGACAGAAAGAAACAGTAATTCTTTGTCAGATTTTGTTTGAAAGGTTTGGTGCCCTTGTGTTTTGAATGCCCATTCATAAGCACATAAATGGAAACAATGTGTGTCTGAAAACTTGCTGCATGCCTGATTTCAGTGACAGTTCCACTTATTTCTTCCTCATATGTTTGCAGACCATTTCATTATTTACTTTTCCCAACACAAGCTGTGTCACCACCAGAAGTAACTCTCCTTTGTGGTGCTATAATTTTTTTTTTACTATGGCCCATGTAGATTATTTTGGTAATTGTTTTCTATATTTTTAACGTGGCACTTCCAACTTAATGAAAAGATTTGCATTGGATTCATAAAATAAAAAAAAGACTAAAGTCAAGGTTAAAGCACATGAAGGTAGATTTTCTGAATACAAAATGGACAAGTGAGATTTCAATCTTGTGAACAAAATTCCTGCATTTCAAAAACATGACCAAATAGTCACATCACAGAAGTTGCTGGAAAAGTTCAGTAGGTCTGGCAGCATCTGTGAAGAAAAAATCAGAGTTAACATTTTGGGTCCGGTGACCCTTCCTCAGAACTTCTGTTTTTGTTTCTGATTGACAGCATCTGCAGTTTTCAAATAGTTACATAATTAGGTTCCCTGATCTGCATAAGCATTAAGGTATCTTACATTTGTAAAGGAGGGATCTAGTATGCATTGTAGGCAACTCTTGTCAGAAGTATAAATAAATATATAATTAAAAGCACTGCAGATGCTGGAAATCTAAAATAAAAAACTTAAAATGCTGAAGAAATTCAGCTGGTCTGGCAGCATCTTTGGAGAGAGAAACAGCATTAATGTTTCATGTCAAAGATGACTCTTCTTCAGAACATAAGTTTCAGTGAAAAATTGAATGACCGCCATACCTTCTAATAAATATAAGTTGGCCAAATGCCCCATTGTCCAAGTCATCTCAGCTCCAAGGACACACTTTTCTGGTGTTTGCCTCATCATGCTGTTAAATGTGAAGGATGCCCGTGGAATATATTAGGTTCAGGCTGTTTACACATAAAACATTAGTAACCTTCAATTTTGGGCCAGGTCTGGTCTTCTGAGTTGGAGTGAGCACTGACTGCTGAGAACAGTTTGGGTCCAAAACTAGGCCCAAAGAATAGGCCAAATCTCATCAACTTCAACTTCAAGAGTGCAACAGAAATATTTGGAGAATTATAGCACAAATGTAGATTTTGGTCAATTTTGTCAGAAGTAGTAACGCAATGGTACAGTTAAAACATATTCTAAAATCTTTAATGGAGAATAAAAGACTGAATATCAGTGAATCTGGTCTAAAATGTGGAGTGAACCATTTTGTACTAAGATTAGATATTTCTTCACTGTGGAATTCACTATCGCAGAAGGCTAAGGAGGCAAAGATATTGAATAGGTTTAAGAAAGAATAGATATTTGGATTTCTAGAAGCTAAGATGTCAAGCAGCATGGGGAGAAAGCAGGACTATGGTCTGGAGATAGAAGATCATCCATGATTGTAGAATGATAGAATGCCTACACTGTTGAAGCAGACCATTCAGTCCACACTGACCCTCTGAAGAGGATCCCACCCAGGCTCAGACCCAGACACAGACCCTTTATCTTATGCCCTGTAACCCTGCATACAATGGGTAACCATAGCTATCCACGTAACCTACACATCTTTAGACTATGAGAGAAAATCCACACAGAGACAAGGAGAATGTGCAAACTCCACACAGACAGTCAGCCAAGGCTGGAATTGAACCTTGGTCTGTGGCACTGGGAAGCTACAGTACTAACCACTGAGCCATTGTACTGTCTGTAATCATGTGGAATGGTGGATCAGGCTTAATGGGTTGAATATTGTAGTCTCGCTCCTATATTATGTATTTCACCTTCATACACAATTATGAGGAAGATTGGTAATCTGCTTTGCCTGGCACGTCAGTTTGTGACATTGACTTATATGAGACCCATAAAAATAAACAGTTCACAAAAAAAAGTGTTAAACAAAACAAGTTACAGTTGGCAGTCAATGTAGTGGGAGACACTCCAGCATTAATAATGAATGCCAAGTTTTATTGGAATGGCTCCCATCAACACAACTTTAATTCTCTGGAAGGAGAGAAAAACTTCATAGCATTCAGCAAAGCTCTTTGGGCTCCACAAGCAAATCCCAAAATAATGCAAATGCATTAAATCTGAAATTTATATTTCCAGCAAAAATGTTTGCAAAATATAAATCCCACATACTGCTGTCAAAATAGTTTGGCTGTAATAGTTTGCCTAATACCTTATAAGCTAGACTATTGGGGAAATTTTACTATTTTAAACAGAAAAAATGAAGGTAATAATGACAACAACATTCAAATTGTTAGTGACTTCAATGTGAATAAAATGTCCTAAAGTGCTTCACATAGGTGAAAATAACAAGATATTACACAGTTGAGAGAAGTGTTTGATGCAACTGAAGGCATGAACAAGATGTAGCTTTGAAGAAGATATTTTTAGTGGACTAATCATAGAAAGAGGGTAGCAAGACAAAATGTACTTAACATACTGAACACAATGCACTTAGCATAGGGTAGCATGGTGGCTCAGTGTTAACACTACTGCCTCACAGCGCCAGGGACCTGGATTCCATTCTAACCTTGAGTGACTGTTGGTGAAGAATTTGCATATTCTCCCTGTGTCTGCATGGGTTTCCTTTGGGTGCTGTAGTTTTCTTTCACAGTCCAATGATGTTGCAGGTTAAGTGGATTGACTATTCCAAATTGCCCATAGTGTCCAGGGATGTTCACCAGGCTAGGTGGGTTAGCTGTGGAAAATGCAGAGTTACAGGGACAGGTTAAGGGTGTGGGTCTAGTGGGATGCTCTTCAGAGAGGTGGTGTAGACTCAGTGGGCTGAATGGCCTGCTTCCACACTGTAGGAATTCTCTGAAGGTCTGCAGCCACACATGGAGTGGTGAATAAACAAGATATGGAAGACAGAAAACTCAATGGTTACCAAAAACAGGGACAGAGGGCTGGATATTCGTAAAGGGATTGAGAACTGGAATTGGGGGATGGTTCCAAATCCTAACCCTGCTTGGCATGAAAGTGGACTTGCCCATCACGCTCCTCAAGGCTGATTAGTTTTCTTGGTCTTGTTATACTACCAAAGTATATTTACAGAATTGTGACGTACTAAAAACATTAACTTTATTTAAGAAACATCTTATTTTAGCTTCATCACGCTATGAGGCTCCCAAAGAGGGCTAGATCATGTGACATTGCCTTACGCCCTATGATAATGCATACTCTCATTAGCATTTCACAGTCAGGCTGAACTCCTTGCACAGCAAGCTCCAACTCACTGAAGACCAGGGAGTGGCCTCCTGCCCAGTCAGAGAAGGTCAACGAACTCCTATGGCTGGAGGGCCAAAGGAAAAGCTCTCCACCAGTCAATGATTGACAACTCTGCTGTCAAGATGGGTGTTAGAGGGCAAGGCTGTGAGAGACAGAGACAGGTAAGTTGATTCTTACATTTTAAGATGCTGCAATTGCCTAACCATGATGGTGGGAGGGAAACCCCTGTAGGGTACTTCCAGCAGCTGCAGGTCAGTGAACATAAGAGGTCTGGGAGGAGTGAGTCCCTCACTTCCTCTTTTGTGCTCCCACCCTCTCCACTGTGCTAAGCCCAGCCATAAGGTAGTTTAGGTACGAGGTAAGCTGAAAATTGATAAAGACGAGGTATTAAATAGTCTGGGCATTCTTAAAGTTGATAAATTACCAGGAATAAATGAAATGCAAAAAAAAGGGTACTGAGGGAAGTAAGAGTGGACACTGTAAAGGCGTTAGCTCTGATTGTTCCAGAGGACCAGAGAATTGCAGATATTACACACCCTTCTTTTACAAAAGGATAAATGGATATTGTATGCCAATCCATTTAACTTTGGTGGGAAAGCTCTCAGAAACAATCATTTGAGACAAATGTAGCAGTTACTTGGACAAATGTTTATTCATTAAGAAAAGCCAGGGTAGATTTATGAAGGGCAAATCATGTTTAAGTAACTTGCTTGAGTTTTTTGGTGAGGTAATAGAGTAGGTTGGTGACGGAAATGTCATTGATGTGGTAAACGTGGACTTTCAAAAGATATTTAATAAAGTGTCACATAACATGCTCATCAGCAAAGTTTGAGCTAATGGAGTAAAGGGGCCAGTGTTGGCATTTATACAAAGTTGGCTAAGTGACTGGAAACAGAGATCATTAATGAGTAGTTGTCTTTGTTGGGGTTCCCCTAGAATCGGTGGTAAGATCCCTGGGGGTGGGGTCATGTCACAGGGCAAGGTTGCCAGATCCTGAGGGGGTGGTGGGGAAGTGCAGTTGTCAGGTATTAAGGTGACAGGATGTTGGTTCCCAGGGATGGAAGTGCCAGTTCCCAGAATAGACATTGTCAAGTCCCAAGAGGGGGAGTGGGGTCTGAGGATGTAAAGGGTCTTGGGAGTGTGAATGAGGTGAGTATGGGTTCAGTTTAACAGTGACTGAGGAGTTAAGACAGTAAGTCTACATTTTCCTGAGAAATCATTTTACTTAATTTCAATATAATTGTCCGAGGTCCTCAATTTTTACGGGGACTTTCAGAGGATTTCAGATGTCATTGGATTGCCAAATCAAAAGATTCAATTTCCCAGGTAACTCCTTTGGAGTGTGTTATTATGGGGATTTCACAGGGTCCTCATGTGTCACTCTAACCTATACTGAAACAACAACTGTCTGGACAGAACAAAATCAGCCCCATTATTTCCACATCATCTTTTTTTCAGATCATTCAGGACCTTGTGCAATTAAATCAAGTTACTCACTCTTCTAAACTCTGGGAGAAACAAATTCAATCTGTCCAACCACTCCTCATAAGACAACTACTCACATTGGTATCAGCTGGTAAATTTCCTCTGAATTGCCTCCATGAATAAGGAGACCAAATTTGCACACATTATTCAAGATGTGGTCCCACCATACCCTGTATAACTAAAGTATAGCATCCTTCCTTTTACATTCAATTACTTGCATTATAGAGGATACCATTCCATTAGCCTTCTATTAAATTGCTGTACCTGCACACTGACTGTTTCTAATTCATGCAGAGCAACATCTAAATCCCTCCCTACCACAGAATTTTGCAGTCATTCTCTTTTTAAACATTTGTTCTTTTTATTCTTCCTGTCAAAGTGAACAACTTCACACTTTTCCACACTACACTCCAGCTGCATATTTCTCCATAGTCAATTTATCTCTTATCATCTGTTTCCTCCCCTTGTCTTCTTCACAACATACTTTCCTATCTATTGTGTCGTCTGCAAATTTCACTATTCTCATAAAAGATGTAAATCATAAAAAATACTTGAGGCCCCACCCAAGAACCCTGGGGGACTCCATTCATCACATTCAACTCATCAAAGATTCTTTTACACACTTTGTTTTCGACTAGACAGCCAATCTTCTATCCACGCTGAATCTTGGATTTCAACTTTGCAGAATAACTACTTATCTCCCGCCTTATCAAATGTCTAATGGAAATTCAAACACTGGTCTGCAGGCTCCCCTTTATCCACAGGACATTTTAATCCTTCAAAGAACACCTTTAAACTGGTTAATCATGATTTCCCTTCCACGAAATCATGCCACTCTTCCTGATTACTTTCAAAATGCACCTTTGTAACCTCCTTGATGATCAATTCTAACAGTTTCCCCATGGTAGCCATCGAGCTAACTGGCCTATAGTTTCCTGTCCCCTTTCCTCTTGAAAAGAAAGGGGTTATACTTGCTACTTTCCAGTATGATGAAACCTTTCCAAATCAAGATCATTTTCAAAAATTAACCCATTAAATTATACTCCATTAGCCACCTCTTTTAAGGATTTCAACTCCATTTTTGTTTTGCACCCCCCCTCCCCCTTTCCCTACCTTCTCCTCAACTTTGATGATCTATATTGTCTTTAATGGGCTTTGCATGCAAAGTATTCATTTGGAAAACATGGATGATTTACTCCATAGGTGATTTGGTGAGGTGAAAATCAGTTGTATGTAACAGCAATTCTGGATTTTAAAAACAAACCTGGGATTAAATCATTGAGGACCCAAGGACATGCCAGCACACAATCCATAAGTTTGCTTACTGCTGCTGCCCTGGTGATTGTAATTTCATTAATTTCCTCTCTCCCTCCACCTCCTGGTATCAGCTATCCCTGGAATTTTTTGGTATCCTCTTTAGTGAAGGCAGATGCAAAACATTTGTCCACTTTATCCACTATTTCCTTAATATATACTATTAACTCCCCATTCGCACTCTCTAGAGCACCAACACTTGTTAACTCTCCTCCTTTCAAATACCTAAAGAAACTCTGGCTATTTATTTTTACATTTCTCACTACCTTTCTCTTGCACTCTACGTTCTTCCTCCTAATTAATCTTTGTAATTCTCTGCCATTCTTTATATTCTGTCCAATCATCTGACCGCTCACTTGCCTTTGTGGAAGTTTATCTATTTTCTTTAAGTTTGATGCTCTCCTTAGCTTCTGATGATGATAGGATGGTAGGAATATTCTTCTGAGCATTCAGAATATCCCCTTAAATAACTGCAATTTTCATATGCACATAATTGCCCTCGCTTAAGATTAAAATATTCATTTTAGACCCAATCTTCTCCCTTTCAAACAGAACATAAAATTCAATCAGCATCAGAGGAGCTTTCCTGCTCCTCTAATGCTGCTTGGCCTGCTGTGTTCATCCAGCTCCACACTTTGTTATCTCAGATTCTCCAGCATCTGCAGTTCCTGCTATCTCCGATAAAATTCAATCATATTGTGGTTGCTGCTACCTGGGAGTGCCTTTACTCTGAGGTCATTAATTAATGATTTATTCCTTACAAACTGCCAAGTCGAATGTAAGTACATTCACTAAGTCTCTCCTGCACTCACCCTCTCCCACCAGCCTAGGCCTGTCTGTACATATCTTCTAATCAGCTCATTCAGTGATATTATGGTACACCCCTGTTACTCTACGAACCTAACATTCTATGAACTGTTCACCCAGAGTACCATTGCCAATCTGATTTTTCCAGTTAATATGTAGATTAAAATCCCTCACAATTATTGTTGTTCCTTTATCACAAGCACCCAATATTACTTTTTGTCCCACACTGTGGTTGCTTTTATGGGCCTGTAGAGCACGCATGTTAATGACTCATTTCTGCTGCTATTTCTCGCGGTCACCACCTGAACCAAGGATAGCTCTATCATTTGCAACAAGGCCATCCTTGCTCACTCAAGTAGGACAAGTTTGCACATGACTGCAGAGAGCAGCAGCAACGGCAAGGCCCTCTGGAATAAAATAGTCCTCCCCATCATTGGGCTGGCTGTTACTAAGATTGTTGCATCCAGAATTGCTGAGAACATTCAGGATGACTCTATTTTTTTCTTTCTTCTTGTTCAACTTCCCTACTTTTGTTGTCGCTCCTGGTGCTTGACAAGGTATTTGCCAAAACACGTGTCCACAGTCACATCACATTCCTCAGCAGCTGCCTCCAGCTCAGACTCACCCCACACACATTCAAACTCAAATTTCAACCTTCGTGCTTTGAATCCACCTAGGATCACTGAAATGTCCATGATGCACAATGTTCCTCTGGGTAGAAAGCTTCTCGTTGAGTCAGGCGAACCCCACTCAGTGCCATGTGTTGCCATATGCACTCTCTCTAACTATCTCTCTCCCCATTAACACTGTCTCATACTGGCTCATATATACCAACCTTGTCAGTTCTGAAGAAAGGCCACTGGACCCAAAACATTAACTCTACTTTCTCTCCACAGATCCTGCTAGACCTGCTGAGTTTTGCCAGCAATTTAAGATTTCCAGAGTCAGCATGTTGTTTGGTTTTTTTTTGACTCTGTTCCTGCCTGTGCACCCCCTATTTTCAGTTTTCAGGCAATTGGCTGTTCAATGATTGAGTGGTATCTTTTTCTGTTCGTGTATGTTGCTGGGTCTTGTCTCAGTGGCCCAATGGCATTACACACTTGGTTAATAACACCTTGCAGGTTAGGAAAGCCAGCGTAAAAGCCAGAGTTCTGTCCTACTGACTGATGAGGTCATTAGGAAAATGCCCTATTCGGCCCTGGCAAAGACAGTGTTGTAAGCCTGCTTAATGCATCTCTGTACAACAGATTGTTATACTCAGGTGATGTCCCAAGAAGCAGACCACGAGAATCTAGTGGCAAAGAAATTCAGGTTTTCAGTGACTTGGATGTCAACTTACAGTCCAGCAAGTAACAGATGCTGCTCCAGCCAGCTAAACAGATCTCTGCAAATACACCTAAAGATGAAACTCCACCTGCACTGATCACCAGAGAAATTGAAAAACGTGGTGAAAATCATAGGAACATTAGGGCACAGATAGAGACGACTCAGCCAATCATGTGTGCCTAGCCGAAAGAAAAAAACTAGCCATCCATTTCAATGCCACCTATCAGCACCTGGTCTGTAGACTTACAAATTGCAGCACTCCACTTTCAGATCTGAGGTACTTTTAAATGAGTAGGTGGTTACTGCATCCACCAAAAACCCTGGCAATGAATTCCACACACTCATCACCCTCTGGGTGAAAAGCATTTTCTTCATGTCTGTTCTACCAATCGCTTTAAATCAGTGTTGCGTAATAGTTGACCTCTTTGCTGCGGGAAACAGGTCTTTCCTGTCTATTCTGTGCTGACAGCTCATTATTCTGTGTTATTTTGTATTAAGTCACTCTAATCTCCTCTGCTCCAAAGAAAGTGAGCCTTAACCATCAATGCAATCCTCATAGCTACTGATACTTGTGTCTATACATACGTGCAGAGGATCGTTTCCTGCACACCATGCTATCAACCTGTTGTGGTTCGAGCAGCAGAGGGCTCGGGGAGGTAGTTACTGAGGCTTACACAGCTACAGGTCTTTCTCAAAATATTGTGTGCCCAGAATACGACAAACTGAAAGGGCTCTTGTGACAAAAGGGTAATGTCCCCAGGAGGTCTTGGCTCAAGTCCCACCTGCTCCACAGGTATGTGGTAACACGTTAAAACAATTTGATCAAAAATAATTATAATAAGTAGGGAAAGCCCGCTCAGGACTCTTTCAGTAACATAGGATTGGGAGCTAGAAAACCAGTGAGGGACAGCTTCTGTCTTCAAGTGAGTTGCATCTAACAGCGGTCTTAAAATATATCTACTGTTTCAGTAGTTCTCAAACACTAATTCCACCACGGTTTCCGGCATGGATGGACTCTTGTGTTTTTATTTAAACTGGCCTGGGGCAAGCAACTGAACCTAGGCCAAAATGTGCTAAACTAATGTCGAAGGAGGCCTTGGTGCAATTTTAGCCACATGTGAAAGCCCCTGCCCAGATCCTGCCCATCCACACACTTCCTACCAGGTGGCTAAAATTGGGTGACTGATGTCTGCATTGCCTCAAGCTGAGTGTAGCTGGCCAGATATTTATAAGTAGCTTTGGTGTAGTATTACAGTTATTCCATGTTACTCAACTTTAACAGAATGTAACAATCAGAATGAAATACTAATTACGAACAGGACCATGTCATTCAAAAACGTCTAAGGATGTACCATTTTATCAGGGTTTTGAAACAGTGAAAACATTAATTTTGTTTATTAGCAAGGTAAGACATACATAGTTTATATCACGGGCTAAATTTGATAAAGGTGTGGTCACTATGATTGATAAAACACATCATTAGTCAACAATTCAGTTTTCAAAAACAACTTGAAACTCAGCTTCCCTATATTCCTTCCAATGTTTGCTTCCCTTGTTATTCCAGACAAGTAGGGAAGTGTGCCAGGAGTGATATAAGTGATTTAAAGCAGCTCTGTTGCTTTGCAGAACCCTATGAGCCAGTTCTGAAGAACAGTGCCAGGACCCAAAACATTGACTCTGCTTTCTCTCCACAGTTGCTACCAGACCTGCTGACTTTCTCCAGCAATTTCAGTCCTTAGAGTGATTTTTGTACTCCATTTATCTGCTGGTATACTTCCAGTTGCAGAATCGGGAGCACCTTTGGAGATTAATCTCCGGAGCAAATTAAGTTTAAATTTGTAGTTACATGTCAATTACAAATTCATATATATAGTAAATTGGAAGATAATTTAACATACACGTGTCTAATATGTGGTAAAACTGGTAAAGTTGTCATATAAAGTCAAAAATTACTTGCACATTGAAACCATAACATAATAGAAACAGAAAATAGAAGCAGGAACAGGCCCTTTAGCCCTTAGAGCCTATTCTATCATTCATCATGATTATGGATGATTATCCAACTGGAAAGCTTATTCCCACTTTAATATCCTTTGATTCCTTTAGACCTAAATGCTCTATCCAACTCCTATTTTGCATCATATAATGCTTCATACAATGTTTTGACCTCAACCACTGCCTGTAACAGCAAAGTCCACAAACTCACAACTTTCTGAGTGAAGAAATTTCTCTTCTGCTCAGTCCCAAATATGTTAAGTAGAAAATGAGTTCGCACTTAACTTAGCCAGTTTGTTCCCACAAAATCTATTTATAGATGTGCTTTTTCATACCTGAACATAAGTGAAAACTTGTAAAAATACTAAAACTTTACTCACTGAGAAATCATCGTCTGGGAAGAGCAGCATATCTTTAAGTGGATGATCCTGAATTTGGCTCTCACATTCTTCCATGATTGCTTCATAGTCCAGTGGTTCAATGATTTTAGGCTTCTCTTGCTTCAGAGAAAAAAAATTAGGAAGCGTTAATCCATTTGCACCTGAAAATTGAGGATTCCCACTCATAATAATTTTACATACACACTGCACTACACATACATACCAGGTATTACTGTGCATCAGAATAATTGTTAATTAGGGCACATAGGTAATAAATCTTAGTCATTTTGTTTTTTTTGTTTTGAATTTATTGATTTCAAGCTTATCGAAAATCATCCATTCAAGTTCCACCATCTGAAAATAGCTAATTTCTTTTTCAATTCTTCTCACTTGTAAAAGCTGTCCACAAAGATAGTGAATTTATGTCTACTTGTGAATGCTTTCACTGATCCACTCTACAATGACGCAGTTTAGCTTTGTGACACATTTCTGGCTTCATTGCTAAATATTCATCAGTACGTGCAGGAAAATATTTGAATAAATCCGTGTCAAATAATTTATTTTTGTTTGCTCATGGGATGTGGGCATTGCTGGCTAAGGCCGTATTTACTGCCCATCCCCAATTGGTGTGGTGCTTGGAGAGAACTTGCAAATGGGCATGTTGCCAAGCATTTGCTGCTCATCCTTCTAGATGCATGTGATCATGGGTTTGGAAGTTGTTGTTTTAAAAGCCACAATGAGCTGTTGCAGTGCATTTTGTAGAGAGAACATGCTGCTGCTTTGAATGTCAGTAGTGTAGGGAGTGAATGTTGAAGGTGGTGGATGCCAATCAAGCAGGCTACTCTGTCCTAGATAGTGTCAAGCTTCTTGAATGGAGTTTCTTGTTCGAGCTAAATCCATTCAGGCTAGTGAAGAGTATTCCATCACAATCCTAACTTGCACCTTCCGTAAATGGTGGATAGGCATTAGGGAGACACAAGGTTATTAACTTGCCGCAGAATTCTTGATCTGATCTGATCTTTTCTCTTTATTCTTTCATAGAATGTGGATAAGGCTGACAAGGACGGCATTTATTGCACCTGTCTAATTGCCTAAAGGGCAGTTAAGAGTGTGGGACTGGAATTACATGTCGACCCAGTCAGTATGAAATCAGCAGGTTTTCTTCCCTGAAGGACATAATGATTCAGGGAATTTTCATGATAACTGACAATGGTGACAGGGCTGCCATTAGATTAGCTTTTGAAAAAAAAATCAGTTGTTTATTGAATTCAACTTCCACTAGCTTCTGAGGTAGGACCCCATGTCCCCACATCATTATTCAGAAGGTAATGAGCCTTTTAAATAGACAAATGCTGAATTTTAAATAATGACCCCTAGTCCTAGATTCTCGTAAGGGGAAACATCCCCTTTACATCTACCTTGTCAGAACTCCAAAGGATCTTTATGTTTCAGTCAAGTCACCTCTTTGTATCTTAACTGCAGTTTAGATACAAGGCTAGCCTGTCCTGCTTTCCTTAATAAGAATAACGTGTCTATTCCAGGTAGCAGTCTGGTAAATCTTCTCTGAAATGCTGAACATGGTTCTTTTTATGTAGTTGCAGCAGTTCCCAGTACAACTGAAGCATTACCTACCTATATTTGAATGCAAATTCCCATAGCAATGAATGATAATATTCTATTAGCTTTCCTAATTAATTGCTGCACCTGCATGCAAGTCTTTTGCAATTCATGCACTTGGACACCCAGATCTCTCTGCATCTGCTCACCATTTAGATCATATACTTCTTTTTTATTCATCCATCCAAAATGGACAATTACACATTTCTGTACATTATTATCCATTTGCCATATCTTTGGCCATTCACATTCTCTAGCTGTAACATTGTAGCTTCTTTATTTCCTCCTCATTACTACCTGTCTTTCTGTCATCAACACATTCGGCAAATATACCTTCATCTAAATCATTTATATATGCAAACAGTTAAGGGCCCAACACTGTTCTTTGTGTCACACTACTTATTACATCTTGACAGTGTGAAATTGATCCTTTTGTGTCAACTCCAGTATGCCCAATCAAGGATTGTAATTCTATGAACATGTCATTTTTGGACAAATACACTTTATACTCATTTATTCTTACAAGTACTCAAAATTTCAGACTGTGCTATGTAACATTACATTTGTGTATTATGCTTCAGGAGTTTTCATGTCCAACCAAGACAGAGCCTTAGTTTAGCATCTTATCAAAAAGGTAGCACCTCTGTCACTGTAGCTTGCCCTCAATATTGCACTGGAATGTCAGCCTAATCCTTATTCTCAAGTTCTTGAGTAAGACATAAATTGGAACCTTCTAACTTAGAGGTGAGTGCGCTACCAACTGAGGTACAGCTGACATTTATAAAAGATGCAATAGTGTATAGATTGGGATATATGAATTTAAGTAGGGAATGGTGATAACTTGATAACATCTCAATAATGTAATCATGATTATTTAAAAGGTGTAACAGTGAGGGCATTTATTCTTTAAAAAGAATCTGTAAACACCGATGTAAGGTCTATAAACGCATGAACCTCATTTTTGTAATTTATACTTCAAAACAGAGGTAGAAGTGTGTTGGTTATTTCTTTTCTCTTAAGAAAAAGGTCAGAGAGTGCCTCTGGAACAGCAACCCCCTATCTAACGTTTGTCAGAAAGCAGATAACTGTAGATCCCTTGTGGTGTTTGCAGAAAGGTGTTTCTACTGTTGACTTGATGACAGGGTACACACTTAAGGTAATTAGCTTTGTTTTCAGTTCAGAAGAGTCTAGGATTGAGAAAATGTTATTTTTGTTTTAAATCATTTCAGGAAACTGAAGCTGAGTTTAGACGCAAGTTTTGTTTCTCTCCTAGGAGGACTTCAGAGCAGATCAGAGAACCAGTTACTTCAGCAGAAAAGTTTAGATGGTAAAGCTTCCAACCCAGAAAAATATGGACAGAAATCTGCAGGTTATTAAGACTGAAAAAGTTTAGGCTCTTATACTTGTGAAAAGTTCAAAAGTTTAACAGACTTGGAAAAGACTCATTGAGTTTTCTCCACAGTCAACAGCAAAAAACAATATGGAGCCAGTTAAGTCAAAATTTAGAGTTAGAAATGGGATAATTTATCTGGTTTTGAGTCTCTGTACCTGTGTGTTTAATATCATTTTAATTGTCTTCTAAATTTAGCCTGATTTGAGTTGTTTTCTTACATTGTGTAATAAACACACCTGAAACACACTAAGGGTAGGCGATGGCCTCATGGTATTATCACTGAACTGTTAATCCAGAGACCTAGATAACATTCTGGGGACCTGGGTTCAAATCCCGCCACAGCAGATGGTGGAATTTGAATTCAATAAACATCTGGAATTAAGAGTCTAATGATGACCATGAATCCATTGTCCATTGTCAGGAGAAACCCATCTGGTTCACTAATGTCCTTTACAGGAGGAAATTGCCATGTGACTCCAGACCCACAGCAATGTGGTTGATTCTGAACTGCCCTCTGGGCAATTAAGGATGGACAATAAATGCAGCCTAGCCAGTGATGCCCTCATCCCATTAACGAATAAAGGGAAAAAAAATTTCAATTGTCATTGAAGAAAATCTATAATGTCGTGTCTCAGTGACTAACTAACACATTAATTAACTAAACAAAACATATCAACTATCAAATGAAGGATATTCCAGGATCTAACTTGTTCAGTAGTACCTTCATTTAGGATCAAAACAATACAAAGTATTTTTGATATACAAGACATGTACCTGTTTTCATTAATAAAAGGTCATTGTACACCAAAAGTGTGTCCTATCACACTATTCGTTCTTCCGTTCAAGGGCTACTGTAGTCTTCAGTGAAGCCAAGTGCATACTGGAGTAACACCCCTAGTTTCCACTTAAGCAATTTACAGCCTTCAGAACTCAATATTGAATTCAACATCTTCAGAGGATGAACACTCCTGCATTCTGCTGATATTCCTTCCCACACTCCTCCCCCAATGCCCTGTTTATATGATTCGTTCTCAGCAGAGCTGACCTGTGTTCTTCTGTTCACACCTACCATCAACACCTATTTTATATTTATATTCTCCTCTACTACCATTAGAATTCCCTTTGCATTTTGATCTGACACCTTCACCACCTGTTCCACTTGCTCCTTCTCCTCCTTTGTTAACAGCACAAAACCAACACTTTCCAGTTCCCTTCAGTTCTGAAAAAGAATCATAGCACACTTGATATATTAACTTAGTTTCTCTCTCCACAGATGCTGTTAGACCCCTATTGCAATTCTCCAGCACATTCTGGTTTTACTTCAGACCTCGCCATCCCCAGTATTTGGCTTCTGTTCGAGGCCATGAATTATTTTTGATTCATTGCAGATTCCAAATCCATCAAATAAAAAGTCAAAAATCAATCTTTTTCTGTGACAGCATGACCTGGACCCTTGCACATGTGTCCAACACTCATTGACCAGATTTGGAGGCATAGCTTTATGATAATTTAAACCCTATGTAATCTTAGTATATTGACTGACGTTCATATATTGTAAATCCAGTCATTTTTGACTCGACTGTGACAACACAGTACGGAGCTGGAGGAACACAGCATGCCAGGCAGCATCAGAGGAGCAGAAAAGTTGATGTTTCGGGTCAGGACCTTTCTTCAGAAAAGTTCCTTCTGAAGAAGGGTCCTGACTCGAAACATCAACTTTCCTGCTCCTCTGATGCTGCCTGGCCTGCTGTGTTCCTCC
>JAHRHZ010000268.1:17790173-17811506 GCA_024137785.1 Ginglymostoma cirratum
TTGACTCGACTGTGACAACACAGTACGGAGCTGGAGGAACACAGCATGCCAGGCAGCATCAGAGGAGCAGAAAAGTTGATGTTTCGGGTCAGGACCTTTCTTCAGAAAAGTTCCTTCTGAAGAAGGGTCCTGACTCGAAACATCAACTTTCCTGCTCCTCTGATGCTGCCTGGCCTGCTGTGTTCCTCCAGCTCTGTACTGTGTTGTCACAGTCGAGTCAACTGCAGTTCTTGCTATCTCTCATTTTTGACTTGACTGTCTCCTTAATGTCTTAAATTTTCTTCAATGTTTGCTTAGAGAGTTTGTTTGTTTGTTTAGTGTCTAACGACCACAGTCTGTTCTATTAATTGTCAGGCTTACTAATGACCGAACCAATTTACACTCAAATCTATCTATACTTCACACCAGCTGTTACAACATCACAATATAGTTACCAAAGTCATGTTAAAGCAAGCTGTAGAGCAAAAATACTTTATTGTAGCCCCTTTTAAAAGACATGAATCATGTATTCAATGTGCCTATCCAGTTTACCCCGTATTTATACTAAAAATCAGGCACTTGAAGAAAATATTAATACTATTTACGTGTCAAAATGTTGCCTAATACTGAATCCCATTCCAAAATGAAGTGGAAATATCCTTTGAGAAGATCTAAGAACACCTTTCTTTTGGAGCTAACAATTCACCTGCATCAAAGACTTTAAAATAAATCCACATTGCAAAATTGAGTCCTTCAATATTTCTCACTGATTGAAACCACAGCATTCAAACTGCCTTCCACGAAAAGTTAGCTGGTATATAAACTGAAGAAGTCTAAGCAGGTTTGAATGGAGAAGTATACCTTTAACAACCACTAGCAGATAACACCAAGGAGTCAGTTAAGATGAAGTGACAGGATGTGGCTTGTGAGGTTTTATGCAGAATTTAAAACTTACTGTTTAAAATATCAGTAGTTTTAGAGCTTATAAAAAGACCAAACAAACTACATGTTAATAAAATACATATAATCATTTGCACAGTTAAAAAGAAATTCCATCCTACTAAGATTTAAACATTACATCAATAGCATCTCGATGGCTTTCAACTGATTTGTATCTTAACAAATCAGCAGATCCGGTAGGCAACTTAAACATTAGCCCTCACTTCCTGTTGCCAGCATGTTACACTACACGAACGTACGGTTTGAAAACTTCTGTCACTTTCTGCTTTTGTGGTTGTGGCACAGAGCAGTGCACTCTGGGAACATATTTCAGAACATTATCAGGGCTGCTTGTGTGGTGTGTACTACTTTGCACCAGGAGCCCATAGGCAGGACATTCAGCCCTAAGGATTTATGTATTAGTAAAGGATCTGTTACACTGCTTAGGGCGAGTCAGATGATCTGCTTTTGTGATAAGAGACCGTCATACAATTCGTGGAATATTGGACAGTGGCAATTCAAATAAACTTTTTTTTGCTGCCAGCTAAACAATCTCACCAGGGTGGGAGACATTAAAATACTTTTTACTTTCTTAGGGGAATATAAACAAGTTTCATAAAATAGCAACAACGTGTATTTACGGAGAGCCTTTAATACAGTAAAAATGACCAAAGGTATCTCAGAAGAGCACCGTCAACCAAAATAGATATCATGGAGCATGTGAGAAATGCACAGGATTACAGTGGTATAGAGAAGTGAGGACATAGAAGAACTTGAGGTTGAAAATTTTAAATTAGGCTATTGCATAAGCTGGAAGATAAAGTTGTGCTCCCTCCAGTCAGGGTCAAACACATCTCCAGTCGCCTGGGAAGCAACAAAAATTGAGCAGGGAGCTGTCCAGACCGAGCAGTGCTGCTGGGAGCAGTGGCCCCTGCTGTAAATAAAATCAGTTGGGATTGTTGCTGGAGACCAGCCTTGAGAGTAAGAAGGGCTGTGATGAGAAGGTGACGTGACATGGGAGCCGTGGTTAAGAAATCAGTATGGTGGGTTCAGGCAGGGGCCGCCCTTAAATCGGCTATTGATTAAAATACAAATGAGGGCCGACGACTCAGCAGGTCTGGCAGCATCTGTGGTAAGAAGTCAGAGTTAACGTTTTGGGTCCAGTGACCCTTCTTCAGTAAATGTTGTCATTTTTTGCATAAGTGAATGGGAATTTCAACAGCTCTTCCATATCCATCTAAGGCTGTAGCAAATAAGGGAAGAAACAGGAATATAATATTGTGGCATCAGCAGAGTTGTCTGGCCAGAAAGTAACATCATCTGTGGCCCCAAAAACCACTATCCATTTGCTTAAACAAAGAAGACAACAGTAAATGTGAAAACAAAATGAATAGACAGTGAAAAAATTGGTCCTGATCTTTGTAATTTGCACCCATGACTAAATTAAACAGCAAATTATTCTCAAACCCAGTTTTCTACGGCTGAATTAAATGGGTTAATTTTCTGGGAAAGTATTTTCACTGCAGTCAGTGACTGGGACATGAAAGTATGAATGTAACCTTAACAGCATTGTGGAGGTGGTTTTGAGGAAGAGGGGTGGTGAGGGAAGGGGATCTGTCTAAGTTTGGGAAGGCTGGCTTCTTGATGTGTACCCACTTATGTGTACCTTTTCAGGAGACTGGCTGAAAAAAATCAGCAGTGACTGCCCAAACAGGCATTAGCAAGTGGTCAGATAAGATAGTTTAAGTGTAAATGTGAAAAGTTAACCCAAATGCTGTGAAATCTAGTGAACAGCACAGTCTTTCTGCCATGTCAACGTAGGAAGGTGAGAGTGGGTAACCTCACAGCAGGAGATTTGTGCCTCATAGTCTTTTAGATTGAGAACAAGCTCAACAGCAGCAAACGTCAAAGCTGCTATTTGCTTGCATCATACACATTGTGCCACTAATTTCTAAAATACCAGAAAAGGCTGTTCAAATAATACTAATGGTACTGCAGTGCCTTGCTGCCACTCCATTCCTCTCGCCCTCAGCATCACGCCCAGTGACAATGGTATGGAGGTGGAAATAATGTTTTTAGTGATGATACAAATGGATAGTCAGGAGGTTATCTTCCAGTCACACATTAGAGTCTCAGTCTCCCTCAGGAAATTGCCAAGGCAGAAGGTATCCAGGGAAGGGAAATTGTTGTAGGGAAGATATTTGGAAAATAGATACATTTAGTGTTATTGTTTTTACATAACAGAACCAGAATTACAACAGCTCTTGCATATCTCTTTGAGGCTGCGGCAAATAAGGGAAGAATAGGGATACAATATTGTTACATCAGCAGAGCTATCTGGCCAGAAAGTGACATCATTTGTGCCCCAAAAACCACTATCCATCTGCTAAACCAGTAAGTGTGAAAAGAGAAACATGAATAGACAACAAAGAAGTCTGGTCACAGTCTCTGTAATTTGCAATAGAGATTCTCGAAATCTACTGAAGTGAGCTATGATGTCCAGCCAACCTACTTAAGGAACCCTCCCTCCATCCTCAACTAGATGACAAATACAGAAGTGGCAACTTTATCTTGAGCTCCCATAAGATCCTCCCTCCCCTCCCCCTATCCCAGTTGGTGTGCATTGACCAGTGTGGAATCACAACCCAAAATGGTCCTGACATCTCAAAGTTTTAAAGCTGATAAGCATTTGCGCAATGGGTGCTCAGGCAACAGTAAGAAAGAACTGGGAATGTGGGAGCTATGCTAGCTGAAGCAGAAGATCACAGCTCCCTGTTTACATGAGTAATCAAATACAGCAGGATAGAAATCACTGCCCAGGAAAGGAGGGGTAGCTTCTGTATTTTTCTATCATGTGACCATTGAAATTGTTCCCCAATTTAGAATTGAAGCAGAGCTGCATTGTCAGATGCTATCTTCTGGCTGAAACACTAAATGGAGACCCTATTTGTTCTCTTCAGTAGGCATAAAAATCCCACAGTCCTATTTGAATAAGACTAGGGAAGTTCTCCTTGTTGTCCTAACCAATGTTTTATCCTTCAACCAAATCCACTAAAATAAACATCCGGTCAGTATTTCATGGCTGGTTATGGGATGACATTAGTTGCACATTGATATCCAACAACATTGCACTTCAAAAATACTTAATTGGTTGTAGAGTGTTTTGGGATGTCCTGAAAGCAGCAGGGAAGCACAAGGAACAAACTGTAATGTAATTAGCATATTGCTCAAGCCAGAGACCACTGTCAGAGAGGGACAATTGGTTGTGCAGCTGAAAGGGTACCGCTCCACATAATACAATGGGACAGGGCAAAGAGGCAGCCCACCGTGAACCATCACAGGTAATATGAGGATAAAACCTATTCATTGTCATTATTCTATGCCACACTGTAACCAACTGTGTTAACCAACCTTCTGCAAGTAATTGCAAGCACCTTCTTTATTTCAATCCTTCAACCCACTCAAGGAGATTTCTGAAGGAGAGAAATACAATGTGAAATTTCAAGACAAATAATGGGATCTGGTGTACTCAGAAAAGAATAAATAAGAAGTGGGAATATATTTGGAAACTGAAGGAGTTAGTTGCAAAGGGAAGTAATTGTTAGGCAGCCACCTCAAATGATTCAACTGTTTTATGTGCTAAGTGTCATAAATTTAGTTTTGATTTTAAAAATGGTGTATCGGTTAAAGAAGGAGTATCACTGCTGAGATTAACAAATGTAATCTACCAACTGCAAATTTCAAAATACCTGCTGAGCAGCTTCAAATCAAAAATAAACTGCTTTGAAATGTTTCTGGTATTAACGCGTGACCCTTCAATACAGAATGAATTAATCAGACTGAGATGTGGCTTCCTTGACTTGAGCAAACTATGCTGAAACCCACTTCCCACTTATAGCATTGCTGTCATTTCCTTTAATTTAAAGGCATGTGGTACCATGGATTCCTAAGATAAGTCCTCTAAGTAAAAGGGAAGAAGGCTTATGGCAGTAAAGCCCAAGATCCTCTGTCTTGCTTTAACTGAAACAATCAGCATTATCAATAATGAAATGAAATTGCCTTTTTTACCAAGTAATTAGTTACACTGAATTAATTCACCAGCCAGGCAACCATTTGTTTTGGAAGCTGCACTTGAACACTCATCAACAAATTTAAACAGAACATAAGCTTTAAAAGGTGTGATACTTCAAAAAAAACTAAAACTTTAGACAATTTTTGTAGGTGAAACTATTGATCTAGCAAGTTCAGGAGACAGCATCACAAAATAAATGAAATGAAAATAGCTAGCCTTCGAGGAAAGGAGCTTAAAGTTTTATACTTGGATATTCTGTTCATGCCAGTCAGTTTTTAGGGTGTGAACTTTTGTCGGTAGAGTGCACGTCACTTGGGATGACTTTGTGTAAAAGTTGCATGGATAATTTGTCACAAGGTTTGGCAAGCCAACCTTATACCATCCCAAAACAGCCCTTGTTGGTGGTTTTACATTTCAGGAGAGTGAGTGGTGCAGCAGAAGGAGCCAATGTCATTCTCAGGGCCATCACCATTCCACTCCTTTCTATAACTCCCCCCACTCAGACTTCCTTCTGCACTATTCTCCATCGGATGCAGGGCAGAAGAGATTAAGCCTCTCAGGAGCTTTCAAGGTGACAAGGTGAATTAGCAAAAGAAATGCCTGCTTGTCATGAAACACCATTTTAAACATAGAAGTTCAAATAGACTTAGACAAGATTGGCAATAGATCTGCATCTTTCCTCTTGTACTCACCCTACAGCATCCCCAAAACCAAAAACTGTTCGAGATATTTCCATGGGCAGAAGAGGAGGTGATCAAATTGAAACTTAAAAAATGTTTAGACAGATGGACAGTGTGGATGCAAGTAAAATGTTTCCTCTGGTTGGAGAATGTAGAACCAAAGGACATAATTTAAAAATAAAGGGGATGCCACTTAGTTTCAGTACGAGAAGGTGTTTATTTTTACTCAGAGGGCTGTGAACTAGAATTCTCTATCACAGAGGGCTGAGAAGCTCAGTCTTTTGAGTATGTTTAAGGTAGAGATTGGTAGATTTCTGATTACCAATTGCATATAGGTTTTTGCAGATGAGGAGTGTAAAAGGTACTGAAGCATTTGTTCAGCCACGGTTGTATTGAGTGGTAGAGCAAGTTCAATAGGTTGAATGATCTATTCCTGTGCGTGTTATTCCTTTATCTGTTCAAAATACCCAAAAATACTGCATCTATCACTTATCTATCACAATCTAGGTCAAACTTGGTCACTCTTTGCCATTGATGTAAAATAAGCTCAATTAGGAAATGGATGATCTCAAAAGATTTACATCAGCTCCAGTTACCTTCAATTTCCTCTTTTGAATAGTTACCTTAAATGGAACTTCACAGTGAGTAGTTCAGTATTAGCAGTGTGTGTCAGACTTGAGGTTATGCACGTACATTATAAATGACTGAAACCCTCGTTACATCAAAATTTCCAGTCTCTGGATACTGTGTGGTTGAGGGGCTTTAGAGAGTGGTCTCTCCTCGTAATGCCTCTGGCAGCTTCAGCCTGTTTCTCAGCACATGGCCCTGCATCTGGAAATGCGCTGGTCTGCAACTATAGAACACTGGAAGACCAGAAAGTTTTGTGGCAGTCCAAAGAGCACCTTTCATCAAGTTGAAGATCCTCCAGGCAGTGTTGTAGAATGGAAGGTTGAGGAAAAGCATATACAGGAATGACTGAAAAAAAAATCATTCTCTGCTCGATATCTACTAAGCACTGGAAATATTAAACGTAATTGTAAATGTAATGAGTAACATACAGTATTTGACAAAACTGATTGATGTAATATCAACTATGAACGCTCAAGGTCTGTGCATTTATAAACGTTACGAAGAAAGTATGTTTTGGGGAAAATATTTGTAAAGGGTGGGAGCAAGTAGAAATTGCAACAAAATAAAAGACAAGTTCCAAAATAGACACATGAAGTTTGTGCATTTGTAATGTAAACTGCATTTTAGGCAAAACCAAATGGAAAAAGAAGAGAAAGCCACAAGTCTGAAAGTCAAGTCTTAAAATCTGCAATTACACGCACCTGGCAGCATTGTGGTATTGAGAAACGGCTACAGAAGAGTTTGTATACATTGGTTGAATTCTGTAACAATTACTTAAATTATCCAGTAATCTTTTCAACAAAGCAGCCATAATTATTATAAATGTGTAAAACTGCATCTTGACAATATGCTTGTTCTGATGATACACTGCTATGACATTTTTTTTTTCTGGATGCATTGAGAAAAGCTGTTCTATCAGTTTTATTCCCAGTTAGGTGGTGAACAGGCCCAGCTATAAAGCGACAGTGAGTTCAAACCTCTTCTTTCAAAACAAATGATTTGTCAAACGTATGTGACAACATTTCTAATTATGCCATGAGGGTGCAGAAGCCAAACCGAATTGCACCTTAACTGAGATAAAGATACCATTGCTTTCTACGAGGAAATACAATTATGAAGAAAGACTAGAAAAATTAGAGCTATTTCATTTGAATAGAGTTAAACATTTTGGGTTCACTGGAATTGGCAGCATTATAAGAGCAGATCTCAGAACAT
Source organism: Ginglymostoma cirratum (assembly GCA_024137785.1). Taxonomy (NCBI): domain Eukaryota; kingdom Metazoa; phylum Chordata; class Chondrichthyes; order Orectolobiformes; family Ginglymostomatidae; genus Ginglymostoma; species Ginglymostoma cirratum. Next base: position 17,797,689 of record JAHRHZ010000268.1, read on the forward strand.
TTTTTTTAAAAAACACTGTGAAAATCAATTAAACACCAGAAACCTTTGTTACACCAATTGCTGGTTGCTACAAGACATGTTGGAGTAAATCCAAGTCATGCATTACATAATTGCAGGGTTTTTGCACAAACTGGCCTTTTGCATGAGAGAGTGGAGCCAGGGCAATGGTGCTAAGTAAATAAATGGCAGAAAGTTTCAGTAGTTGTTCTCATAAACCATGGAAATTATTGGTCATATGATTGACCTTGTAATATGGCTATAAATCAGTTGCACACAACACAGTTTGTTTCTTAAACCACAGATACGTCACAAAATTCTCGGTGACAATCTTTTCAGTTTTCCCAGAAACTCCCCATCTCAATCAATGATTAACTGGGACACAGGCTGCATAATTTTCATTTGAATACCATCCAAAATTTTTACCACTAACCAAAATGTATGATTTCCAAAAGAATAGCCAATACCACCACTCCTTCACTCTTGTTGGGTCAAAGTCGTGGAACTCCCTGACAACATTGTGTTTACCTCTACTGCGTGGACTAGAGTGGATCAAGAAGGCAGGACATCACCACTTCTCAAGGCCAATAGCTGATGAATGCTGGCCTTGGCAGTGATGTCAAGTCAAATAAATGATAAATAAGATAACGCTGTGATTTTCTTTTTGTAGAACTATCCTGAAAATACCTTTGTTTTTACCACATTTAAATTTAGTTCAAACAACGTGTTTTGTCTCCTCCAACTTGTTTGCTACCAAACAAGTAATTTGCAGATTAAGTGGGCAATAAAATGACCTGTTGTCGGCTTCTGAGGAGGAGCTGTATATTCATACGTCATTTTCTTGTTACATACAGACAATGCCTAACTGTTGCTTGCCATCCAACACAAATATCAAGAAGTTCCCCTTGTTGGAAAACACCTTTTGTACTTTCACATTAAATGAACAAGCATGCCACCCAACAAACAAATTCCTCTTTGTCTACTCTAATAAGCAATCGAGATATGGGAAATGGGAACCACAGCGACCTTTCACAAATGAGATGTGGATTTAAACCCTTCAACATCTGCAAACATCCGGTATAAAGATATTTTGGATTATCTCAATGTAGTCCATAGTAAGGGTAGGCCATGAAGTGTTATCAGCTCAGATCTTCTGAGGAGTGAAAATCTTCATTAGATTCAACAGTTCTCCAAAGTCTTCCAATCCCTGTTGTCACAGAAATGTACAGCTCAGCACCCTTCAGGAAACTCCATCAGAGCAAAGTAAAGTCAAGTGAAGACAGGAAATACCCCCTTTTTTATGGCAGTACTTGCTGTATCATATGCTTAAGGGCCCAGATTTGGAATGCTAATGAATGGAAAGTGGATGAGAGAATGGATAAATGGGTATATGGGTGATCTGGATAGGATAGTTAGTAGGTGGGATGATTAGAATGAGTGGCATGTAAGAAGGTGGGTGAGTGAAGTTGGTAGGTGGTTAAGGGAGTAGTTGGCTGACATGTAAAAAGGTGCACGTTGATGAGGCGTATAGGTGGGCACTTGTGAGGTGGGTGGTGAGCAGCTGATTAGGTGGTTAGCTTGGGGCATAGTCAGGTCAGGAGGGTAGATAGGTCAGGCTGTGGGATTGGTAGTCGGGTGGTGGATGGGTCAGGGATGTAGTTGGTTTGGAATGATCATTTGGGTTGAGTGTAGACGAGAGGTGATAGGTGGGTCAATTGTATAGTTACCCAGGCGTCAGACTATCTAACATGTTCTGGGTAACTCCCCAGGTAAGTAAAAATTGAACTGTCTGAAATCCCTGCGTAGCTCATTCAGAATGGGCTGAATGACTAGAGAAATAGAGAAACTGAAACTTCCGACAATTCCTACATAATTTCATGTGTCAGAACTTCTGCAGGACTCCACCATGTATCTTTAGTCACACATCTGGTCTCTGCCAATCCAGAAGCTGGAAGATTTTTTCCATTATGTTGAGAATGTTACTCAGATAAGCCACAGGATGACCAGAATGACAGAAGAGAAAATGTTACAATTTTTCAATAAATTCCAACTTTCCAAAAGCACAAAATACTGTGGATACTGGAGATCTGAATTGAAAACAGAAATGTTGGAGAAACTCAGCAGTTTCAAATCTGATATGATTCTTCTTTGGAAATAGAAATGTCATATTGGACTTGAAATGTTAATTCTGATTCTTTATCCACTGATCTGCTAAATATGCTGAGCTTCTCTAAAACTTTGTATTTCTGTTGTAAAGGATGTGCTTTTGAGGTTAAGGTAAGACACATTATTTGGAACTAAGTTTAGGAATCTGGGAACAACTGACATTAGGTGGCCCCAAGAATAATCCATTCCCAAAATTAGCATTATTATAAACTCAAGCATTCACACAAAGAAGTTGTTAATAAACAATTTTTGTGTTTCTAGCATCAATTCCACCACCATCAAAAAGCACCAGTTGCAGAATCAAAAGTATTTCTCATTTATGTATATGGGTAAGTTTGACTTTTCTGACAAGATCAGTTAGGGTCTTGAGGCCACACTTGACAGCAGATAACTAGCTCAGCAATTTTCACAGGAGGTGGCCTCATTTATTAGCTCCCTCTGAGTTCACTGAAAACTCTCAATGCTACAGACCCAGAGTATAAGAACCTGACTCTTCTGTCTTGTGTCTTTAAAAACGGCGGACTGCAAGTTGGAAGAACCATTTTCTTCAAAAAAAAGACAAGGATTTACTAGGATGGTTACATAATTTCACAGCAAGGAATCTGAGACCTGATGTGAACTGTAATGTTTTGAGACGATGGGTTCCTGCAACATGCAGATGATTCAGAGCTGAGGAGTTGTTTACAAGTGAAGCTGAGTGGCTCTCACCTACTGAGCAAGTTGAAACTGGAAACAAGTTATGGACACACAGACACAAAGAGAGGAAAAAAACAGAAATGTTGTTCTCCCCAGCAGAAGCTGTATGTACTCTGCAGTAGAGAAAAACTCAATTTAAAATTGAAGAAAACTAGTTGCCATTCCTAGAGCAATTGCGGTGAGCTGTGACTTTTGAATGGATAAATTAGAGACATTTTCCAAGTGAATCAGTCACTCTCTGCAGCTTAGAAACCAGTGAAAACCTCAAAAGGGAAAAAAAACCTACTGAACGCCAAGAACCTGGCTAGCTAAAGCAGGGTTATCTCAAGAATCAGGAAGCAATGTCCATTAAACTGACTTCCCACCTTCACAAATAATCTGTTTTCCTTACTTGTTTGTCTCTGTGTGTGTATATAAAGAGGAGTTTACAAACGGATTAGAGTTTTATTTGGTAGTGTTATGTGTCAATGGTTTATCTGAAGGTTTAGACTGATCACTTACGATAAATAATAAGTCTTGTTTAATACAGAAACTTGATCCATGCTTTCTACCAACTTTTGTCTGAAGCAACTGTCGTGCTTAGCATACCTTAAAAAAGCTTTAACAACTTGGAATAGCAGAGCTCAATTTACGAGATGCTACCCTTTGGGTCTTAATAAGAGGGATAACAGCTTTAGGGAATTAACAGCCCCACTAGGAGTGCTGACCCCTACTGAGGCAGGTCAACATGTAGGTGGCCTTGTTGATCTGCACACCAGTTGGAAATTAACAACATTGAGCAGATCATTGGGCTGGATGAAAAAATCCTTTCCTTGGGATTAGGACACAGTTTTAGTCATTCGTGCTTGAGGCACCAATCAACGATGTATTGAGCCTCTTGCTCCAAGTTACCTCCTGCCTGCTGAAGGCAGGGGAAGGAGGGGTGGCTCTATTCAGCTGATATTGCAGCACATGGCAGGAGGTGAGCACTCAGCTGGCAAAATGCTGAGTAGCTGAGGAAGATATTAAAAAAACCCTTAATTGGAGCCTTAAGTAGTTTATATTGTGACCTGCTACAATGGTGCAGAAATGAATCCTCTTGTCAAACCTGCCTGTGGAAAGTGTACAATCCCATGTAATGGAAAGGAGAAGAGTTCAAATCATGAAAGATTTCTCCACCATAGTCACAATCAGAAATGAATCTGAAGCTTCAATGTATGTGTTTTTGTTTACAAACAATCAGGCCTACTTTTGGATATCCTAATGATGAACAGTAATGTATGCTAGTGTCAACCAATTACTGCCCTTACTGCGTTGGTGTCAGCATCATTGTAATCCAGCATTGACTTTTAGAAGCTACAAAGAACCAGTAATACAATACAATGCCTCAAAGAGTAAGAGAAACTGATTAAACAGTTATGGGTAGTCTCTTATTTTTGAACTAAGCCAGTTGTTTGACTGAAAGATTGCATGAATTGTATTTCAAAGATAGTTTATGTTCAAAATCAAATCTTGTAATATGTTCTCTAAAAAGCTGTATATAACAAATGTAATATTAAATGAGTATTAAATGCAATTTCCATTTAATGGAAGTACAACAGTACCTTTAACATTTATTTAGATAAGAGATATAGAAGAGAGAAGAGAAAGCAAAATGGTGCAGAAAATCATAGAGTTGAAAATGGAAAGGTGATCAAAAATGTTGACAGGAAATTGATTTTTATGGAAAGTTCAATCTTTTTTAAAAAGTATTTAACTATGGTACAATTTATTTTATATTAAAATGTAATAGAAAATAACGGACATGAAACTTCACAGATGATTGGGAAACAAAGACAGAATAGCAAGACAAAATGTAATACTTAATAAGTGAATTATTAAGCGAGGTAACAGAAAACACCTGACTGTAAGTCATATTTTTACCATTCATGTTCAAATCAGAAAACTTTAAATTTCTATATGGAAGGGATACTGGTGGGCTGCCCGTTTGTCCAGAAATGCACAAAAACAGAGGTGGATTGGGTCATTGCCTCAACCCTTATTTCTAAGAGAGTTCTGGGGAGTCCACACAGGACTCATCAAGAAGGTTTCTCCAGCTTCACCATGGCCAAGGTCATACCGGGGGGATACAAATTCCACATTTGCTTCAATAATACGGAAAATGGCAAGACCAACATTGCTCCCCAGTAATTTCCACAGGAAAGTTTTTTTTTTCAGGAATTTACCAGAATATTGTTTCAAAACCTAATTAATTGAAATTTTAAAAAAGTAAGTAAATATTAAAAGAAATACGTTTGCTTAGAGAATGGCTTGTAGCCAAAACTGGAGGGAACTCATACAGACGATGTTTTACAACCTACGTTATGTCTTTTTTCCAATCCACCATCACGTGTTACTGTCCTTTGCTCTCTTACAACACAGTTCATAGAGCCAATTTAGCCTTGACTGCTTTATAATCTCCCTCTGATCTTTAAGTAATATTAACTCAACTCTCTCTTCTGACCTCCATAGTAGTCTAGCAACTATATTATTTAACTAATCACAGTGAAACTTCTAGAGGCTTAACTAATTCAATTCTCCTTCCATCCCTCCCTTTATTCCAGCGTGATGCCGCTGACTCATATTAGTGATTGAGCAAGCACTTTTATTTTGGAAGCAAAATTTCTACAAGTTACTAAGGCTATTGATTTCTCTAATTCTAGTATGCTTTTGTGACACTCACATTGCTCTGCCCCATTAGTGAAAAGATATTCCTGGACTTTCCACCTACTTAGTACTGACCACAACCAAAAACACCAGACTTCCAGTCACACGCTGCTAGCACTGCCTGGCATTGGGCCTTATACTACCAGGAAGTGTTAGTACACTACCAAAATCAGTAATCCACAGCCTCGGACTCCTTAGGGAATTTCAATTGGGGCACATTGGAAATAGAAAGCAAAAAAACTTAGGCAAAAGTCATAGGTCGTGCAGACGCTCAGATTATTTGGGGCTCAGAACAGACCAGGTACAATGAGATACTTTGACGAGCTCTTAGCAAGGTTTCTCTCACAAAAAAACAGAGACTTTGGGGTGCAGGTTTATAGTTCCCTGAAGGTGGAGTCACAGATAGACAGGATAGTGAAGAAGGCACTTAGTACACTTTCCTAATTGGTCACTGTATTGAGTATACGAGTTGGGAGGCTATGACGCAGCTGTCCAGGACGTTGATTAGAACATTTTTGAAATACTGTGTTAAATTCTAGTCTCCCTGCTATAAAAAAGATGTTGTTAGCCTTGAAAGGGTTCAGAAAAGATTTACAGGGATGTCGCTGGGTTGAAGGGTTTGAGTTATAGGGAGAGGTTGAATAGGCTGGGGGTATTTTCCATGGACCGTCAGAGGGTGAGGAGTGACTTTATGGAGGTTTATAAAATCATGAGGGGCATGGATAGAATGAATAGCCAAGGTCTTTTTCCCATGGTAGGGGAATCCAAAACTAGAGGCCATAGGTTTAAGGTGAGTGGGAAAAGATAAAAAACCTAAGGGGGAACTTTCTCATGCAGAGGGTAGTGTATTTATAGATTGAGCTGCCAGAAGAAGCGGTGGAGGCGGGTACAATTACCATATTTAAAAGGCAGCTGAATGGATCCATGAACAGGAAGTGTTTAGACGGGTATGGGCTAAATGCTGGCAAACGAGACCAAATTAATTTTGGATGTATTGTCAGCATATATGAGTTGGACCAAAAGATCTGTTTGCCTGCTGTACAACTCTACTACTCTATGACGTATAAAGCCTGAAATGTATCTTTTTGATTACCATGTCAAAGGATGTGCGTAAAATTCAAATATGTCTAATGACACCATCAGAAGATCTGGCAGTTCATTACTGCTTCATTACTTGGGGTATTATTCTGACGGACCAGCAAAATTGAAACATTTTCTTGGCCATATTCTCAAAGGTAAACTTTTCCCAAATTTCAAGACCAGACTACATGATTAAGAATACATTGCCTCCAGTTACAGTGAGTATGCAACCTACATAATTCATTTTTACATGTCTTTTTACAAGACAGATCAAAATCAAGCTAGGCATGCATATTTCTAGTTGACCACTATGGATAATATTCAACCAAACATGTAAGAAATAATGAAGTTTTTTTTCAACTTACTATTACAAAATGGACGAATTCTGTTTCATTTATTGATATCACACTTCAGAGCATTCTGAAGAAGGCTCATTGGGCTTGAAACATTAACTCTGTTTCTATTAATTGTTTAGTGGGTGGTACTTATTGCTCTCCTCAGTATTAATTCTTTCAGATGCAGAGACAACATTATCTAACAATTCCTATTTTAAAATCTTAGTGGAATCTTAACTCATAACTTCTACAGAATACTTTATACACGACCAACTTTTACTCACTATTTACCTAGAAGTAAGCCAGGTTTAGACCAGCTCATATGACAGTTCCACAAACAAAAGAAAGTTTAATTTTGTTCATTGTACAGTGCAAGGTGGAATTGGCTTCAAATTGTTCTGCTGCAAGATATGTGGGCGAAGTGGTTTTGGTCCTATATACTCTTTTGTTATTATAATAGTTGTAAAGAAAATCAATTTTTGATTTCTATTACCTAGTTTTTAATACTTGGAAAGTTTCATACACGATAACGTTTTTAAAGAATGTCATCAAAATAACTAAAACAGTCATGAAGACTGCATCTCCTGTTTGATTTCTACTTTTCTAGAGGTTTCACATACTGAGATGAAAAACTAACCTTCAGATTATCAAGATTGAAATTAAAAACAATGAAACCTGACACAGGTATACACAAATAAAGTGCATTTCAGACAATATATTTTAGGCAGAACAGACAAAATAATGATAGATTCAGAACAGCAGAACAGGAAGGCTTGCTTTCGCTATGTTTCTCCTTGTGTTTTTCTTTCAGCCTTGCAGAAGATAATACCGAATAAAAAGCACGTTGGAGGAACATTCAGTCACTGAGAAGTCAAAGGTGCCTACAAATATTGTTGCTATGAAAAATACAAGTCAACAATTAAACAACTATGATCAAAACCTAATAGCTCTAGGACTCAAAGCACTTTTAAACTGCATATTCTCTTTTTGCACTAAACACCAAAAGAAATTTCCTGAGCTTGTGTATGTGTCTGATGACTTTTTTATTACTCTTCCTCAAGTAAGCAATTCATTTCATCCTCCTCTCATTAAAAAAGCCTTTCAATTGTCTCCTTCATTGTTGAACCAGCAAACTACATTTTAAGTGTGTTACATCTGCATAACAAAAATACTGAAAATCTGTTTTGCTGCAAAGTGAACGGGTTTAAAGAAGGGAGCCACTTCATTCCTCTTCACCAGTTTGCAACATTGTAAAGAAGTACAAGGAGCATACGTTTTCCCCCTGTGGTTTGGTGGAAAGGAAGTAAACATTTCCAGTTTTTCCAAGATGTCAGTACAGACTTGTATGGGTTAGCCACCGAAACTGAGAACAAGTTCCTCCAATTGGGTGAACAAAACACTAAACTTTGACTCTTCAAACTGAATCTTTAATTCTCACCACAACTGTTAACAAAGAGACCCAATGATGAACATAAAAATCATGTTGCCAAAATAAAACTGGGCTTTAGCTGCGCGAGACTTTAATGACAGGCTGACCACACAGATTTCAACAGAAAAGTTATTTTATGAACAATGTACAGTATACAGGCTGATATGACTGTGGTTAAAGGTAGTGCATCTTCCATATGTATATATCACTGCCAAATTTCCCTCATGGACAAGACTAATGGATCCAGCAAAGCCACGATCCCATTCTGTGCTTTAAACTGTTGTTCCAAGCAGTATCGAAATTTGACATTTTAATGGAAATTTCCCCTTCCGAACTTCACTTCAGGTTCAATATGCTGATTATTATCAGAGAGAACCCAGCAGGGAAGATCCAGGGAGAAGAATCAACAATCAAGTCAGAGGCATAAATGATCATTTAAATATATCACAGGAACACGACAGTATGGTTTACATCAGAGTACAACGGGATCTTGATCAGGTGGGCCAATGGGTCAAGGAGTGGCAGATGGAGGTTAATTGTGATAAATGTGAGATGCTGCATTTTGGAAAGGTAAAACAGGGCAGAACTTATAAACTTAATGGTAATGCCCTGGGGGGTGTTGCCTAACAAAGAGACCTTGGAGTGCAGGTTCAAAGTTCCTTGAAAGTGGAGTTGCAGGTAGACAAGATAGTGAAGAAGGCATTTGATATGCTTCCCTTTATTGGTCAGTGCATTGAGTATACAAATTGGGAGGTCATGTTGTGGTTATACAGGATATTAGTTCGGCCACTTTTGGAGTATTGCGTGCAATTCTGGTCTCCCTCCTATAGGAAGGATTTTGTGAAACTAGAAAGGGTTCAGAAAAGATTTACAAGTATGTTGCCAGGTTTGGAGGGTTTGAGCTATAGGGAGAGGCTGAATAGGCTGGGGCTATTTACCCTGGAGCATCAGGGGCTGAGGGGTGACCATATAATTGTTTATAAAATCATCAGAGGCATGGATAGAGTAAATAGACAAGGTCTTTTCCCCAGGGTGGGGTAGTCCAAAACTGGAGGGCATAGGCCTAAGGTGAGAGGGGGAGTGTTTTAACAAGGATCTGTAGCACGGGTTACTGCTGGAGTTGTTGGTTGGTTTGTCGAGCTAACTAGTTTTCATGCAAACGTATCATCTCCCTTCTCAGTGACATCGTCAGTGCTATGTAGCCTCCGTAAGAGGGGAAACATTTAAAAGGGAACTAAGGGGCAACGTTTTCACACAGAGAGTGGTGCATATATGGAATGAGCTGCCAGAAGAAGTGGTGGAGGCTGGAACAATTACAACATTAAAAAGGCATCTGGATAGGTATATGAATAGAAAGGGTTTAGAGGGAAATGGGCCAAATGCTGGCAAATGGGATTAGATTTATCTAGGATATCTGCTTGGCATGGACGAGTTAGACCGAAGGGTCTGCTTCCATGTAGTACCTCTCTATGACTCTATGACTCTGTTTCTGGGTCACCATGCTGTAAGGTAGGAGCATTGTAACTGATGTGAATATAGCAGTATCACACAATTAAAATCACCATGGAAATTCTCACAGCCCCATTCCTGCTTCATTCTGTTCCACTGCTACATTAACTAGACTTTTTTGTGGCCAAAGCACTAGCCTAATTTAGGTGCTAATGTCATTAATGCATAAATCCTGGAATGTGATTAAGACTGAGATGGAGCACTATCATGCCCAAATTGCTCACAGCCATAGAATCAATTAAATCTGTCACGGAAGACATGAAGGCCTAAAAAATTAAAGGGTTAAACTTATCACAGAAGGTGTAGGAGATGCAGCTCTCCCTGGGATGCAGAAGAAAGGTTTGGGTTGCTGACTTTACTATCCGCCCTCTTTCCCAACTCTCCCTTCTCCTATGATTTACCTGAGTGCCAGTAAGTGGCTTCATATACCTATGCTTTAATTGCTTGACACAATATCCACATCAGACGTTGACCAGCAGAACATAAATGAGGTTCAAGAATTAAAATAGCCCATGTCTCAAATTGATGTTACAGGTGGAGGGCTGTTGGCATGCGCTCCTGCCTGCTGCCTACCAACATCTGCTCCTAGTTACATTCTTCCCATTCCCAACATGAAGTTGATACTTGCTGCACTTTGCAATTTTTGCATTAATCTTCAGATGGTCAATGATGTTTCTTTCCTTTGGCATGGATTTCAAAAGAATCAGCTTGCATACAGATATTTATGTAGCCAGTGCTTTCTTCCAAAATACTTCCATCAAGTTGAAAAAATCTGTAATAACTTTTCTCATAAATAATCTCCTGTGAAGGTGAAATTAAACTGTTTTCCTGAATAAGTGTTTACCTGGAAGTGCAAGTTCTTTATTGAAAAATGCACCCAATCAAAATGAGAGTAATCAACACAACCAGAAAGATTATAGTTAAAACACTGAAATGGAAATCCAGGAGTGCTTCATACAGATCTAAACAAATTTACTTATTTTTTGTCAGAGACCACAACAATTTTAAGCTTTATGTCATGACCAATAACATACTTTAGATTTTATGCATTAGCCCTACACTTCCAACAAGTCAAAACCAAAAAGATACAATTGCTAGTTACAGCTTAAAAACAAATAAGATAGCACAGGAAACCATGTTAAGAGAAAATACATATCCGTATTAATGAAGTCTTTCCGTCACAAGATGAAATTGTTCTGCCAACATGATGATCCACATTTGTTTCAACTATTGCTTCAACCATTAAATTTTTAAAGTAACATTGTTGTGCAAAATTATGTATGGAAAGTAAAAAATAAATCAGTGACTTTATATAATTTGTAGTAACTGTTTCCTCTTTCAGAGCAAAAATCTACACACAGGGACACCTTATCCGATATTTTAACTTTCTATTTTATGTTAATTTATGTGAAAATAAGTCAGTCCTATAAATCCCTTTCTACAGACATTCAGATACCAATCCATTGCTTGAATACGCACTAAATTCTGTTTTGTGATACAAAGCTGCTTGTTTAACATAATGGACCGACATTTCAACAAACCTTTTGCACAGTTTTATTCTTGGTCACCACAATTCTAAATCAGCATGCCAAATTGTTTACATGTATGAGAATCACGCCCCATACATCTGATTTTAACGTTTGAAAAATTCTTGGAAACAGCTATCCACAGATTTGCATTGGGTGCAGATTTCTCTTCCAGACTATGTGGCAATTATTCTCGCTATGTAATTTCTTAGTGCAATTGGGTTCACCTATATTTTAAGCTCCAACTTGAATTATAGCTTGTGACCACATAAAGCAATTTTAGCGATGTGTTCTATAATAAACCAAAATAATTTTCTCAAATTACAATTATCACCAGAAAGATATAAAGGACAAAAGGTATGTGACTCCAGTCACGTTAACATCTCTTATAACTACAGTGTCATATTCTTACAGCTCTACAGAAAATTAAGGCTAATACATACTGTACTGAATCTCTGTTCCTCAACTTGGCCTATTCTCTTCCGAGTTCTTCGCTTTCTCCGAAAGTCAATGCTGTGATCTCTTTTGAAAACTTTAACTCTGAAACTCATGTTTGTATTCACATCCACGGGAAAGCCAAATGGCAATTTGATCCAAAAATGGCTGCAGACTCTCAGGTTGAAGAGAGTACAGAATCTGCTTTTACATAGTCAGTTGCTGTGGAAGGGGAAGTACGTAAATGTACATGAGAAACCTATGTCACTGCACAAATGTACAGAAGGAAACAAAAACCAAAACTCACATCATTATCTGGTGACACAATACAAATTATACTGCAGACGGTTAATTCTTCCAACAGAATAATCCTGACACCTTTTTGTTAAGAATAGACAAATAAATCCTAGTTCTTTGCCAGATTAAACTGGTAAAATAGTTAACAATGTCAAGAACAAAATGTAACAATGTGCTATGATATATCATTCAGCTTTTCTGCCTAGACATGATGTCTGGAAGAGAAGTGGCTAAAATTTCCATTGAGCTTTCCTTCACAAAATCCATCAATATTCCAGAGTATTGAATCTCAAAATACAATCTTCTGAAATCTAATCTGAATATTTGCAAATCGCATATAGCATTTCCGTATAGTATTTATAGTGGCACAAGAGTTAGTGTGTCCCAAAGACGGTTTAATTCTCCAGACAAATAATTATTCCCAAAATATACAACTCTAAGCTGAATAAAATAGTTGTGCTTTTAAAATCTTCATTAGCCTTCCATTGAAAATACTTCTGGTAAGAATCTATTCCATATATTCTGAACATTTAAGGAACAAAAAAAGCAAAAGCGAATAAGACTGAGTACAGAATATGGATGAGCAATAGTATTAAGCAGAATTTTAGCTGCCAAGAGGGGGCAGGCTTGGGTGCAGGTGTGAGAATGGGCTGGATTTTCTGAGAAGTGGCAACCACAGGTTATTTACATTAGAAAAGAGATTTCTTTCATAGATGCTACAGAAATGCAGAGCGTAACTTCAATCCAATGGTGTCCTCAAAGTGCAGTATAGTCAGAGGAAGCCGAGCCTTTTTACATAGCAGTGGTCGCTGCATTTTGTGAGCGAAATATCCAGCAGCATGGCCAGTTTGATAGCCTCTGTGAAAGGGTAAGTATGTAAGTGTGAAGTTACAGCACCAGTCAGTAGGGTGCTAGGCAAGTGATTCAGTACTTAGGCTAGCAGGAGGTAAGTGTTCTGGGCAGGGGATCTGACATTTTGGGCGAGGGGGAGGGAACATGACATGTCCCAAGAGGATCCGAGATAACAAGCATGGGGCTGGATGAACACAGCAGGTCAAGCAGCATCATAGGAGCAGGAAAACTTGACGTTTCGGGCCTAAACCCGTCACCAGAAATGGGGGAGGGGAAGAGGGTTCTGAAATAAATAGGGAGAGAGGGGGAGGCGGATAGAGGATGGATAGAGGAGAGGATAGGTGGAGAGGAGGCAGACAAGTCGAAGAGGTGGGGATGGAGCCAGTAAAGGTGAGTGTAGGTAGCGGGGTAGGGAGGAGATAGGTCAGTCCAGGGAGGACGGACAGGTCAAGGGGGCGGGATGATGTTAGTAGATAGGAGATGGGGGTGTGGCTTGGGGTGAGAGGAAAAACAGGTTAGGGAGGTGGAGATGAGCTGGGCTGGTTTTGGGATGCGGTTGGGGGAGGGGAGATTTTGAAGCTTGTGAAATCCACATTGATGCCATTGGGCTGCAGGGTTCCCAGGCTGAGTATGATTTGCTGTTCCTGCAGCCTTCGGGTGGCATCACTGTGGCATTGTAGGAGGCCAAGGATGGACATGTCATCTGAGGAATGGGAGGGGGAGTTGAAATGGTTCGCGACTGGGAGGTGCAGTTGTTTGTTGCAAACTGAGCGCAGGTGTTCTGCAAAGCGGTCCCCAAGCCTCCGCTTGG
>JAHRHZ010000268.1:17816506-17845983 GCA_024137785.1 Ginglymostoma cirratum
TGGAATGTCTCATCCTGGGAGCAGATGCGGCGGAGGCGAAGGAATTGGGAATAGGGGATGGCATTTTTGCAGGAGGGTGGGTGGGAGGAGGTGTATTCCAGGTAGCTGTGGGAGTCAGTGGGCTTGAAATGGACACCTGTCTCTAGGTGGTTGCCCAAGATGGAGACAGAGAGGTCCAGGAAGGAGAGAGAAGTGTTGGAGATGGTCCAGGTGAACTTCAGGTTGGGATGGAAAGTGTTGGTGAATTGGATGAACTGTTCGAGCTCCTCTCTGTCCCAAGAGGATGTTGGGTCCTGCAGCAGGGGAGAGGGGAGGTACCGGGTCAGGGACTCGGGATGTGAGGGTCTAGGGAAATGTAGTTGGGTGATAAATGGTAAGTTGGAGGACCAGTTTAATAGTTCCCCATGAGTTAGAGTAGGTTTCAAATGGTCTAACTTCTCTTAGGTAACTTAACTATTAACTTCAGTGGAACCCTCTGAATTTTCAGACTTCGATATTTTTACAGGATTCCAGAGAGCAGGGGAATTGCCCAACAGAATCTTCAATTTCCTCCACAATTCAATGAGATCATGGCTGACCTGATAATCCTTAACCTTACTTTCCTGCCTTTTCCTCGTAACCCTAGATTTGCTTACTGATTAAAATCTGTCAATCCCAGCCTTGAATATACTTAATGTCCCACCGTGAGAAGCCCTCTGGAGTAAAGAATTTCACAGATTTGCCACCTTCTGAGATAAAATACCTCCTTGTCTTTGTCTTAAATGGGCAATCCCTTACTCTGAGATCCTCTGGTCTTAGACTCTCCTATGAGGGGAAACAACTTTTCATCAGCTGTGCTGCCAAGCCCCCTAAGAATACTATATTCTCTTACATGCACAGCAGTCTCCTCTCATTCTTCTAAATCCCAATGAGTACAAGACCAATCTACTCAACCTCTTCTCAAAAGAAAATCCCTCCATACCCAGAATCAATCTAGTGAACCTTCTCTGGACTGCTTCCAATATCAGTATTTCTGTTCTTACAGAAGGGGAAGAAAGCTATTCACAGTATGCCAGCTGTGGTCTGACCAGTGTCTTATACAGCGTTAGCAAGCCATCTCTATTTTTATACACCATCCCCTTTTAAGTGAGGGCCAATCATCCATTTGCCTTTCCTATTACCCACTGAACTTGAATGCTAACTTTTTGTGATTCATGCACAAGAGCCCCAAATCCCCTTTGTCCTGCAGATTTTTGCAGTCCTCCCATCCAAGTCTGCTTGGTTAGACAAGCTGGCTTATTCCTGCCACAATTGGAAAATATCACTTTAACCCCACAGTTACCACAGGAGGACTCCTAGTTAAGCATAAAAGACTGGACAGCATCCATCTCAGGTCTCCTTCCCTTTCCTCAGGATAAGGAAGCCTCAGGAATCATTATACAGTTCAGCTGTTCGGACCTTGAAAGAATTTCTAGAGATCATTCCTTGGATAGATTCAGAGCAACATCATGTCTGCCCTACCCGACTGGCCGGGAAACTTAAAAGTAGTATCTTAATACTGTATCTAAATTATAAAATTACAAATGGGTACTTGGCTTGCTACCAAGTCCCTCTCTTAGTGCATGTACAGATTTATTAAGATTGCAGTCAGCTAATATTTTTGAACTGATCAATGTGACAGAAATTCAATGAGAAATCACATTTACAGTATTTAATAAGTGGAACATACAGAATAGGCATACAACTTACTGAAATATCCAAAAATACTGTGAGTTAGATTAAATTGCAAAGCATTCAAATGTACTTATTTCTTGGGCTATACAATCTGTGTGATTATTAAGCTTGATCTCACTCCAGACAACTGCACACTTTTTAACCTTTCCAAATAACCGTATATAAATAAGAGTACATTTATAAATGTTAAATCACGACAGGGATTAATACCACAAACCACATTATATTTTGCTTAATACCATGCAAGTATACAGGAAATATTGAGCTTTGTCCATTATCGTGCACATCACTAATTTGGCATTTCCGGTGTCTCCATTTCACAGAGAGCCAAATGCAAAAATGTTATATACTTTAAATCACTAATGGCACTTAATATATATTAATAGGTGAAGTTACCATCCAAAAAAATTTTATCTCAGTTAAAAACAACAATTGTAAACTAAAATCGTCAAACTAAATTAAGTAGTACTTTTTTTTCCATTTTGTAAGATCAGAGTGATGAATAAACATTCCATGAAAAACTTGCGGATATTCTGTGGCAAAGCTAATTTTATCACAGCATAATTGTTCTCCAACATGAGGGCTGACCTGACAAACATTAAAAACTAAAATGCTAGGGCACTGATTTCCAAAAGGTCAAATTTTATCAGTGTTTTGGAATATTAAATTGGAAACTTGAATCTTCTTGTGGTCTGTGATGTGAGCTATGGTGAAATGTGAGACAGAATCAGGCGACAAGTCCAGCGAAATCCATCACTCCATGTTAAGCTTTCCACAAGCAGTGTGTTGTGTTTCTCATCAGACAGCAGTGACATGCCAATTTATAGGGATTAACATTTGTTAAGTACCTTATTAATGCCACAGTTAAACCAATGGGTACCTGGAAGATTTTACTCACTGCTTGTCCCAAATGACTTCAACCTTGGACAGTGAGCGACAAATCTCAGGGCACAAACTATGGGCACCAGCCACATGCACCATTTGTCCGAGGACATTGGCATTTGGCATCGACCCATCACAACCACCATGGTACCTCTCCAATGTACTGGTAGGCCAACTTAGGAAGCACAGATATGTGTTGCAGGCAAACAGGCAACTGACATTGAGAAGGCTGCAGCAGGGACAGTTTGCATGCAGAGACTAGGCTGCAACTCAGCGCTGCTCATTTGCACATTTAATGCTCACTCACATGATGCCTACCTGCATACTCTCACCATCCATGCTCTGCCTTGCCAAGCTATGCTGTACAACACCTGTTAACGTGTTGGTGCTTCAGCCAGAGCCAGAGGCTGTCATTGCTGTCGTTTTGAGGTGCTCTTTACAGCAGACACAGAAACAGGCTTATCTGTATGGAACAATCCTGAAAAGGGCACATCTTGGTGAAGGGAATACTGAGACGTCAATTTAACATCCACAGTATATGCCATGTGCCTGCATATTTATTCATGTTTATTCAACAAAATGACCATGTCAGAAACTGGTGGGTGTTAGTCCTCAGTCCAGTCAAGGGGGTGCGCAGTCGATTGAGAGTCTTAGTACAATCAGTCATGGGCACAGTCTGCACACAGTCCAGGTCCTTTGACGCAGTCAGTCATCCACTTGGGATGCTCATCACAGGGTATGTCCCAGAACAGTCCAAGGGGTGTCAGCAGTCTGTCCTGTAGAACCAGCACAAGCAATCATGGAATTGCATATCAGCAATCATATATAGGGGTATCTACACCCAGGGTGGGAGGAATAAGTGTCAGTTTGAGGGGTGAAAGTGTTTGCTGGATGCCCCAAGATTGGAGCAACAAAAACATAAAGGAGCCATTTGCAAAACCCATTTACATTTAATTTGCAAATCATTTAATTGTCCATTTGCTATGTATGTAGAGTGAGGGTGTTTAGGGGTGAGATGTTGGTCAAAGGCAATTTGCTACATGTAAATGGTGCTTGCAAGTCGAACTCGGGTGTCTCAATTATTTTGAAATGATTGGCAATAACTGCACGAAAGGTCACTGCTGCCTGAAGGGAAGCCACATTTTGTGCAACTTCCAAGGGTCCTATGTAAGTCACACAACTTTGCTTCTTCATGTGCAATATTAAATGTTATGATGGTCTGTCCTGAATGCGTTGTGTGGTTTATTGTTTCATGTGGGTTCACAGTTGGTACAGCATTGCAGGCAATCCCTTCTCAGTGACATTGGGTAGATGCAACACCTTCCCAAATTGTTGCAAAATGGAGCTTGAACATGGAATCCCTACTGTGTGGAAGCAGGCCATTCAGTCACTGAGTCCAAACCAACCCCCAAAGAGTATCACACCCAGACTCAACCCCCAACCCTATCCCTGTAACCCTGCATTTCCTATGGTTAATCCACCTAACTTGCTCTATGGGCAGTTTGTCATGGCCAATCCACCTAATCTGCACATCGTTGGACTGTGGGAGGAAACTGGAGCACCCAGAGGAAACCCACACAGACATGGGGAGAATGTGCAATCTCCACACAGATAGTTGCCTGAAGGTGGAATTGAACCTGGGCTAATGGTGCTGTGAGGCAGCAGTGCTAACCACTGAGCCACTCTCTGCTCCCCCAAGTTGCCCGTTAACCATGTCTCACTGTGTGGTGAAGAGCACTCAACACTCATCGGCAGGGTAGGCCACCTACGGCTATACTCAGGTAGTACAAAACCTTTCACTCCTTCTGTGCCCTATTTAGTCCTTTCGCAAAGGACCAGGGCCAACAGCAGGCCCAGGGGGCAGCAGTAGGCCTAGGGGGCTGCAGCAGCTGGCCTAGGGGGGCAGCAGCAGCAGGCCAGTGTGGAGGATGACAGCTGGCCGAGGGGGGCAGCAGCAGCAGGCCAGTGTGGAGGATGAAGAGCACCCAGCTCAGGGAGAGGTTGCAGCCATACAGCCCCTGAGAATCTGCAGGGTCAGTGGGAGACACAAAGATTTCTGGCCCCATCTCCATTTCCTAGGAATACGAGAAGCACACTGCTGATGCAAGCTCCCTCCACCCCATGATGGAATTGTGCTGGATACTGGAGTGGGACCTAAGGGCTGCGGCGGTGGAGGCTGTCCATTCCCGGTGGTTGTGAAAATTACTGAGGCTTGGAAATTCTATCAGAATGTCTCCTTTCAGGGAGTGATGGTTGATCTGTGTGGATTCTATCAAATGTTCACCTACAAAAGCATCAGGACAGTAATCGATGTGAAGTTCACACATCAGTTTGCTCCCATCAGTCCTGTGGGCCAGGCAGTGGAATTCAGGATCATAGCTGGCTTCCCCCAAGTGAAGCGTGCATACACATGACACTGAGAGGGCCGCATGACAACTATACAGAATTCATCTACAGGAAGATTAGTTTAATTACTGTTCGAGAGATCACTGTGATTGCTTCCTTGTGCCAACTACCTTGGCAGCTGCCTTCCAGAGCATTGTCATGCACCTGGTGCCTTTGAGGATCTAAGGGCCTTACAAGGCTGGTCACTGGGGGACAATGGATGCCCACTGGAACCATGACTCAGAGCACCATTGCATAATCCCCGAATGATTGGAGTGAAGATATAATAAAGGTAAAGGTAAAGTCGCCATAATCCCAGAGGAATTTAGGACTGCATTCTCATTCGAGAAAGGTGACTGGTATAATGCCGCTGATGTCTCAACAAAGGCCATGATGGGGCTCAGTACAGGGCTGCTGAAGATGTGGTTCTGCTCTTTGAAGGAGAGGCCCTCCAGTACAGTGTGAACAGAATGAGCTGCATCATCTTGCTGCACTGTGCTCTGCGCAATTGAAGCAGGCAACGAGGGAATTAAACTAACCTTCCTGTTGATGAATTCTGTATAGTTGTCATATGGCCCTATCAGTGTCATATGTGTACATGGATGCTGAGAAATTAGGGAAACTGGAGCTGAGGATAGGGACGAAACCATTGGGGAGGAGTAAGCCAGCATTGTCCATGACAGTGCTCAGCTGCGATGGCTGCTACAATCCAGACACAGCCTCATCGAAACCCGCTTCCAGCAGAAGAGAATTGGGTGCAGCATACTATCACTGACTGTTAATTTCTGTTCATTTTTAATGCCAGAATCTGATTGGTATTGTGGGGCTGCAGTTCAGCCTCTGTTGGCGTCATTTCTGTTTCCTTTTCTTTTCTGTCAATAAAAGTCCATGTTTGTGTTTGAAGTTGTCTGATTGCTTGCCAGTTTGTGACGTTCCCTTACTGGATGATGACAAGATGCATGTTTAGAGTGGGCATTAGGGAGAAGGTAGCATTGACTTAGAGAGGTTTTTCAGATGGGATACAGTTAAGGACAGGTAAACTGTGAAATGTGGTCATTAAACAGCAACTAAAGTGACAGAATATGTATGGGAGTGTCAGTCATGCCAGCTTTATGATTCCTGTGACATTGTCCTTCCACTGAGGGGTAATGCCAGATTGTCGATTCTTGTCAGGGTGAAGAGTGGCCCTTCAAAGATAGCAAGAGATGCCTTCTGAATTGGATTATAGTGAAGGTTATAGATTATAGCAAGGTGTTTCAGCATGTAGTAAGATGGGACAACAATGGGATATGAGGGACATCCTGGGGTTTGGTGGGTAAATAAGACAGGGCAAGCTATGTCACTAGGCTTACAGCAAAAACCCTCAAAAAACTCAACACAACTTGGACTTAGCCAAATATGCATAATAATATTTTTGAGATAGAAACTTTGCTATTGCAGAATTCAGTAAAAATTAAAAGTCAGGTGCTTTCTTTATTTTTGCATCCATCTCACAATTCACTTTGTTTTCATAATGTTACATTTAGTGTATTTTGCCTCTCCAATGTAATGAATTATTAAACTTTAGATCACCTTTTTAAAAAATATTTTCCTAAACACCTTGGATAAGGACCATTTTTGGCAAGTTTTGTGAGAGGGGTGTAATGGAGGAATAGGGCCATCTCAGATGCAGGCTCACCACGGTCTATGGAATAGCTCATCTCATTGACTCATACAACACAGAAACAGACCCTTCGGTCCAACTAGTCCACGACGACCAGGTTCCTCAAACTAAACTACTCCCATTTGCCTGCGTTTGGCCCATAAACCTCTAAACCTTTCCTGTACATGTACCTGTCCAAATGTCTTTTAAATGTTGTCGCCGTACCTGCATTTACCACTTCCTTTGGCAGATCATTCCACATATGAACCACCCTCTGTGTGAAAACGTTGTTCTCAGGTCCCTTATAAATCTTTCTCCTCTTGCCTTAAAATTATGTCCTCTGGTTTTGAACTCCCGAACCTAGGGATAAGACCCTTGCCATTCACCTTATCTTTGCCCCACATGATTTTAGAAACCTTTGTAAGGTCACCCTCAACCTATTACATTCCAGTGAATGAAGCCCCAGCCTATCCACCCTCTCCTTATAATTCAAATCCTTCAGTCCCGGTAACATCCTTGTAAATCTTTACTGCACCCTCTCCAATTTAATAATATTATTAATTTAATATTAATTTAATCTCCTATTGGTTTGCACCTCCACCCAACTCTCATCCGTGGCTCCATGTAGCTGTCAACACCTGACAACAGGCACACCCCAATATACCACTTCAATGGTTGGGTAAAGGTAGCGATCAGGTCTCCTCCCCTCAGAAACTTAGTGATTTGGCAACCACAAAAACAGAAACAGCTGCAGAAACTCAGCAGGTTTGCCATCATCTGTGGAGTGAAAGCACAGTTGATGGTCTGAGTCCAGTGACCTTCTTCAGAACTGATTTGTCTATCCTGGCGTATGAAGACTGATTCCAGCGGATCGCTCTCATCAACCCTGTCCAAGGTTTAAAGGTCTTGAAGACAATGTCATGGAAAACATTGAGCTTGAGAAGACGCAGCAGATGTCTTGATTACATCTGGATTTTTCTCAACTGCCCGGACATGTCTTGCCATTAGCCCAAGATAGGCTGCGATGGGAGAGCGAAACAACGTACAACTCTCCCTCGTTCTAATCCAATTTACCCATGCAAGCCATATTGATCATCATTCTTTCATCTGTCATCCATCAAGGCTTAAGTCTTGTGGCAATGAGTGAGCAACATAGTAGCAGCTGGGGATTTACTGGGAGACCTGTAACTACAAATGTACACACTGACATCTCAGACTGTACGGCCATTTTTTTTTCTTACAACTTGTATCTACCTCTTTATTTCTCTACAAAGACATCCATATTGTGTCCGTAGTAAGATATACCACAAGTCGATTTCCCTTGAATGACACAGTTCCTTAATTGCATCTTTACTTCTAATGCCCAAATCTTTAAACCTTTATGTTTATCAGCATAACAATGGACCAAATGGTAGATATTTGTAGATCTCAGACCAACCTGTTACAGAAATATTATTACACACCTCGGGAGGAGGTAGGACTTGAACCTGGGCCTTGAACCCTGGAACAGCTTGTACCAGAACTAAAATTGTAGAAACTATCTTCATGGGAGGCATTTTAAATCAGTTCCATCAAAGGGGCAACATTTATTAATAATCCATTTTATAAATTTTGCAAGTATTCAATTTTACAGTTTGTTGTACTATTTTCCCACTATTTCTTGTTTCAGCACAAACCCAAGTTAAGTATGGTCCTATGCTGGAAACCCCTCAATTTTTATCAGGTTGATCTGCTCTCGTAGCCTCGTGTAATCAATTAGAGGCCGAAACACAATCAACAGCATTCCCTGCACCTTCAAAACAAAATGACAGCAACTTAGTCCGCTCTTAGAAGAAGCGATTAGAATTATGCAAATGCAAAATAAATTCTAGTTAGCATGAAACACAAGCTAAACAGCAAACAATAGAAAAGAAAACTTATCTTAAAACTAAAAAAGTAAGCCATGTTATGAAATTAAAATGTTGGTCAGGAACGAAGCATGGAGTGAGTCTTTTGGTGCTTGAGCCCAATTCGTTTGCATGCATTTTGTCAATTCCCATCTTAACATTAAAAATTAACTTGAATCACTTCAAATTATATTTTCTAAATGAAATAAACCCAACCTCTCTAACTTGCCATTAAGGGGTCAGAAATGCACAGTCTCCCAGGTAGAAACTGCCCAGTAATAAAACCACTTATCCATTCTTTTGCACCCTTTGAAGATTTTCTGTTCATTAAGCAGATGATTTAAGTCAAGAACAAAACATCATCCATTCCAACTATCTGATATCAGCATCAACCTTTGCAGCTCAAGTATAATTATGCTATAATTACAGGTGAACTAAAGGTTTCCTCAATAATTTTCCTGAAGTGACAACACATTTAGCACCCACCACTGTATATTTTCCAATTCCTATACCAATCAACATCAGAAATTGATCATTTAGTTGAATTAAAACACGATTAGGCAGCTTTTATGCTGTGGGAATTTGGAACTGTAAAGACTACCTAGACTTATTTGAGGCATTGTTTTTGCAGCTGACAAACGTTCATAGAATCATAGAATCCCTACAGTGTGGAAGCAGCCCCATTGAGTCCACACCAACTCTCTGAACAGCATCCCACCCAGACCCAACTCTTACCCTATCCCTGTAACTGCATTTCCCATGGCTAATCCATCTAGCAGGCACTTCCCTTAAATCTACATAATGCATATACTTACTGCTTATGGTCATTTGCCTTCTCAATAATAACTGCATACTGATCCAGTGCGACTTGAATCTGGCATCTTTTTCTCATAGTTACCCGAGCAATTTAAAGTATTTTTTATTTGATTTCACAATATGGTGGAATAAATTGCCTATAAAAAGGCATTGATAAACCCTTTTCTTAAACTTTATTGGTAATACTTTTCTATGACAAAGTTTGATAGGGCATTCCAGGTTTTTGACCCAACAGTAATGATGCAGTAATAAATATCTCAATCAAGACGCCATATAATTTGGATGGATATTGCAGGTGCTGCAATGATCTTTGTGCTTTACTCATTCTCGAAGTATGTTTTATGCTTAAAGAAGGCCCTGATGGAGTAAATTTGGTGAGGTTTTGGATTTCATTCAGCAGCTGATTTGCAGTGTTGTTGAAGTTTGTGAGAAATAACATTAATAATGGGTTCAATCTCAAGGACTCTAAGCAAATGGATTGTGCTGTTCTGGATGGTGTCAAACATTTGAATGCGAATCTGTCATCGCATACGGGACTTGAGCATTGCAGAAAATGAAAGGAACTGAACGTCAGGAGATGAACTACTTGACAGCATAGATTGTCTCTGCCTCACATTTGTAACAAGCATACTGTTATAACTCTTCTAGCTCACCTGGAGGTCAGTGCTGAGGATCTAGATGTTTGTGAGTAAACCTACAGCAACATTGAAAATCAGGAAGAGGTGGTTGAGACTTTTTTTCCCGATTATTTATTATATACTGCTGAATTCCACAATAAACCAATTGTTAATATACTGAGATTCAACAGACAAACTGGAAATCTAGGTGCACATGACCATCATCTAAGAAAACAAGCTGCAACAGTACAGCAAAAAAATGCCCTTCATTTTACATCCATTTTAAGCTAGGTACATGAGGACAAAACTGCATGAATCACAATCAGAACAGACTGCATTCAAGTGGAAACTGAGAATTTGATGGTAGGAGGGAGGTACATGTTATGCCTAACTCAAACAGGTGGAGCAGCAGACACCAGATGAGGATAGATTAGCAAAATTTTTAAATGTCTAAAGTTTAGGCTGTTTGTGTTTAGTATCTCAGTGATGCTTATTAAGCTGAAGCAAATAATTAACTTGTCTTTGATTAGTTCAATTTGGGGAAGGAAAATAGCAATGGAATTATCTAACAGTGAATACATTAAAAACAAACTCTTCAGTATAAGGTCATCATACATTTCTAACTAAAACGGACTGACAGTTGCAACTGAGTGCCACATGTCCAGGAAGTGCCTCAAGCTGCTTAAACAGGCTCTGTGGGTTTCTAAGCTTGAGAAGCCACTTGACTTAGTGCAGGTCATGCGCATGGATGACTGTTTCCTGGATCACAGGTTCCACTACAACCAGAAAGAGTTCAGACTAGCATTTGGCGGCCACTGCACACCCAGAAGGACAGGAAGAGGAAGTGTAGGAATCCTCCAAAAGTACAGCATTCTCAAATTGCTATTCAGCATTGAACGTTAGTAAATAGAGGCACTGAGTCTGGCACTGCAAGGCTAAAGGCAATATACAATAGCAAAACGACATGTAGGAATACAGTATTAATTGGGAAACATGAAGAAAAATGATGGAAAGGGTGCAGAATATTCTGGCGGAATAAAGTGAAGTGGTGAGAGACGTGGCCTGTGTTGGGACCAATTACACATGGAAGAAGAGTGCCCACTTGTCAAGGAGTTAAGGAAGAAGTTAAAAAAGCAGGATTCCAGAAAAAAGGAGTAGTCTTAGGGTTACCATTTGTATCATGTACTAGCAAGGCTATAAATAGGGGTCTAGGACAGGCTAATAAGCTACTGAAGAAGTGGTGCAGGTTTCAAAATCTTCAGTGCAAGAACATGGTCTTTCAACAAAGATAAATGGCAACAACACGGGGAAGGTGGACATTGATTGCTCATATGGTGTGAGGAAGGTCATCTGGAAAGTATATTTTAGCACCTCCTGCAGTTCCCTAATAACTCTGTCCATATGGCCCATCATATCTTTCAGGATACTGTTGACGATCATCAGCTTCTTCAACATCCTACTTATCTGAGGATACTTCATGCTGCACTGTATGCTCCTGCGTCAGGGCCTTCCTCCTTCTCAGCACCCAGTTCCACAGAGTGCAGCAGACCTCTATAAATCTGGAACAAGGAGACTCTTACCGGGTCATATTGAAGTGTCACATCAGAATAATGCAGGCAACTGAATCTCATCTTCAGAAGATCTATAGTCTTCCTGATGGTGGCTCAGGTTACACATTGGTTAGTGTTTTAAATCTCTTCTGCTTTGGTCCTGAGGCTCCTCGCTGATATTAGTAGACATCTTTTTAATGAGTCGCTCTTCTTACCAAGAGTTCGACCTTCAAGGCAGACAGCAAGGCGATGCAGGAAAATGTAAAAGCTCAGGCACCTGGGAGTATCAAAGCATGTAGGTTTCGCAGTTCTTTCCAGGTTAATGCTCAAACATCTCCAGGATTCTTTGCAAAGGCTGTAGACCTTGCTAGTGAAAGTTACTGATAGGTCCATACAAGATTCACGGCCACATATATGCTGTCTACAATGCCATGCATTTGGGAAATCTTGTAAGCCCCTGGAATGAATCATACGGGTATATAAATTAGGAACAGGAGGCCACTCAGCCCACCAAGGCTGCTCCAACTTTCAATACGATTTGTCTGATTATTCTACTTTTCAGCCTATCCCTCCTTCCCTGATAACCTTTCATCACCTTCCTCATCATAAATCCATTCTTAATTTGCCATAATGAGGATCTGACTTGAAAATGTTCAAAGGCTATGTTTCAACTTCCTTTTCATGGACTGAGTTCCAAAGATTTATAAGCCTCTATGAGAAAATATTCTCCTGATTCCTATCTTAAGAAGAGAATATTTCTGTCTTTAAAAATCTCATTTTAAAACAGTGACTTCTAGTCCTGGATGCTCTGCCGCAAGTAGAAACTAACTTTCTGCATCCACTCTGTGAAAACCAGTCAGGATCTTATTTGTTTCAATCAAATTACATCTTACTTTTCTAAACACCAGCAGATACGAGCCTAGCCTGTCCAACCTTTCCTCATAAGGCAACACACCCACTACAAACATAAAAGTGGTGTCCAAAGTACTTCATGCAAATTTGCATCCTTCATTAAATAGGAGGCCAAAACTACAAGCAATACATCAGATGTGATCTCACCAATGACCCGTGTCAATTAAATATTACCTTCATAGTGTTACATTGAATTCTCTTCACAATAAATGATAACATTCTATTACCTTTCCTTATTCCTTGCTGTACCTGCATCCTAACCTTCTATGATTTATATACTTGGACACCCAGATCCTTAATTATCTCAGGGTATTAAAGTCTTTCAATATTTAGATCATATCCTTCTTTACCATTCTTTTGACCAAAATGGAGAATTTCATATTTTCTCACATTATACTCTATTCGCCAGATTTTTGCTCACTCACTAAGCCTATTAATATCTTTCTTGTAGCTTCCTTACACCCTCGACACAAATTACCTTGCAGGTGACATTAAAATTACCCAGGTGATAGTAAAGAGGATGTCTGTCAGTTCCAGTAAGAAATCAGTGGGTTGAATGGGTAGAAAAATGGCAAATGGAACTCAATAAGGAAAAATGTGAGGTAATATTTCTAGGAGTACAAACAGAGCAATGTCATGTACAACAAATGGGAGGTTATTCAGATGGACAGAGCAAGTAGGAGATCTTGGAGTTCATGTCCACAGGGCTTTGAACGTGGAAGGATAAAATGGCATATGGAATGCTTTGCTTCATTGGGCAAAATATTGCATGCAAGAGCAGGGATGTAATACTGGAACGAATAAGACATTGATTAGGCCGAGGTTGGAATTTTGTCAAGAAAAGGATATAATTACTTCAGAGAAATTATGGAAGAGATTGACAATAATTTGCCTGGGCTTGAAAATTGCAGTCATGAGGAAAGATTTGATAGGCTAGGGTGTTGTCCTTCAAATATACAAGGCTGAGAGGTGACCTAAATCAAGATCGGTAAAATAATGAGGGGCTTGGATAAACTGGACAGGGAAAACTTTTTTATCCTAGCAAGAAAAATGTTTAATACAGGGCACAGATTGAAAGTGATTGGGAGAGCATTCAGCTGGCAATATAGAGGTTTGATTCCAAAGACCTGGGTACCTGAACTCGCACAACATGCATCATCTCTCAGACCATTCATACCCTCATCATCTCGGAAGACCTCCTACCCACAGCCTCCAACCTCATCGTTCCCCAAACCCACAGCACCCAGTTTTACCTTCTTCCCAAAACCCACAAACCTGACTGTCCCAATCAATCCATTATCTCTACCTGCTCCTGCCCCACTGATCTTATCTTCGCTTACCTTGACTCTGTCTTTTACCCTGTTCAGGAACTCCCACCTACATATTACTCACACCTTCCATCTCCTCCAAAACTTTCAATTCCCCGGCCCCCAAAAACTTCATCTTCACCATGGATATCCAACCCCTGTAGACTTGTACTCCCCATGCAGATGGCCTAAAAACCCTCCATTCCTTTCTTTCCTGCAGGTCCAACCAGTCCCCCTACACTGACACCCTCATCCACCTAATGGAACTCGTCCTTACCCTGAATGATTTCTCCTTTAACTCCTCTCACTTCCTACATACTAACAGCGTGGCTATGGGCACCTGCATGGGTTCGAGCTACACTGCCTCTTTGTAGGATACGTCGAACAGTCCCTTTTCTGCTGTTACACTGACACTATCCGCCACCTCTTCCTCTGCTACACTGATGGCTGTATCAGCGCTGCCTCGTGCTCCCATGAGGAGCTTGAACAGTTCATCAATTTTACTAACACCTTTCAGCCCAACTTCAAATTCACCTGGACCATCGCTGATACCTCTCTGTCTCCATCTCTGGTGACCACCTCAAAACCAACATCTATTTCAAAGCCACCGACTCCCACAGCTAACTAAACTACACCTCCTCTCACCCACCTTCTGGCAAGAATGCGATTCCTTATTCCCAATTCCTCCGCCTCTGCCAAATCTGCTCCCAAGATGGAGCGTTCCATTTCCGAACATCCCGGATGTTCTCCTATTTCAGGGACCGCAACATCTCCCCTTCATTGATCAAAAATGCCCTCAACTGCATCTCATCCATTTCCCGCACTTCTGCCCTCAAAAGGTCTCCCCCCAACAAAAATAAAGACAGAGCCCCTTAGTCCTCACGTATCACTCCACCAACCTCCGCATCCAGCATATCATTCTCTGCCACTTCCGCCACCTACAATCTGACCCCATCACGAAAGAGATATTTCCCTCCCCACCTCTATCTAGCTTTCATAGAGCCCGATCACTCCGTGACTCCCTCTTCTGCTCCACATTCCCCTCCAACCCTGCCACACCTGGTATCTTTCCCTGCAACCACAGGAGGTGCTACACCTGCCCCTACACCTCCCCTCTCACCTTCATCCAAGGCCCAAGACAAATTTTCCATATCCACAGGGATTTACCTGTACATCCTTCAACTTGGTCTACTGTAGCCGTTGCTTCCGCTGTGGCCTCCTCTACATCAGTGAGACCAAGTGCAGACTCGGTGACTGATTCGTGGAACATCTGCGCTCTGTACACTATAATCAACAACACCTTCCGGTTGCTACCCATTGAAACCCTCCCTCCCACTCCCTGGGTGACATGTACAACCTGGGCCTCCTCCTCTGCCACAATGACACCACACGCAAACTGGAAGAACAACACCTCATATTCCGCCTTGGGAGCCGACAGCCCGATGGCTTGTACACAGAACTCACCAGTTTCAAACCCTCTCCATCCCTGGCCTCATCCCATGTCCAACTCTCCCTTTCATCTCCGCATCCTTGACCTGTCACCACCTGTCCATCTTCTTCCCCACCTATCTGCCCCACCCTTCCCACTGAAAAATCCCCAATACCCCTACCTGCATCCACCTACCACGATCTCACCCACATTCCCCAACCTCACCTCTCCTCCCTCAGTTTATTTCCCAGCTCCCTTCCCCCTCCCCAGTCATGATGAAGGGTCCCGACCTAAAACGTCGACTCTCCTGCTCCTCTGATGCTGTGTGACCTGCTGTATTCCTCTAGCTCCACACTGACTCCAGCATCTGCAGTTCTTGCTATGTCCTGCAGTTAATCACTATGGCTGTGCTTGTCCAGTCCTCCTGCGAAAGCAAGTTAACACATCAATGACTGCCAAACACAGCACTAACCTTAATTTCTCCCTAGATCTGCCAGGGGTCTGGCACTGCCCTAGTATGCTTTCTGCAAAATTGAGATAGGCCTGTAACATACCACTCAGCCCTTGGCCATTAATTGCCTTAAATAACCTGCTTTCAGATCCACATGGCAATTAACCAGACAACCCCTGGTGTGATGGCATTCCAATCTGACATTACCCTAAGCAACCTCCACCAGGGCAAATAAAGTGATATCTGAAGTGAATATTTCTTAAAATATTTCCAATCAACCTCTTCACATGTGTTATGATACACCTCTACACCAGGTGGGACTTCAATCTGGGCCTCTTAGGTCAGAGGTAAGGACACTACTACTGTGCTACAAGCATCCTTCTGATTGGCTCTTTTTCACCTCTTTGCAGGTGGGCTTAATTGTAAGAACACATCACAAGTGAAATTCATGGTGACTAATTTGTGAGCTCATGCTTTAAAGGAGACAGAATCAATTTCAAGTTTTCTCCTTCTTCTTCCTTCTTAAATATTTTTAAAAAGAAATTATAATGATATTCTGCCACATTTGAAGTCGAATGTCAAGGACAAGGTGAAATGGTATCTAGTCTCAAATACAATCTACTAGAAGTGTCTTGCTGTGTGGCCCCATAATAAATCACAGATTCAGATGCCTACCATTCTGATTGAAAGGGAAGGAATGACTTGAAGTTGACAACAAATATTTTGGATTGATAGAAGAATACATAAAGGAAAATTGTTCTTCTGGCGGCAAAATTAACGCCATTCAAAAATAACTGCTTAAACAATAATGTGACAGATTTACTTTTTCTAAAAGGGAAGCTACACTGAAGTAAATCTTTAACTGCATTACACTTCTGCTTTTCCTGTTGCAAAGTCATCTAACACCTAAAGCAACAATGATCTTTTCAGCTGAGTGGTTGAACTGCCTTCAAGAATTTGCTAAGATCACATGATTATGATACCAAACAAATGTGACAGATGCTTGTTTGATGGTTTGGCCTTGTACTAAACCTCTTACACAATGCACGAGTGTATTGTACACCCAACATTGTCAGAGCTTATTGCTTACTTCCTAATCTAATTCCAATTTTCCAACTGAGATCACTTTCTTATATTGCTTCAAACATTGCAAACCGTAGCAGCTTCAAAAAATGACTCTGACAAATCCCAAACTATTGCACTGGGACATAATCAAAAAACAAATTTCACACTTATTTTTAATCATATTTTTGCATCACAGCGTTTTGCTGCCTCAATTAACAAGAACTCCACCAACAGGGGCAACAGTGAGGGAGGGCACCAAACAAGAGACACTGAGCAAACCCTCTATGGAGGAAAAGGATTTTTTGTTGGGAAGAGTCCTCATGGAGAGATGGAGAGACAGACAAAGGATCTCCTCAATTGGAGATGAACGATAGGCTTAATTCCATTTAAATATTGTTTTCATAGTTTAACCTGAATTTCCCATCATGCTTGTAAAAACATGACACTAGTGAAGTAAGGAATCCCTGTTTCATGATCTTCAAGCGTCCATGTATTTAAATCACACATTACATTTCTAGTGTAGCCAGCAGGACCACCAGTGCAGGCATCAAGTCATAGTGAATGAAATTGAAATGTGCCTGGCCAAGGTGGAGTGAATGGTGGAGGAGTTGAAACTAGTAATGCCTATGAGGGAAGCTGGAGCTGTTCCTCGTCTGTTTGGAGGCTTGGGCATCAGCAGAGGAAATCAGATTTTGAGGACAACTCCAAATGGAGGCTGCTATGTGCATTCTCTTGATGCTGTGGAGAAAGGAGGCAGTACACCCAGACAGATATTGTACTTGCTAACTAGTAGAAAGCTGGATGGATTCATATGAACGTAGACTATTCGATCCAGGAGCCTGTTCCACCATTCAACAACATTACGACTGATCTGATTGCCTTTCAAATTCCACATTTCCATGAAACCTAAGTCTTGATTTAATTGCCTAATAAGAACCTATCCACCTTTGTCTTAAAAATGTTCAATGACTCTGTCTGCAGTTCCTTCAGAGGCAGAGAATTCCAAAGTTGCAAACTACTCAGAGAAAGAAATTCTCCTCATCTCCGTCTGGAAAGGGCACTATTCATTTTAAAACATTGACCAGAAACACCTTATGATCCAGGAATTGAAGACAGAATTGAGGATATACAGCTGGTTATGACATCCAGTAGCTTCAACAAATGCAAGTATATGGCATTCCCAGCAGAATATTTGTGTGGAAAACCCATCAGGAAATACTGGGAAGAGGCATAGATGTGCAAACAAACTTACAGTGGATGTGTGAGTTTTTGGAGGCAGCAGTAACTTTGCATAGCTACAGCAGAGATTTCATGAATATAAGCAAGCCAAAGGAGAGGACACTGTCTCCGTACCCTGAGAACTGGTGAAGTTGTTTGACCATACTGGCCTCTTGGAATCCTCCTCCATGTCCACCAGAGACATGAAACTCAAAGACATTCTAGCTGAAGCAGTGAGAGATATGAATGCCTGAATGGAGTTGAGAATGCCTAATAGAGACAAACCTCAACCTTCCCTCTTGAATTACAGGATCCTATCATCCAGATCACAGGGAAAGATTAGACTCCTCAGACCAGAAAGAGGCTACCAACAGGACAATGACTGCTGGGTAGTAAATCTCAGACTGAAGAGGTAGAGGCAGTCAGAACAGATCCAGTCTTTCTCCTACATCTTCATGATAAACCTTCTGGCTGATCCCAACTAATGTTTGCTGTAGAGAGATTTTGGAATTGTGACAGGGCTGAGCACTACAAACAAGGCTCAACAACCATAGCCATCAGGCAGACAGAGAAGGCAATTCCTGGTCACTATACTCAGCAACAAAGGTGCTTACCTTCAAACAAGGATACCCATACTTGTCATAAACCAGTATTTGTCATGCAAAATAGACCGACTGAAGAATTTCAAAGTTAGACATTGGTAAGTTGTAGGAGAACCAGAACAGGCAGCCAGTTTCTACCCTCACCAAACAAGGGATGACTTTCAGTAAAGGTGGTGATGGTATTGAGTGTGGTGACTTGGTAAGCCATAGGAATGTAACTAAAGATGACTATCCAGTAAAGGTTCCTTACTGTCAAGTCCCATTCCAACACTGGGGGGAAGACTAGGATTACCTGCAGAGGTTTTGGAGAGAGATGCCATCTGAAAGTCATTAGTCTGGCCCCTGTGGGCCATCTCCTTGGGCTCACCACACCTTGTTGTGGCGATGGCCAGCTCACCACATGAAAATCGAGCATCGGACAAGGATTGGAGAGAGAGGTGCTGAGAAGGAAAACACTAGATGATCGCAAGGATGACAGGACTGAATTTTGCAATCGGTGCAAGGTTATTCAGGGGTTGGAATAAGATGCAAGATAACTGGGATCCTGAACCCCCACAGTTATCAAGCAGATGGATACAGGTGGCTAGTTCTATGCTGTTGCACCATAGCTGGAAAGAGACCTTGGAAAATGGCTCACAGAGGGGAATTGTTTGATGCAAAAATTTGATGACATGGAAGCAAGCAACTCATCAGCAGAATTACAGAACTGGAACTGTCTATGTGCGACTGCAGTGGAGGTGGATAACAATGAGGAATCCTGAGGTGACCTGTGTGCTGTGATTCCAGGGGCTGCATCCACTGTGGGGAGGCCAACTCCAGCCCTGGGAGATGGAGCAGAGGTGATTTACCAAGCGGCAGCAACTTAGGAAACAAGGGCCAAGCAGATGTTCACCGGCACATCTGCCAATGTGGTATACTGCATCCGCTGTACCCGTTGTGGCCTCCTCTACATCGGGGAAACCAAGCGGAGGCTTGGGGACTGCTTTGCAGAATACCTGCGCTCAGTTCGCAACAAACAACTGCACCTCCCAGTCGCGAACCATTTCAACTCCCCCTCCCATTGCTCAGACGACATGTCCATCCTGGGCCTGTGTATAGCTCTGGATTCCTCATCCCACAGAAAGACATAATTGCTTTAAAAGCACTGCAGAGAAAGTTCACTCAAATGAATTCCTGAATGAAGTTATCTTTGAAGAAGGGTTGGACAGGTTGAGCCTGTTTTATCAGAGTTCAGAAGAATGAAAATTGATCTGTTTGAAACATCTTTGATTCTGAGGACACTTAACACGATGGATACTGAAAGGAAATTTCCCCTTGTGGGAGACCTGGAACAAAGTATCACAGTTTACAAGGGTTTTCCCATTTATGATTGAGGTGAATATGCCTTTCTCATGGAGGCTGATCATTCTGTGGAAATCTTTTCCCCAGCGAGCAGTGGAGATAAGGTCCTTGAATATGTTTAAGGCTAATTATTAAATGCCTAACTGACAGGGGAGTTAAAGAGTATTGTGACAGACAGGAAAGCAGAGACCACAATCTGGTCAATCACAACCTAAAAGAATCACAGAGCAGGCTGAGGAGTCAAATGACCTACGCCTGCTCGTATTGCTTATATTCTTATGTTATTCTGAAATTGTGACCACTCAAGATTCTACAGAGGAAACATCCTCCCAGAATCTTTACAGTCAAACCTCTCAGAATTGTTTATGCACCAATTAGCTCATTTCTTATTCTTTTGAATTCTAGACGATATAGCCCTGGTCTACTCAACTTCTGCATGCAGGATTTTCCCTCATGCAAGAAAACAACATAGGCGACCTTCATTACACTTGTTGTAAGGTCAGCATATGCTTCCTTTAATGAGTAGATCAACACTTGCACAATACTGTAGGTGTTGGTTCTTAAGGTTCTACTTAATTGTAGTAGTCTTCATTAACATGTATATGCCAATCTTTACGTAATAAAGTTAAACTTACTGTATCTGCTTTCCTAATTCCTTCCTATGCTATTGGCTAACTTTCAGTGACTCATTAACAGCTATACCAAATTGCTTTTGAATGCCGACATTTTCAGTGCTTTCACAACCAATCATTTTCACAGAGTGATTTTTTTTTGGGGCGGGGGGTAGATTAGAGGCGGAGGGGTAAGTTCAAAGTCTGATTTTCAGCTCAGAGGTTATGAACTGATTAGTTGTCTTTTATGTGAGCTAATGAATACAAGCCTTTTTTTAAACAAGGGATTTGACAGGATTCAAATGTTTTGAATGAGCTTTCATGAATGGAATTTTTAAAAATATTA
This sequence comes from Ginglymostoma cirratum, assembly GCA_024137785.1. Taxonomy (NCBI): domain Eukaryota; kingdom Metazoa; phylum Chordata; class Chondrichthyes; order Orectolobiformes; family Ginglymostomatidae; genus Ginglymostoma; species Ginglymostoma cirratum. The sequence continues at coordinate 17,837,280 of JAHRHZ010000268.1, forward strand.
TTAACTCTGTAATAGATATTTTGTAGTGATTGGAACCATGGGGAGGTGAATCTCACTGACCGTGAGGTTCTTGATTGGGGTTGTTAACCTGGGCCAATCAGAGAGCCCTGGCTAACCAATATAAACAGGATTCAGATGATCTCCTCAGTCTTGGAGCTTGATTTGAGCTGGCTGGTCACAGTCCATGCACGGCGTACATGGAAATAAAGGGTGACTTGGTGACAGGTTACTGGCCTCTGTGTAGTTATTTTGTATTTAGACATTTCATTTAGGTTATCTGTAAGTCTCCAGAGGATCTGTCCATAATGAATTTTGGGTAGGTTTACATTAAGTGTGTAACAGGAAAGGGTGGTATGTGGGGATCATGAGTTGGCATAGGATTATAAAAGGCTTTGGGCGTGATTGTGGCATACATTGACATAGGGTATAGTGGGTCACTGAGATGGGAAACATAGATGGGGCATATGGATTGGGTGGCGTCAAGGGATAGAAGGGGTGGGACTAGAGAGCTGAATGCTAAAGTAAATAGCTCGGATGCAGTCCGAAAGTACCAGGGCAAATCTTTTAAACAATCCACCTTGCTATTTAACAGCTCCTCAGGCCAACTCCAATCAGCATGTGTCCTGCACACATCACCCCAGTATGAAGTTCACACCATTTAGGCAATTATTTATGAGGCATGTGTGGTTCCTGGGAAGTTAGGAGTGAAAATCCAGGCTTTGGTGCATTACAATGGATACAAATCACATAAACCTGTTCTGAACTAGAGCCATTTTTTTGCTGACTCCTGCAGGATTTTCATAATTACCTGGAGTTTCCAACATTTGCCATCCAAGGTTATGGTGGGAGAGTGGGAGATGCCTTGACAAAGATTACTAGTGCAAAGTTTATCTTATCATATGATGTGGCTATTATTTAATCACTGTCAAATAACCTTCAATGTGTATTCTAGAGTACATTAAACAGTACTTTATTGGACAAAATCCAAATTCGTATAATATTTTAATAAAACAAATGAAGATTTATGGAAATTCTATCCCAGAAAGTGCATCTGAATTAATTTACGGAGGGAATGATGGAACATTCAGGGTAATGGGCACTGAAAGGAAGCGATAACAGCTGATTAACAGCATAGATAACACCAAATTTGAAATTAAAGCCCTCAGTTTAGTACACTAGTAATTACATGCAAAGCTAAATAAATCAATTTTGTTCACTTCAAACATGACTGGAATTCTTCTATGTCCCAGCTTTGGGACCTCAATTATTGCCTACCTCGGACTAATTATTTAAATGCCCTGTTGGCAGAATTTTGAGTAAAAAGTAATTATCTGATGATTTTAACTCACCTATTTGTGAAATATGCACAAATAAACACTGTAAAATTATCCATCTGTTTAGGCTGCATGGAAGATGAGAAGATCACATTGCTATTGTGGTGAGGTTCTTTACTGAAGCTGAGAATAAGTCTGACATTGAAATAATTCATTGAAGTGGTTGGAGGTTTGTGTAGAAATTGTCTCCAGCACAGATCACTTAGACAAATGACCTGTTTATGTGTAAATCTTAATATCAATGAACCTGCAAACACAAACTCAGTGGCAGAAATGTGCATTGCCAATTTTACAATAATTTTGCAGTTTTTTGTTGTACTTATGTGGTGGCACGGTGGCTCAGTGGCTAGCACGGGCGACTGTGTGGAGTTTGCACATTGTCCCCGTGTCTGTGTGGGTTTCCTCCGGGTACTCCAGTTTCCTCCCACAGCCCAAAGATGTGCAGGCTAGGTGGATTGGCCATGCTAAATTGTCCGTAGTGTCTAGGGTGGGAAATGCAGGGATATGGTAGGGGGTGGGTCTGGCTGGGATGCTCTTTGGAGGGTCAGTGTGGACTCAATTGATCAAATGGCCTGCTTCCACACTGTAGGAATTCTATGATGCTATGATTATTTAGATGAGGGACACTGGTTTTAGAAAACTGGAATATTTTCGATGTCAGACTTATTCTCAGCTTCAGGAAACTGGAGTACCCGGAGGAAACCCACACAGACACGGGGACAATGTGCAAACTCCACACAGACAGTCGCCCGTGCTAGCCACTGAGCCACCGTGCCACCACATAAGTACAACAAAAAACTGCAAAATTATTGTAAAATTGACAAGACACATTTCTGCTACTGAGCTTGTGTTTGCAGGTTCATTGATATTATGATTTACGTATAAACAGGTCATTTGTCTAAGTGATCTGTGCTGGAGACGATTTCTACACAAACCTCCAACCACTTCAATGAATTATTCCCAGCCTGCCCCAATATCCTTCTGTTTCTTGCATTCTCAGCTATGCGTCGTTACCCCTCAAACTGTTGATTTCTAAACATTTGCCCTCTTTGACTGAACTTTCAGGTTTGAATATTGTCACAGCTCTCAGTGCAAACAATAAGATGGGTAGGACATCTACACAGCAGTTATAACTTGGTCAGGGCACCACACTGGCCATTTCTGCCTCAGAGCTTGCAACATGAATAATTTAATTCCTGACCTCACTTGTAATCCCAGTCCCCTGTTTGGGAAGCCCTACCTTAAATACATCAATGCTAACTGCTTCAGTCACTTCATGTGACAACTTCCACACCCTCACCACTCTTTGTGTAAACATAATTCTGCTCATATCTTTATTTGATCTATTAGTAACCATCTTGTATTTATGCCTCTTATTCTGGAAGCACCCTCAATTTTTTTTTCACATCCGCCCAATCAATAATTTAAAAGGAGTATTCTATTAGTTTTTGTTACAGCCAATAAAACCACCATGTTCAACCTCCCCTCATAATTGCATGCTGTCTTTCCACTAACACGCTTATAAATATTTTCTGTATTTTCTCGGTCATTTTTGTAGAATGTACAGTAGTCCACACAGAATGCTTTCAGTGTGGCTGAGCCAAGTTTTTGTTATAGGTTCACTGTTACCTCGCCGTTACTGTATTCGACTGAACTAGAAATGAACCTTATTACCCTTTCTACAGTCACATGTTCACTAACAAAAGAAGCATTTGGGAATTAAATCAGGTTTAAAATGCACCATCATTTTATTAGTAATGCATCATCACAGAGATTTAGGTGCTTGGGGATGAAGCCAAAACAAGTATTGACGCATTTCAAAGCAAATTGAAAAAGTTAAGTTAAATAGGACATCTTTGTCACCTATAATAAATTATTTATTTTGTAATCATTATAAATTATCAATACTCTGTATGCAGCTTCGAAATAATTATCATTTTCACTATACACATCTTACACATCTTCCTATTTGTAAATGGTGATACTGGTGTTACTTATTTGAGGTTTACATTTAAGTTGGAGGAGTGCCATCATAACTAATAGCAGTTCCGGGATTCAAATATGGCAATCTATTCTCATGAAATACAGTAATTGAAATCAGGGGAGGGTCAATTGTATTTATTGTGCAGTAGTTATGAGGTGGCCTCCACACAAGAAATTAATTTTTGGTGAAGTCATGAGAAAAGAGCCAAATCATTGGGCTCTGGGACAACTACTTGAATTTTGTTCAACGATTTACTAAACTTTACACTTATCATGCTGTTTCATGATTTTAAGACTATAATGTTATCTTTCACAAGTTGCTTGCAAAAACTGAAAGCTAACATCCTTGCTATCATCTCAAACTCCTCCATGGGACTTTTGAAAATAACATTAGTTTCAACAGAGGATTTAGAAACTACATTATGATTTGGTTTCTGTAGAATAACTGATGATCCAAATAAAAACCAAAGGAACTGCGGATGCTGTAAATCAGGAACAAAAGCAAAGTTGCTGGAAAAGCTCAGCAGGTCTGGCAGCATCTGTGGAGGATAAAACAGAGTTAACGTTTTGGGTCCAGTGACCCTTCCTCAGAACCCTTCCTCGCTCTGAGGAAGGGTCACCGAACCCGAAACGTTTACTGATGATCCAAACCACTTTTGGAAAAATCTCCACCTCTGCAGAATTTTATAGGCATTTCTAACAATGTATACAATAGGTATGTTGTTAATCTTGTCTTTACATGAATACATGCATTTTCCAATGAAACAGTAGTGCAAAAGCAGAAGGGCATGAGGTCTGCCCCCTAAGTATGAGTTCCTCATTACCTCCCACCCCTCACTCCAATTCCATTTCTCCATTCTTCTTTCACCCCTTTAAACTCTCTATATTGCATTTCTTACCAATCACCACTTTATGATTCAGTCCTTTCTCACCCCATGCTTTATTTTCCAAACTTTGTTCTTTCATCAACAACTTAAACTTGTTTACGTAAGCAAAGAGACAAATCTTACAGCACACTGGCAGACGCCAAAGAATAAAGATCAATGAAAGCTAAAAGTATAATCTGAAAAGTCATAGAGACATTTCATTTCAGCAGATAAAAGATTTTAAGTGGAAAAACAGTGAATAAAATAAACAGTCATGGCATTAGTCACTCTAATAAATAGTCGGAACATCTGTCTTTCATTGGAGTTGGCTCCCATTGCCTGATATCTAATTACAATGGCATGGTTATCATCTGCACTGGAAAGCCACCTTTTTCACGCACTTGTTTCTTGAATCTCTTCAAAATGAATCCAGAAAATATCAGATGAGATGAACTGTTGTGCTGCTTTATTTTGTAGCTAGTAACATTGAGAGCAACAGCCTGGAGAAAATTAATTGAGTTCTATTTGTACACTTGTTTTCATGTATTAGTACAAAATAATTAATTATGCAATCCTTCCTCTAAGCAGCAGGTTTCCTAATTTGAATTAAATGAGTTTGACTGCACCTCCGTCCATTCTAATCCCCATGGCTTTGTTCCTGACCTGTCTCACAGTTACTGCTCAAGCTATGTTTTATCTCTTGCTACACTACCAGAAAAGGGAGACCTCCCAAAACGACTGCTGAACATGTGACCAACAACTGCCCAAAATGATCTGTGAAGTGCTGGTTAATTTACAAAGGCAATGGGCAAAATGCTGCATTACAGGCCCTGATATTTGTAAGCAGAAAGGAAGCTTTGGGGTAGGGGAGGGAGTGAGGAATACCATAAAATTTCCTGGAATGTGTAGTGCTTGCTGAATGAAACAACAGGACCTTAACAGTCAATTTCCTGGGAAGGGGTGAGAGAGCTCACAGACCTGTATTTGGGAGTGAGCTGGGAGTAAGAGGAAGAGTGACTGGGAGGAATTGCAAGGTTGGAAGATCCACTGTCTCATACCTCCCTTTAGCTGCCATATTTCCTGAGCTCAGAAAAAGAAAAGCTCATTAAATTACATTAAAGTTTTCTTGCAAAATTTGGAGAAAGTTTCAAATTTGTAGCTTTATTTGCCAAAGCAACAATAATGATCAAGCGTACCAGGACCTAATTAACTGGTTGTGATGTGCTTTGGGCATCCTGGGTGCAATAATCTGCTGCATAAATGCAAGCTTTCTTTCCTAATTTAAGATGGAACTGTGTAAGAAAAGGCAATGGAGCTAAAAGTAGAAGCATTACCAGACCTGAAGTGTACGCATCCCAGAATACTAAAACAATTTTCAATCAGGCCCTGTCTGTCTGCAACAAGGGCATTAGCCAACTGGAAAGCTAAAAGGTCACTGGGCCCTCAGCCAGGAAGTGGACTTGAATGAATTTAATTCCTGCCAACCATCATTTTTGCTGCAGGGAAGAGAATTAGAAGTTGTATCCAAGGAGGCAACTGAACAGCTAAATGGGAAGATAGAAGATCTTTTTTACATGGGAGATTTTTAGGAATATAGGATAGCCTCATCACAAATTTATGCAAACAAATATGATCTTCTGGTCAAATAAAAACCAAAAGAACTGCAGATGCTGTAAATGAGGAGCAAAAACAAAATTGCTGGAGTTCCTCAGAGGAAGGGTCACCGAACCCAAAACGTTAACTCTGTTTTATCCTTCATAGATGCTGCCAGACCTGCTGAGCTTTCCCAGCAACTTTGTTTATGATCTTCTGGTCCTTTAAGTGACATGGGCAATGGTGGGAAATGTGGGAAAATACGGTGTAAAAATCAAAATGCCAAGAAATGTATTTTCCTCTTAAGGTTTAATCACAAGTTCAGAACCTTGTTAATGAATGGCAGTTACTTCATTTCTGTGCATTAGTGTGTCACTAATAGCCAAATTCATTTAATTTCCATGCAACTTTCAATTCTCCTCTCCTTCCTCAAGAAAGTATACAATGTGAGTTCCTAATATGAACATTACAACAGTAACATGATAGCAGCAGCTCAATGCTTGCTTCTTGGGGCCTTCATCCAATTCTAACTTCGCTACAGTGTCCCTACATGCTCCAATGACACTCCCTTCCTCCACCCTTCATCAATGTAAGTCAGTGTCAGCAAAGCACCAGCATTTTCGTGCATGCGGTCGGATCAACTTTCACACCAGTTCAGCACTTCACTTTGGCACTCAGGGCATCTAAGATTTGCTTCTGCCAAACTCTATTGGATTTACTTCGAGGTTTTCAGCCTCTGTGGCTAGTATTGTTTCTTCATGCATACAAAGATGCAGCAGCTCATCACAGTTTGAGACACTGAACAGTCAGGAGATGAACATGTTGCTGTACAGAAACATGCTACATCAATATCCCACCTATAGCTTCTACCTGCAGCTTATACAGTCAGCACAGCAAATGCTTCAAACAAACAGCCACCTCTGAAAGTCAAAGGGGACCAATCCTTACGGGGGCCAAGAAGGATTGTAGTCAGTCAAGGAGTACACCCACAGCCAGGGGACAGATCTGATTCCAGGCCAGTGGTTGGCCACGATCAGTCATATGAATACGATGAGAATATGATTTAAATGGAGAAACACCCCAAACCAGTGCAGTACAGAAAGGTTTGGATGTTCATGATCTTAAAACATTAGCATGCAGGTGCTGCAGGTAATTGGGAAGGCCAATAAAATTTTGTCCTTTATTGGAAAGGGAGCTGGAGTTTAAAAACAGAGAAGTTTTGGTACAACTGGTCAGAATGTAGCTGAGGCTGCACCTCAAGATCTCTATGCAGGTGGGAGAATGAGAAATACCACCTCAATGAGGTAGGGTGATTTAATAATGAGAATGTTAATGCATGTTACAGATGTAACTAGATCTCTCACTGCTCATTAGCAAGCATCTCATCTCACTGTTCACCACTTAATTGGAAAAAGGGATCTTTTGCTCTTGACGCTGGGAATCCCCTTACTGCTGCTCTCACACATTTCTCCCAACTTTCTCACCACTGCCCACATCATTCAGTGACTAGGAAGATCCCATCCAATGGGTCACATTGCACCTGAACTAAATGTACAAGGATTCACATGTGTTCTCTATCTCTCATAACCAACGTCTTCCAAACAGCCATGCATTCTATTCCTTATCCTGATACCTTTTCTGTACAAATATGAAACAAAGTAGTCTCACCAACTCTTATAATTTATCACCCACCCACTCATACTCTTTGACTACCTATAACGTGAACCCTCATGTTAGCATGTGCCAATCATATCACACGTGTGGATTTTGAGTTGACATTACAACTGTCGCTGCCACTGCTGCTAGGACCAGCAGAACATGAATAAACATCTTAAAGCAGAGTTTTGAATGTTGCCATGCTTCTCAATGGTAAATGCAGAACACAAAGTCGCTCCACATCAAAAGGACAACTTTATTTAACAACTGATGTATCATCCCGGACCATCCTGACCCAATTAAATGACTCAATTGATGCCTTAAGTGAGTGTTATATCAGGATTGCCAACAAAGTGGACTCCAAAGGAATATTCAATATACTGAGAGAATATTATTTTACTGTAACTCAATGTTATGTCTCTAAGCCCTCTTCCTTCCAACTCTGCAATATAATCTTTCTCACACTTAAATGTATTTGACCAATCTCAAAATACTAAGTTGGCAAATTCCTCTAACTCAATATCCCATAAGCCCACATCTCTAGTTTCCTCTATATTCCTTTCACAGAGGCTGAGTCTTCAACTACCAAACTCCTGTTCAATACAACTCAGTTGTATCCTTTTGTTCTCCTTTAAGAACTTTCTGCAAACTTTTCTTTTGAATCAGTCTTTCCATAATTTTTCTGACCCTATTACCATCCCACCTCATTCAATACACAAGATTAAATGATGATTAACCATGTCTCCATTTGTCTTTGTTAAATAATAATTATTAATTCAATTGAACATTATTGCATGAATTCATTAGCACAGAAAACTGACATTTATACCCTAAAATATATGTTTTAAACAGTTAATTACAATCGCTTTGATTGCAAGTCAGATTTTACTGATACATTGGCAGCAGAAAAATATTCAGTGCTATCACTTTTAATTACAGCAGCCCAGCATGATGAATGAACATACAAATACAGGAAAGAGCATCAAATCAAATTCTAGAAACTAAGAAATAATTGACATCTCCCATTCAGATTCATGAATGAACACTGTCCATAAATAAAGCAAAATGACCACCACCCATGTACATAAAGTTTAACATGGTTCATCACCTTCAGAAAAGTTAATTGGATTCTCCTGTTTATATTAAGTACAATGACTTTTATGTCAGAGAATAGAGAGTGAATAATTGGCATTCTCTTTGTTTTTGCTTTCAAAAAGGTGACCATGGGAATATTTGCATCTCTTCAATGTAGCAACAGGCTGGTGTTACCCC
>JAHRHZ010000268.1:17845993-17856972 GCA_024137785.1 Ginglymostoma cirratum
GGGAATATTTGCATCTCTTCAATGTAGCAACAGGCTGGTGTTACCCCCTTAGTGAGAAAGCACTTAAGTCTTGTGTCAGCATTGGTTTACTCAAAATAGTGACCTTTGCAAACCCTGTGTTAATGAAGTAGGGTTGCTAAAGTCAGGGAACTCCAACTACCTCCTCTGTAATTTCTTTTTCAAATTGACTCTCTGATTTTTCATTCAAACACTTCCTGAGGTGATACTTCATGTTAAGCTATATCTCCATGCATGGTGGTCATTTTATTGTTCCTAAAGAACAAGGAGGAAAGTGAGTGATGTTGGGAGCCAAGTTTAAGCAGGCAGGCAATGTTGAAAGCAGGATGCCACAAAACATGACAGCACATACTGAAAGAAGTGCCTCTTATTTTCTGACTTTGTCCATGTAGTCCTTTAAAATTTGCCTGCCACATTCTGCCATGTTATGGAAATGATCAGTGCATTATTCAAGTCAATAAGCTTGTTAACAAGCCTAAGTGGCATTTAATTACTGTTAGTATGGCAAGGGAGAGTCGATTTTAGGACCCTCCCATCTGTTGTATGATGGAGGTGGATGAAAAGCTGGTGAGATAGCCACCTGACTTATTTTAATTGCCCCTTTCCCACTGAAAAACACCTGGTGATCACACATAAAATCTAGCTCAGAGACACTGATTAGTTGCAGATTGTTTCAGCAGCGAGTTCAGTTCCTCATAAATGTTTGGACTTAAAACTTTAACTTTGTTTCTCTCTCCACGCATACTGCCAGACCTGCTGAGTTTCTCCAGCATGTTGTTTTTATGTCAATTCACGCATGATAGTTTGAATGGTCTCCTTCTGTGCTGGTAAACCTCTATGTTTCTATATATCAAAGCTGGAAAAAAGTTATTCCAGGTGAGACATTTTCCAGATTCTTTGTTGATCGACACAGTGATGAACACTGTTAGAGCCAGTTACTTATAATAAAATTGTCTCTTCAAACTTGTTCACATATTTGTAATACATCTTTTTTATCTTGCACAAACTATGTGCATGTTTGTCAATTGCTATTCCCTTTATCAAAAGATTACCTGAAAAGACAAGTGTAAATTTCTGCAGAAATGCAGGCTTGTCACACATTCACTTTCTTCAGAAGATGTGATCACACCAACTGTAACAGTCTATACTTTGAATTGTCAAAACTCACAGAACGTTTCAGCTTGTCATAAACATTCACTGAAGGGAAATACAGTACATTTCAAAATCGGAAGAAAAATGTTCGAACCACCGAGACATGCATAAAAACCAAAGAAGCATTGATTTGAAAAACAAACCAGCTTTCCATCTGTTCAGGGACAGAACAGTTGTTGCTTTTGTGGATGCAAATGAGCATTTTACATTTCTGTAGACTTTGCATTATTTATCACATTAACCACAGAACAAGTAAAATTATAGACTTCTTCTGGGAGACAGAGTTACAAGAGCCTGTGACCTGTCCACGTAGTTTGCTGTTTTAGTGACAATTAATGTGAAGTCTAAATTAGTACCAAACTATACTTTAGTGGTGTGGCTCATGCACATGAGGAATTCATTGATGTTCATTTCAGCAACACGTTTAGTGTTTAAATCCAGGAAACATTTATCACATTGCTCTGGAATAGATTTGACACAAGCCTCAGAAACAAAATACACAGATTTATCCAGAATTGAAATAAATATATTAATTAAAACAAAAAATTTGTTTTGCATGGTAACTACAAAGCACAATGGAAGACAAAAATGCCTTTTCTGCTCCAAAACAAATACTGCTCAGGATTATAAATAAAATGACTTTGGTCATCTCCAACTTAGTGGGAGGTCCTCCTGCTGTCAGCTGCACTCTAGAGTCCAACCGATCACAGCATACACCCGGGAGAATGTAGGTCAATAAATCTACAGTCAAGATATGATAGCCAGTTCCAGAAAACTGAATGTAGAAAGCCTTCATAATCTGTAGAAGGAAGAGTCTTTGAAATGAAATTGGATGTCCTGTTCATCTGGATCGCATACAGGTGACACTTCCAATATAAAGCTTGACTGTGAGCCACTTTGAAATACCACGAGGATGTGAAAAGAGCTATACAAATAAAAACACTTCTTAAACTCTCCTCTTGCATAAGGGATTAACGTATTTCAATACTTTGTTCCCTATGATAATCATTTTTTGCAAGAAACAGATCCTGTGGCAAATATTTTAGCATAAATTAGCTACAAGGGGTATATTTACACATATTGCTAAAGAAATTGGTAACTCTTCAGTTCCAGTATCAGTCCGTAAACAAAGCTCAGTCAATCCAATCTACCTAATTTATCAAGTAGATCATAGGATCCTGAATGTTTGCTTTGTGTGAGAACAGTAACTTGCAAAGTCACATGCTATCTCCATTAATCTGTCAGGCTGTAAATATAACTTTTCATTGATGTGAAGAACTTATCAGTTATAAAAAAACTCGTAGGAGTAAGATTCTAAACTGCTTGCGGTCCATGATAAAGCCAAATGCTCCAGCCATGTGTATGCAAAGTTCTGTCCTAGAAAATAGTGAGAGTTGCACCCAAGCAGTATAACTCTGGTCTTATATCTTACAGTGTCAAACTAGTAGTTCAATAGAGTTACAGCCTTAAATTTCTCCTCATAAGAAATCAACTCCAGAAGTAGTGCCACATCTCTACCTATCTTTACCTTCTCTTTTATTAGGTTTTCACAGATCAGCATGCTTTGCATAATATAATCCTAGCATGCATTTATTTCTGTCAACAGTTATCCCTGTGAAAATTGTTATGTTTATTACTAATTAAATGGATTTCTTTTTGCGTTAACCAACACAATATTAAGCATATACATCCACTACAGAAAGAAAACACTCCCAAAATCTTAAATCTTTCTGAAGGTACATTATTGGTTTGTTGTTGCCTTTCAGCCAAACCTTGTGTATTACAAGAAGGATGGAAATTCCCCTAACATATTGATTTTCATTTTGATCCCATCTTAAGTCCCAAGGACAGGGTTATGTATATTTTAGGAGAAGATGCCTCTTTTTATAGTGAGGAAACAGAGGTAACCTCCCAGCCTAAAGAACAGAAACTCTAAGTGGCACTTTATTATTCTAAGAAGGGAAACCAGAGGTCATATCTGCCAAAATTGTTGGTGAGGTATTTTTAAGCCCTTCATCGACATTCGTTCTGCCTGAACTTGTGGTGGCTCCTTCTATGCTGTCAGTAATCTGACTCAAGAAATGGAATTTGTAGACTGTTCTTCAATATATCCAACGGCCAAGTCTTAACACAGTCTTCATAGTTCATAGGGGGAACTGCCAAAGCATATGGCAATTAGTTCACATATATGGTCTGTGCAGCATTCAAGTGTTCAACAGACTAGGCAGGACCACAATAAAGGAGCCGTCCAGGTTGGATTCAAGCAGAGTAGCTGACCTAAATTTACAATTAGCCACAAGGTCACCCAGCACTTGGCTAAGTCTAAGGATGCTTGACCTAAACTCAACAGAGTGTGAATTGGACACTGAATGTTCAAGATGGCTATGCCTTGGAATAAGGAAAGTTGATGCTTCACATGGGTTAACAGCTGTTATATAACATAACTGGTTAATAGATCCAAGCACAATATGTCTTTACTGTCTTTTCTACCACTGCACTCTAACAAATAGATTTTATGGCTCCAATGACTTTAAACAGACTATTGACATTATCCATTACACGGTGAATATCACAAAACTGGAGCTGGTAGACTCATATCAAAGTACAAAAAGATTTATGTTTCTACCACTTTCCGTGAATATCGTGTTGCCTTAATCAAATGATTTCAAAAACATTTTAGGGATACAGTCTGGAGAGTAGAGAAATATTTACAAGAAATTCTTCATTTCTATCAGAACGATCCACTAAGCATTCCAATGTCATCGTTTTGCCACAATGTAATAAAATGCATAAGTTGACCATCACAATACAGTATAAAACGTATCATATAATTTTACATCAAAACATATATTAATAATGGTAAAAGATAAATGAATTATTTTTCAATGAATTATGACCATAAACAACTTGATTATAAGAACGAAAGTAAAAGAAAACAGGTACAATGTAGTGATTTTTTTTCCTCACAGGCACTCTGAAACACTGTTGGATAATAATACAACAAGCTTTCCCTTTGTACCATTTTATTTCCTGAAAAACTGAAGAAAATGAATGACTTCAGCTTTCCATTTGCCTTGATTTAGGTAATGTAATATACTGTAGCACTAGATCTCAGTTTATCTGCTGCTCAAAATAAAACATAATTTAATACTGGCTTTGACCTTTCATGTTTACATTAAGATTGTGAGATTTTTACTGCTTGTACAAAAGTCAAAATAAGAACAATATTTCAAAGATTTTTAAATTAATAATACATAAAAGGTTACGCTACCATAATTAGGAGAGTTCTGGGTCTGCTCATTCCGTCAGATTCATCCAGTGGCAAAAATTCAAGTGACAATTGCTCCTGGTGCCGGGTGCAGATATGTGCACAGTTCCTATGAACCACGGAACGAAAGGCTTCAAGCAGAACAATGCTGGCAGTGCAACCCATATCTGCATCCTGAAGCCTACAGGATTACTTTTTCAATGCTCATGCTATGTCTGAGAGACACTGGAACCTTGTCCCTGTAACCAGCCTACATTGCAGCTGCAAGCACAGATTTCCAATCCAGATCAGCCTTCAGGTCAGCTGACAACAAGCAACTACATTGCTTTGATGCACTATAAAGTAATGCCAGGGCACAGCTGGAATATGGTGTACTAAAGTGCACTCCATTCCGTAATAACCAAGGTTCAATCAGTGTTTCTAACACTAGGGTATCTGAATTTTTAAAGCATTCCATCATGTGGGGATTTATTTTGCAAAAGGGTATCTAATCAAGTAATGACTACTGCATAAAATTGAAATAATTATAACTGATAATATTCATCACAAGGTGATGATAACAACGCTGATGAAGTGGGCATCTGATGCAGTTGCTCATATTAACATTAGAATGTGCTTTAGGCTCTATGAGTGTTTTGTTTCTCTCATTTTGAACTCCACAGTTCCATGTTAGAAAATTATATTCCCTAAACAAACAGCTCTGGTGTTACTTGTGCAAATTTCTTTTCAATGGCTCGGTTGTTTTGAGCCCACACATGCAGATGCTTTGCAGACTAATCAATTTTAAGCAAATGCAGAGGGCTTTCTTCCATGAAGCATGGACCAATTAAATTTCACAGTGAACTGCCACAGCATTCTCTCACAAACAAGCCGAGATGGAAGACTTTGATAGGCTAATGCCAAGAAATGCATAATTATTGGAAGATGTCGCTGACAGTTAACAGCTTACAACTGTAAAGCTTTTAGGAATATAGCCTACTGTATTAATGAGATGCTAGAAAGCTGTGTGATGATTAAGATCTGAAGCAGTGATCGCTACCATTTTTATTTTACATTGTCAAAGGCATACCAGAGCTTGCAGGAGTATCTCCTGGAACATGACCATTCCTTGAGAGAAATCACTATGCTGACTGAATTTTTACTTTGTATATTTAACAATAATGACTTACATTTATATGATGCCTTTACCATAGTGAAATAACCCAAAGAACTCAAAATACTTCACAGAAGTATAAACAGTTAAAATCAAACACCAAGCCAAAGAAGAATAGATTGGACAAGCATCCAAGGTTTGATCAAAATGTCAAATTTTAAGCAGTGTCTTAAAGTACGGTGTCCATTTACAACACTGTGTCATTTAATTAATTCCACAGTGTCAATGAATGGATTAGACGATAAATTGTATCACATTATATGCATAAAAATTATATTTAAAATCAAATCTAATCACTTTCTGAAGTGCAGCCTCTGGGAGTGATTAATAGGGGAATTTACCCAATCTTTTCCAGGAATGGAAAGCCCTTGATAGGAGCTGAGCAAGATAGAGAGGTGTAGAGATTTCAGGATGGAATTCCAAGCATAGAGGCTAGACAGCTGAAGGAAAAATAGCCAAGGATAGGCAGAACTGGGACACTGCACAAGAGATGAGAGTTGGTTGAAAACAGAATTGGAGGATGATAATAGAGCTGAAGGAGGTTGCAGTGATTGCAAGACACCTGCCATGGAGGGATTTGAATCAGGATGAGAATTTAAAATTGATGGGCACGGAGTCAATGGTGCTGTATTTCCCTATATTACAGCAGTATCACACTTCAAATACTTCAGCAGCTGTGAAACTTCACTGAGCAAAATGCAGCTTAGGCAGAGACATTTTGACACATCAACTGGAATTATATCCATCATAATCTGGATTTTATGATAAGAATGTCAATAAACTACTCAGAATGTCAATAAACAATAAACTACTCCTTGCAATTCTCAACCTCGTAATGGTACTTATGTGATTGTAGATATCACTATTTAATGTATCATTGTTCCAACATCAGTTTAGATGAATGGTAATGAGCAACACAGTACATTCTCAGTATTTTCCTCAGTTCCATTTATAATAGTGACTTGAGTATGGTTAATATAATAATTTGGATTGGATACATCCAAAGACAAGATCGTAAAAATGATATTAAAGTATTTTATATGCCAAGTAAAGCAAAAATGCAAAATGTTTGGTAAAACAAAAATAACAAGGGCATAAGCTCTGCTGAACTTCATCAACAAATTTAATCTGAATTTCTATCGCAATTACTCTGTTCAGACGGCATAACAGGAAATTGGAAAAATGATTTTGAAGATTGAAATAGATTGCAACACCTGATTCTATTTGCTGCACAACCATATTGTTATCAACCTTGGGGGCATTCTAACTTCCTGTGTCTGAGAAATATATTTTACATGGGGACTATCATTTATATACACATACATTTGTTAAAATGCAAGACACTGTGTGAGATTAAATGAAATATCACTGGCTTCAGAGGTGAAGTCCTCATAGTTTCACAGGACTGCTTCCTAATTAGAAAGAGACAGCCGGTGGTAAGTTTAGTCTGAGGGTTACCACACCTCAGGTAAAGGATAGTCTTCAGAAGAGTGGGCCTTCCTGGTAACTTCAGCCAGTGCAAGAATTGAACCCCAGCTGTTGACTTCACTTAATGTTACAAACTAGCTGTCCAACCAATTAAGCTTGACAGCCCTCAATTGTATCATAACTATTGGTCAATAACTTAAGTGGCTAAATACAAAGAAAAGTGTCTGTATACAGTGAGACAGATACAGTGATCACCTCCTCAAGCCCAGAAATGCCAGCAGGTCCCAGAAGGTCTGCCCTGTTTCCAGAGAATGGCACCAAAAGGCCACCTCATTAGACCGGTCCAGGCCAGAAGAAAATGGCAGCACAAGTGGCAGTGGCCTACACAAAATGAACAGCAAACAGTGCTGCATAAAAAATGAATGATCTTTCTACACTCTACAAGGGTGAGTGGCACCATTTTCCTTCTGCTACTTCACAATCATAGAGGCATCATTCAGTTTAACTCTGGCTGCCAGACATATCTGATATATCCCACAATCCTCAGTATCACAAAGATAAAGAAATTAAGAGGTAATGTTGCTGTAAGTGGTGCATTTGTGGCCTACTTGATCTTGGTTGATAGTTGGTTTAGCTACATCAAGAAATGTATGATGGGATTTCGTATTGGCAGAACTTTTCCAGGCTGTTGCCAATTGGTTTGATGGGTAAAGCCCAGTCACTTATATTATTTCACGATCCTAACATGATCCCATTCTCGCCAGCTTTCCTCAGGTGTGGTATATCAGGTAGGAATTATGAGGTTTTATGAATACAACATAAATAGATGCCTCACTTGAAATATACAGTAGTTCATCTAATTTATAGACTAGTGGTAGAAACAGTTCACAAGTTCAAGTATTACCATTATATTTTCCTCATGGTTATGAAAATATTACTTTACAACCAGCATCTACTCCATCATGTAACATGTATTCCAAATCTCAAAGGCCAAAGATTGATAAATGAATGTACGTCTTCAAAAGCCTATGAGCCTCACTGCCTGAATGCACAATGCATTTACAGAAGGCTTCTGTTTGCATACTACAAGTTCCAAACTCCCTTAGAGACTGGAATGTAAATGTAGTTTTCTAAATGCAAAGCAATTGAACACAAGAATGAAATTACAGGCTTTTTTTTGGAACAGTAACAATGAAGACACATGCTTGATAATTCAGTGCACGCCAGGTAATGGCATCCTGTCAATGAAAATAGTCACTTATAAAGAACACTACCACAGGCACCAATTAACTCCCCATAGAATCTTGTCTCTGATTAACCAAAACAACGAGATAAATTGAATAATTTGCTCTTTTAGCTGCTCCCATTAAAAGGCTTCATCAGCATGTCATAATGCACTATTTAATTGTAAATTGGTTTCCTTGCTGTAATCCACAGAATTGGAAAATGCTGGGTAAAAAAATTGCTGATAACACTTTGGCCCATCATTTTTTATGAAACAATTTTCATTTCAGGTAGAAATAATGTTAAATGTCTTTGTGTCCTTAGAAATTTCACATTGCTTCAAAAAGGGAAACACCCATCAGGTCAAATCTTCCCAGTCCCTGAATATCATTGGCAAGAAAGTTGGAAAAATAGTGTGAGATAACCAGTAATGAGATTCTCACGTCAGGAGCAAAATTGCCGATTCTCCAACCAAATTCTGAGAGGCAAGATGAGAGGTCTACTTACATCCACTTGTGTGGATTATCCTGTCATCATCATCTAACCTCAGCTCACCTATATGCCATTTTCCATCTTCCCACCTGCTGGATAGATACTAGACAGCAACAATTCCCAAATTGAAAGTCAGACCGGTTACCTGGTGATTCCAACTTGCCATTTACTCCTCTGGCCCCCTCCATGTTCTGCAGCAGTCACTAATATCTCAGTGCCCACTCCATGGGTAGCAACAGCCAAGTCTGCTCTTGTCCATGGACACTGGCATCAGGCATTTACCAGCCTCTCCACATTCTAATGGCACGTCCGTGTTCTACACTTGAATGCTGCACTTTGGAGCACACCAGCACCATTCATTGCAATGCTGCTGCCAGGACATGTTGGTCACAGGGGTGGGCACACAGATCATTGATTTGACCAGGGTGGATTTCAGGGTTCCTCACTTGCTATGTTAGTGCTTTACTCACGTTGACCCTTTACTTCAATCTGCTTGCCTTATCGTGCCATGTCTTATCTTTCTGTGTTTTGTCCCCTCAGGCAGAGTTTAATTGGCTCACTGTACTTCTGTCTTGACTTTCCTTTTAACACAGACACAAAGCCAGGCAACAATCAGTCAAGGTGGTAGACATATTGCTGTATGGCTCCGTGCCACATTAATATAATATTTGAAGCGTGCGCAGTAATAAATGCAGCAAACACACTCAAGTGTGTTTGAACCAAATGGCCATGGCAGAAACTCTAAGAGG
The DNA here is from genome assembly GCA_024137785.1 of Ginglymostoma cirratum. Lineage (NCBI taxonomy): Eukaryota > Metazoa > Chordata > Chondrichthyes > Orectolobiformes > Ginglymostomatidae > Ginglymostoma > Ginglymostoma cirratum. The sequence continues at coordinate 17,855,478 of JAHRHZ010000268.1, forward strand.
CATAGTCTTTAGTCTTAGCAAGGCAGAAGGCCTTCTGTCGGGAGGTGCCAGCGCAATAATTTAAGGGCAATGTCCACTATCAATCCAGGTGCTTCAATATTGTCAGTCAGCCACTTGGGCTGGTCTGGATCAGGAGTTCATTATCTCTACGTTCCAGAAGCAGGGCCATGTCAGCCCTATAAATCCAGTGTAACCAGTCCAGGGAGTCTTGGTAAGCCAGTCAGGGAGCTACAAACAAATCAATCCTCCCACCAGTCAATCTTGGGGATGGGTCTCAGTGTCTCCTTTGAGCGGGCTCAGTGGAAGTCAAGCAGAGTATCAGGGACCACTACTGTATTGGAGAAATTTGGCAAGTCAGTTCTGGGGATTGGAGGCAACATACCAGGATGCAGAGGGGTAAATAATTGTGAAGGGTAGAAAGTCCACATATAAGGGTGGGGGGGGGGGGAAGGTGGCAGAGAAGACGTGAGCTTTGGAGGACATGCGTGGCTGGTGCAGGAAGGGTCATCAACAACCAAACCCACCCTCACCTCAACCTTGAAGGGGTCAATGCAACATGAAGGTGGATGTAATAAGCTGTAGGGCCAGGGCTCAGGTGCAATGTTGAGAGAAAAAAAAAATCATGATTCAAAAAGGTATGCTAGAAGGTGCGGAAGCTCAGCTCTGATGGGCGCAACTAGTAGGGAATGTGAAGCAGTGTCCTACTGTACGGAAACAATCTTGATCATATCATTGGGCATTGTAGACTGAAAATAGTCATTTCTGTGAAGCAGGACTAAACACTGATCATACAAGTGTCACCTGTAGGCTGCAATTCACAAAAACAAACCCAGATCTGGTGGGGCTATTCAAGGGCACAAGGTTGATTTCCTCTAACCTTAAAATGTAAGTACTCACCAACATGCTGTTATATGTAGAGATAATAGGTACTGCAGATGCTGGAGAATCCAAGATAACAAGGTGTGGAGCTGGATGAACACAGCAGGGCAAGCAGTATCATAGGAACAGGAAAGCTTGACGTTTCGGGCCTAGACCCTTCATCAGAAATGGAGGAGGGGAAGAGGGTTCTGAAATAAATAGGGAGAGAGAGGGAGGTGTATAGAAGATGGATAGAGGAGAAGATAGGTGGAGAGGAGACAGACAAGTCAAAGAGGCGGGGCTGGAGCCAGTAGAGGTGAGTGTAGGTGGGGAGGTAGGGAGGAGATGGGTCAGTCCAGGGAGGACAGACAGGCCAAGGGGGCAGGATGAGGTTAGTAGATAGGAAATGAGGGTGCGGCTTGAGGTGGGAGGAGGGGATAGGTGAGTGGAAGAACAGGTTAGGGAGGCGGGGACAAGCTGGGCTGGTTTTGGGATACGGTAGGGGGAGGGGAGATTTTGAAGCTTGTGAAATCCACATTGATACCATTGGGCTGCAGGGTCCCCAAGCTGAATATGAGTTGCTGTTCCTGCAGCCTTCGGGTGGCATCGTTGTGGCACTGGAGGAGGCCCAGGATGG
>JAHRHZ010000268.1:17857072-17878345 GCA_024137785.1 Ginglymostoma cirratum
ATAGGGGGAGGGGAGATTTTGAAGCTTGTGAAATCCACATTGATACCATTGGGCTGCAGGGTCCCCAAGCTGAATATGAGTTGCTGTTCCTGCAGCCTTCGGGTGGCATCGTTGTGGCACTGGAGGAGGCCCAGGATGGACATGTCGTCTGAGGAATGGGAGGGAGTGTTGAAATGGTTCACGACTGGGAGGTGCAGTTGTTTGTTGCGAACCCAGCGCAGGTGTTCTGCAAAGCGGTTCCCAAGCTTCCGCCTGGTTTCCCCGATGTAGAGGAGGCCACAATGGGAACAGCGGATGCAGTATACCACATTAGCAGATGTGCAGGTGAACATCTGCATGATGTGGAAAGTCTTCCCTGCGGTTGCAGGGAAAAGTGCTGGGTGTGGTGGGCTGGAGGGGAGTGTGGAGCGGACAAGGGAGTCACGGAGAAAGTGATCCCCCCGGGAAGCAGATAAGGGTGGGGTGGGAAAAATGTCTTTGGTGGTGGGGTTGGATTGCAGATGGCGAAAGTGTCGGAGGATGATGCTATCTCCTCCCTGCCTCCCCACCTACACTCACCTTTACTGGCTCTAGCCCCGCCTCTTTGACTTGTCTGTCTCCTCTCCACCTATCTTCTCCTCTATCCATCTTCTATCTGCCTCCCTCTCTCTCCCTACTTATTTCAGAACCGTCTTCCCCTCCCCCATTTCTGATGAAGTGTCTAGGCCCGAAACGTCAAGCTTTCCTGCTCCAATGATGCTGCTTGGCCTGTTGTGTTCATCCAGCTCTCCACCTTGTTATCTCTGCTGTTATATGTAATTCTGCCTTTCTTGAGAGGTGTGGGGTTGGGAGGTCAAGGTACCAATAATCATAGAATGCTGACAATCTCTTGCTGTATTTGTGCAGCGTGGTTCAATGTATTCGTATAAGGTTCCTACATCAAACGTCCATGTAGAAACAGTCTATAGCCTTCCTGGTTAAAGTCCCCATATCCCAATATTTGGAGGACTTTGTAGAACCATAATTTGTGAGTGATGCAAATGCTAACAGTTCTTATGATTAAAGACCTGTTCTGTTTCTTATATCTCCTACACAGGCTCATTGGAGCCATGAAGAATGGATCCAGCCAGAAGGGTTATTGTCACAATGGCTAAGGGACGACAAAGACACAGAAATTGAAAAGCAACTGACGTTCCAGCAAGCCTAACACCAGCAGCAATTTCTCGAGGTCACCAAATAGCCTCCATATTGAGGAGTCACATCTGAAGATCCTCTCAGGATGCAGAGGAGGTGTAGGAGGGCCAGAGTCTATTGTTCTCAATGCCACTTCCTCTAGGTAAGAGAAGCGCAGTACCACTGCCGAATGAGGATGACCCTGACATTGCCACGGAACTATGCCAACTGCTGGAGTGAGACCTGTGACCTGAGGGGTATGTGGCCATCTTATCGCAGTGCCATCGAGGTGACAGCTGCACTAAACTTTCTGCAACCAGCTGCTCCTAAGGTGTCACTGTGCCACTGTGTGGTATCTCACACCCCTCAACCCACAAATATGATAAGGTTGTTACAAATACAAATTGTGCCAGATCATTACCACTTTGTCCTGAATGAGTGCAAAGCTGCAGCCCAGGCAGCAGGGTTCAGTAACTTGGCTGACTGCTGCCAGGGGCAGGGTGCTATAGACTGTACACACATTACATCGAAAGGTCCATTCCATAATATGGCCGACTGTAATAGAAAAGAGTTCCATTCTATCAATGTACAGGCCATCTGTGATCATCAGTACCAGTGACCATGGGAGCTCCTATGACACCTATATCCTTGAGAAGTCTCAGGTTCCTCCTTCATTTCAAGGGCTGGATGCCTTACAAGGCTGGTTACTGGGAGACAAGGGCTGTGACTATGGCTGATGACTCTTATTACAAAAGCCTTGACTGAAGTCAAGTGTAGATGCGATGCAGCCATTCTTTCATTAGCCATCATGGAGTAGATGATACATCTGCTGACGATGACATTTGGATATTTATTGGTCTAGGGGAAATTGCAGTAAACTTGAGACAGCAAGTTGCGCTCTACACAACTGTAATGGTCTCTGAAGACTGGGAGAGTGACAGCAATCTTCTGAGGAAGGTGAAGACAATGAGCAAGAAGAATGTCATCTTCTGCATGATAGAAAACTGATAAACACAATAAGCCAGGCAGGACACCCAATTCTAGAAGGTGTGAGCTGGTGCAGTGCTCACACATTGACTGTGAACTTGTTGTTGTTTGAAAGGCAAGCAGCCCCTACTGTTACCAGAAGCAAATAAAGCTTTGGTTTGTTTTTTTGCTGAGTAAAAGTGAATGTTTTCAACCAGTTGAAGATTTTCCAGTATTTGAAGAATACAAGGTCATTGGGCTAAATGGGCATGGAGCAAAGAGTAAAACTCCCTTAGATGGGATTCTAAGATGGGACAAGGCAAGAATGGATAAGCTAAGCTGTGTAGCCTGTTTCTTAAGTAGCATGGTACATAACTAATGAAGACAGTTTCAGAGAATAGCATTAAATATCTTGGCAGAGCTCAAACCTTCTATGAAACTCATTTAAATTGACACTTAACCGATGTTTGGCAAAATTCAGCCTATTGTGTTCAAAGTCCACAAACCAGACAGAAAATGTCAATAATTTTATCACATGACAAATGGAAAACATTCAGTTCGCAGAAGATGAAGATGTAAATTATCTTAGCAGAATTCCATGGTTCTGTGGCCATCCAAAAAAGATGTGATTTGGTCTTAGTAGTTCTTACATGTCTATGTAGGTTATGAAATGGTTGTTGTGTGTGAATAAAAATCCCCATGCTAATTTAAGACATTAGAACATCTTTATAAATTTCAGGTACCGGACAAATTATTTGTTACCTGTAGGAGATAATGAGAATTCCAGCAAGGCTTTGCACAGACTCAAGACAAGTACATTTTTACTCATGCTAAAATTCAACGGGAAGAAAGAAGACTCAGTAAGTTTATTAAAGTATTATAGGATTTAACCCAAGCTCCCAGTATCTAAAAAGAATCAAAATAATCATAACTTCAGCTTGCCACCAACACTTAAAACAGTAACGTTGGAACAATATATGGTAACTTTGCACTTGTAAATAAATTTTTGAAAAATGTACCCTATACTTGTAAAACAAACAAAAACTCATCCTCATCAATAATTGACCTTTTTGAGTCACAATCAAATAATCTCCATGTGGTGCCAGAAGACTGGAGGGCAGCAAATGTGGTTCCATTTTACAAGAAGGGTGGTTGAGATAAATCAGGGAATTACAGACCAGTGAGTCTCATATCAGTGGTAGAGAAAATTCTGAACGAAAGAATTAACTGCCACTCGGAGAGTCAAGGTATGATCAGGGATAGTCAACATGGCTTCATCAGAGGGAGGTCATGCCTAACAATTTTGATTGAATTTTTTTGAGGAGATGACCAGGTGTATAGATGAGGGTAGTGCAGTTGATGTAGTTTTTATGGATTTCAGCAAAACACTTGACAAGATCCCACATGGGAAACTGATGAAGAAGGTAAAAGCACATGGGATCCATCGTAACTTGGCAAGTTGGATCAAAAATTGGTTTAAAGATAAAAGACTGTTTGCATCGTTGGTGGCCAGTGGTGTACTGTGATATATATACATGATATATATAGAGAAGAATGTGGGGAGACATAATAAATAAGTTTGCAGATGACACAAAGATTAGCCAGATGGCTGACAATGAGGAAGAAGGTCTGAGGTTGTGGCAAAGATTACAAGGGCAGGGAGGTCTTGTTTGAACTTAACTGGACTTTGTTCAGGCCACAGCTGGAGTACTGTATGCAGTTCCAGTCACCACACTATGGGAAGGATGTGATTGCACTGGAGGGGCTGCAGAGGAGATTGACCAGGATATTGTCTGGGATGAAGCAGTTTAGCTAAGAAGAGAGGCTGGATAAACTTTGGCTGCTTTCTTTAGAGCAGATAAGGTTGAGGCAGGACCTGACACAGATATGGATAACATGGATAGGAAGCAACTGATCCCCTTAGTTGAAGGATCGGTAATTAGAGAGCTTAATTTTGTGGTGAAAAATAGAAGATTTAGAGAGGATTTGAGGAAAAACATGTTTCACCCAGAGGGTAGTGGGGATCTAGAATGCAGTGTCTGGTAAAGTTGTTGAGGCAGGAAACCTCAGGACTTTTGAAAAGTACCTAGATGTGCACTGGAAATGGCATAACATTCAAGGCTATGGGCCAAGTGCTGGAAATTGGAACTGGTGTAGATTTAGTTTTTGTCAGTCCAGACTCAATGGGCTGAAGGCCCTCTTCCACATTGTAGAATTCTACAATCACAAAACCTTTTCAGAATAAAAATATCTGCATAATGTTAATTGACACAGCACAGATATTGCTTGAAGGTTAACACCCAGTTGTCATCTGTTCTAGAACTCGAAAGAAACTACAGTATTCAAAATTGTGTCACTTAAATTGTAAGATAATCAATAAAATTTCTTTTCTTCAATATTTATTAAACAATGATAAGCATTTGGCCACATAAAATTCCTATGGGATCCTAATTTCTCAAAAAATATTCTCATTTATTAGAATGCATTTTTTGTCTGTAGTACCTTTCTGTTTCATTGTGTAGAAGCAAAAAGGATATTTTACTTATGACAGTATACGTGTAGGAGTTAAGCACAATGATAAAATATTTTCAGCTACCTTACAAGGGTATGCAAGCTTATCGACATTTATGCAAAATGCAAGTTTGCTTCAAAAAGCCTTTCACATTATAAACTGCCCATCTCAGCTTGATACTGGAAACTGAACCAGGTGGAAGTATTAAAGGAGCACAAAATTTCCAGGGAAGTGTAAGGATTTTACAGGTTTCTTAAAACCCAACAAGTGTAATCCATTCCACTCCAGCTCATTACAAGCTGCTTGCTACTGGTCATGGTTTAAATCACCACATTGATGACAAATTGGTCCCACAGCCAAAGAAGTCACTTCCTTTATTCATTAATGGGATTAGGGCTTCGCTGGCTAGGCAGCATTTGTTGCCCATCCCTAATTGCCAAGAGGGCAATTCAGAGTCAACTACATTGCTGTGGGTATGGAGTCATATGTAGGCCAGGCCAGGCCAGGTAAGGATGGCAGTTTCCTTCCCTAAAGGACTTTAGTGAACCAGATGTGTTTTTCTGACAATCAACAATGGATTCACGGTCATCACTTGTCACATCTCAAGCTGAGAGACACTCAGAATAACAAAGGCATTCTTCTGAAGAAGGGTCCCAACTCAAAACGTCGACCTTCCTACTCTCGCTGTATTCCTCCAGCTCCACAATGTGTTAACTTCTGCTGCTCCAGCTCCTTTCTACGGTGCTACAAAAGGTTGTGCTGAAACATTAAATCAACAGTTCCACAGACTGTTAGTTCCAACCAAACATGAAAGATGCAGCTTTCCTGCTGCCATCACCATTATCATGTTACAAAGATGGAAGGCTGGTTGGTCTTGATGCTGAATTGAAGAACTCACAAAAAGTGATAATCTCTGGTTTATAGAATTCTTATAGTAATCAATTTTTGAAATGATGGGGAAAGGATTCATGTATATTAATTGGGCAGGTTCAGTGCATTTGAGGACAGGGCTGTCATCTGCAACTATTTGTTTACACTGTTGTTGTTATTTACCTGGCTTTTCAGAAGTTCTGCTGGGGCTCCTTGATCCACAGCCAGTCAAATGTGGCCTTGACATCAACAGTAGTCATTATTACTTCACCTCTAGAATTCAGATCTTTTGTCCATGCTTAAACCAAGGCTAAAATGAGGTCAGAGCTGAGTCAGCAAAATCCAAGGTTAGTTATATATGTCAGCCCATTTGACATAAACCACAAATAGTCAGGTTCTGTTGAGTCAGATATCTTAAAGTATAATTACAATCCCAATGATTTACAATGTTATGATATCACAGGCTTACACACATAGAATTATGGAGTCATATAGCATGGAAACAGACCCTTCGGTCCAACCAGTCCACACCGAACATAGTCCCAAATTAAACTAGTCCCACCTGCCTGCTCCTGTCCCAAATCCCTTCAAACCTTTCCTATTCATGAATTTATCCAAATGTCTTTTAAATGTTATAATTGTACACACATTCACTACTTATTCAGGAAGTTCATTCCACACGCGAACCACCCTCTGTGTAAAATATTTGCCCCTCATCTCTTTTTCAAATCTCTCTCCTCCCCTGTTAAAAATGTGCCCCTTAGATCTTGGGGAAAAGACAACTACCATTAACTCTATCTATACCCCTCATTATTTCATAAACAGTGAAATATGTCCCAGCCTATCCAGCCTTTCTTTAAAGCTCAAACTTTACATTCCTGGTAACATTCCAGGAAATCTCTTCTGAACCCTCTCCAACTTAATAATGTCCTTCCTATAACTAGGCAACCGGGACTGCACACATCATTCCAAAAGTGGCTTCACCAATGTCCTGTACAACCTCAACATGACTTCCCAGCTCTTATACTCAAAGGAGGTTCTATGCCTACTGATGTTACTATTTAGACAAGTGAATATACTGGGTGTATTTCACAGCAAGAGTGGGCTGAAACTGATTAGACTGGAACATCACATTTCACATAATTGTATCAATATTAAAACCTTTCTAATGCATGTTTTGGGTAAGTACAATGCAAGCAATATTATTTGGTAATTGCCTAAACTGTGTATGCTTTTTAATGGCATTTTTTAAGGACCCCAATACAAGTTAAGATAAAATGAAACTGAAAACAGAAGTGTTGCAAAAGACTGCATTACTCACATTTTGAGAAAACCTACTTGTGCTAAAATCTACTTCTGACTAATCTGTTGCATCTATGTCAATGTATTTACATAATTACGATACTTAAACTGTTTTCTTGTATATGGATCCATCGTGAGCAATCATCTAACCTGCTTGCTATCTAGAACACAGAGGCAGAAATGGAGAAGGTTACTTTAACGGAGGCAGAACCACATGCACGCACAGGAAGAGAGCTTACTAACATCATAACCATTGCAAGGGGAATATGTGGCTTTAAAGCATGACATATCTTACACCAACAATGAGTTGCTTATATACATACCCCTTTTAATGTAATAAAATATAGTAAGGCACTTCACAAAACAAAGTTTGAGACTGAGCCACACAGGCGAGTGTTACGATGCAAGGCCAAAAGCTTGGTCAAAGAGGTGCTTTTTATTTTTAGAACATTTTATGAACAAGTTAATTAGGGCAATGAGGAGAATGTTTTCCATTTCTCATTGAGGATTTTCACTTTTTCCAGTTTATTTAATTTCTTTCACAGCCAAACCATTCATTCAAGCACAAATGGTGAAATCAGACCTCTAGGGTCCTGTAAATTTGTTCACAGAATACTCAAAGAAACAGTTAATTTTCAGTAACCTCCCATGGATGTGCTACTAGCCCATACCTGGTATGTGGCAGTGTTCCACTATTTCACGGTTCTATGTTATTTGTACTTTGACATGAGCATTCCAGATAGTTTGTTTGATATTGTGAAGCTTCTGATGGATGTTACTTCTAGCAAGAACAGAGACTTTCTACTCAATCCATTCAGAGATGTCATTACATCTAGCAAGAATACACCATTTCACATTAATTCTAATCATTAATTCTAATCAAGTACCTCCAGTGCCACAATATGGAAAGTGAAAGAAAGATTGGATTAATCAAACAACTGATGCTATAGCGCCATTGTTCTCTCTTGAATGTAAAGTTGAAATGATACTTTACCCCAATAATAACATGCAACAATTTATTTCATTCATGAGATCTGAATGTCGTGAGCCTGGCCATCTCATCCTTAACTTTCTTTGAAAGGCGGTCACGAGCAACCTTCTTTAATTGCTACATGTGGAGTATGTTCACGCACATCATGTTGTGATTAATGGAATATCAATCACCATAGCAAAGAAGGGGAAAATATAGACTGACTGTTTTATGAAATATGCAATGGACTGGTGGGAATTAGCAGAAACAATACCTAGTGATCTCCAGCAATGATAAAACAAAAGGTAGAAATTCACATAAATGACAAACTCCTTTTGTTTCTACAATGGTGTATTAACATTCTTTCTCCCATGTATAACTTCCCAATGGAACAAGCTGCCAAAGGAAATTGAATAGCCCTGTCACTTCAAATCCACAAGATCCAACTTCAGGTTATTTCCAATTATAAGTTTTCATTATTGGGAGGGCCATTTCAGCAGATAATGCCTGGTTCAACGAGCGCTGCCCATAAAAATGCTGGCAGAATACTTATAGTAGCTTTCGTTGCTGACAATACTAAAGATGACACAGCAGAGTATTACAGATTTTGGAAATTCTGCAGTGAATAATTCACCTTGTGCCTCCTGTCAACCAGCTACAAAGAACATGACAGGAGCTTGATGAGGTATTCTTTAAGTATTGGTTAAGTGCTACTCCAATAATATTAAAGAAGGTTGACAGTGTTGAGGATAAAGCATCCCACTTGATTGGCATACCAAGCGCCATCTTAAAAAGTCACTCCATGCACCACTGACACTCTCTGGCTATAGTGTGTATCAGCTACAAGATGCAGTGCAGCAACTGGGTAAAAGTCCTTCAACCGTCCAAACCAGCGATCTTTCTCACCTACAATAACAAGAACAGAGGCCGTGGAACACCACCCCCTCCAAGTTCCCCTCCAAATCTCACACTATCTTGAATTAGAATGATATTCCGGTTTCCTTACTATTATGGAGTGAAAAAGTCTGGATCTCTCTCCCTAACATGATGTGCGTGAACATACTCCACATGTAGCAATTAAAGAAGGTTGCTCATGACCGCCTTTCAAAGAAAGTTAAGGATGAGATGGCCAGGCTCACGACATTCGGATCTCATGAATGAAATAAATTGTTGCATGTTATTATTGGGGTAAAGTATCATTTCAACTTTACATTCAAGAGAGAACAATGGCGCTATAGCATCAGTTGTTTGATTAATCCAATCTTTCTTTCACTTTCCATATTGTGGCACTGGGGACACTTAATTAGAATTAATGTGAAATGGTGTATTCTTGCTAGATGTAATGACATCTCCAAATGGGTTGAGTGGAAAGTCTCTGTTCTAATGCTAGAAGTAACATTAATCTTTCATCAAGAATACAACATTAATTTATCTCTCATATGATTCATCTTGTAGCCACAGTATATAAACAGCTGGCTCAGTTCACTTTTTGCTCAATGGTAAACCCCAGGATGTTGACAGCAGGGTTTTAGTGATGGGTATGCCATTGAATGTGGGGGTGATGGTGTTGTCAGTCAGATTCACTGTTCCCAGAGACAGTAAATGGCTCGACTGGATTCATTCCACTTTTCGTGGACCAAACATACCTGAAGAATTGCCTTTCCAAGATATTTGCAGCTTTTGTCATTGCCATGATTACAGGATAACAGAATATTAAATAGATATTTTCTGTAAATTAAATGCTATTATGAAGCTGCACAAAATATCGTAAGAGGTCAAACATTAGTTAAGTTGTTCTAAAGTACAAATCAAACAAAATGATTCTTCAACAAAAACAGAAGTTGCTAGAAAAGCTCAGCAGGTCTAGCGGCATCTGTGAAGAAAAAAATCAGAGTTAATGTTTTGGGTCCAGTGACCCTTCTTTTGGTTTTTATTGAACTGATTCTCCATCTCTTCATACAATGTGAAATAAAGCGCTACCTATTATTATCATGAAAGTTGTGCACCGCCTGCCACCTAGTGCCCAATGTGAGATCGAACCTCTGGTTTGGAATCTAATCAGTATTACAAATCATAAAGATATGCAGATATTTTAAATCTAAAAATGATTGTAGCAAATGCTTTTGGCACCGAATTAGAAACATTTTCAGTTTTAATGTCAGGATCCCTAATGCATGTGCAAGAGAAAAAAAAAACAACCTCAATCCAATTTGTGTCTAATATATAGAGATAAAAAATTGTTTTGTTTGCAATTGGACTATTGGTGCATAAAAATGTGATTTGTCATACAATTGTACAGATAATAGAAAATTATACTCTGTGTATCTGTGACTTTATATTTTTGAAGCCAGTGTTTTTTTGCCATTGAATCCAAGCAGATCCTCTTTTGGGCTATCACAATCCAGGCACCCATATGAACCCTGAAAGTTCTGGTATAAGAGATAAAAGGTACTGCAGATGCTGGAGAATCCGAGATAACAAGCATGGGGCTGGATGAACACAGCAGGTCAAGCAGCATCATGCATCACAGGAGCAGGAAAACTTGACGTTTCGGGCCTAAAAGGGTTTAGGCCCGAAACGTCAAGTTCTGGTATAACTTGTGTTTCATTAACGCGAATTGGTTATAATGTGGTTGACGAATAATGGATGCTGTTTGGATAACGTGAACGTTATCGCGATTTCCCTATTACGCAATTTTCTAAGGCAGTTTTCTATAGCGCAAGGTTGTGTAAGGACGCGGCTATCACGTTATAGGAGAACTACCTGTATGCATTTGCTTCCAAAAGGGTATTTTACCTGATGCAGCAATGCTGATGTTATCTCCGGTAAAAGAAATTGGTTTTGGATATCATAGCATTGGAAAAACAACAGACGTTTACCACATAAGGCCATAATATATAGGAGCAGAATTAGGTCATTCTGCCCATCAGTCTATTCTGTCATTAGATCATGGCTAACGTGTCTTTCAACCTCATTCTCCTGCCCTCTCCCTGTAACCCTTGATCCCTTTATTAATCAAAAACATTCTAAAATAGTCAGTGACTTAGCTTCCACAGCCCTCTGTGGCAATAAGTTCCATAGAATAGCCACCTTCTGGTTGAAGAATTCCTCTTCCACTTAGTTTCAAAAGGTAATCCATGCACTCTGAGGCTGTGCCCTCAGATGCTAATCTCTCTCACTAGTGCAAACATCTTCTCCATGTCCACTCTACCAGGCTTCTCAGTATTCCATAAGTTTCAATGAGATCTACTCTCATCCTTATAAACTCCATTGAGTACAGACCCAAAGTCCTCAAATGCTCCTCATATGATAAGCCCTTCATCCTCAGGGTCATTCTTGTGAACCTCCTCTAAGCCCCCTCCAATGCCAACACATCCTTCCTAAGAAATATAAGGACCCAAAACTGCTCACAGTATTCCAAATGCAGTCTGATCAGAGCATTAAACGGCCTCAGTAGTACATCTCTGCTCTTGGATTCTAGCCCTCTTAACTTGAACACTAACTGCCAACTGAACCCAAATAGTAACCTTAAGATAATCCTGAACAAAGACTCCAAAGTACCTTTGTGCTTCAGATTTCTGAAGCCTTTTTCCATTTAAAAAATTGTCTATGCCTCTATTTTTCCTACCAAAGTGGATAACCTCACACTTTCCCACACTGTACTCCATTTGCCACTTCTTTGCCCACTCTCTTAGCTTGTACAAGACCTTCTCCAGCCTTCTCACTTTCTTAACACTACCTGTCCCTCTGCCTATCTTTGCATCATCAGCAAACTTAGCAGCAAAGCCCTCAGTTCATTCACATGGGTTGTTGATGTAAAACATGAGTAGTTGTGGTCCGACAGACCCGTGCGGAATTCCACTCGTCACCAGCTGCCTTCCTGTATAAGACCCATTTATCTATACTCTCTGCCTTCTGCCAGCCATCCAATCCTTATCCATGCCAGTATCTTACCCCTAACACCCAGGCCTCTTGTCTTATCTAGCAGACTCTTGTGCAGAACCCTATCAAGGGCCCTCTGGAAATCCAAATTCATCACGTCCACTGGCTCTCCTTTGTCTAACTTGCTCATTACCTCCTCAAAGAATTCTAACAGGTTTACCAGACATGACCTCCCCTTGAAGCTGTGCTGACTCAGCCATATTTCACCATGCACCTACAAGTGTTCTGCAATCTCCTCCTTAATAATGGACTCCAGAATCTTACCAACAACTGAGGTTGGGCTCACCAACGTATAATTTCTTGTCTTCTGCCTACCACCCTCCTTAAACAGGAGTATTACTTTAGCCATTTTCCAGTCCTCTGGCACCCTCCCTGAGACCACTAATTCCCGAAAGCTCACCATCAATGCCTCTACAATCTACACAGTGATCTCCTTCAGAAATCTGGTCCATCTGGTACAGGTGATTTATCTACCTTCAAACCTTTCAGCTTTCCCAGCATCTCCTCCATAGTGATGACAACTATGCTCACACTCTGCCTCCTGACTCTCTTGATGTTCTGGTATGCTACAGGTGTAATCTTACTGTGGAAATTGATGCAAAGTACCTATTCAGTTCCTTCACCGTTTCTTTGTTCCCCATTACTATTTCCTCCAGCCTCATTATCCATCAGTTCAATGTCTACTCTAGCCTCCCTCTTAACCTTTCTATATATATATTAAAAAAAACTCCAGCAATCTTCTTTTATATTACAAGCTAGTTTACCATCATTTTTCATCTTCTCTGGTTTCCCACTAATCTTCACCACATTGTATTCCTTTTCTTTTGCTTTCTTGCTGTCCCTGACTTCCCTTGTCAGTCCTGGTTGCCTTGTCCTCCCCTTAGAATGTTTCTTCTTCTTTCAGATGCATTACTGATGTGCCTCCCAAACTACCCCGAGAAATTCTTGCTCTTGGTGTTCCACTGTCTCGCTGACTAGGCTTCCCTTTCAATCAACTCTGGCCCACTTCTCCCTCATGTCTTTGTAGTTACCTTTACTCAATTGTAATACTGTTAGATGTGACTCCAGATTCTCCTCTCAAACTACAGGGTGAATTCTATCATATTCTACCACTACCCCCTCAGGATTCCTTAACCTTAAGCTCTCAAATCAAATATGACTCATTAAACATCACCAAATCCAGAACTGCCTGTTCCTTAGTGGGCTCTACCACAAGCACTTCCAAAAAAAACCCATCTTGTAGACTTTCCTTTTCTTGGGATCTGCTACCAACTCGATTTTCCCAGCCCACCAGTATATTGAAGTCCTCCGCGATTATTGTAATATAACAAAAACAGAAATTACTGGAAAATGTCAGTACATCTTTCAGGATCTGTGGAGAGAAATCAGAGTTAATGTTTCGGGTCCAGTGACTCTTCTTGACTTGATTGTAGCTGGGAAACTTCTGGTATATCTGCTGAAGATGGGATTGAGGAGGGGGGATGAGTAAACAATAGATGGATTTGGAGCTCAGAGAGAGAAAGACAGTTGGGCAGACAAAGGAATGGGAAACGGCCAGCTTGGGAGAATCAATAGCTGCTGATGGGAACCACTAGTGGCTGACGAGAGGTTGTTTGTAGTAGCAGCCCATGTGATGACAGAGCTTGGTGTGTGGGGAGGTTGAACTAGGGACTTGATAGAAGATGCTCAGGCCCTAAAATTATTGAACTCGATATTGACTCCTAAAGGCTGCAAGGTCCCCAATGAAAAATAGGGTGCTGTCCTTCCAGCTTGCACTGAGCTTCGCTGGAGCACTGCAGCAATCTTGAGACAGAGATGGTGGCCAGGGAACATGGTGATGTGTTGAAGTGGCAGGCATCCGGAAGCTCAGGGTCATTTTTGCAACAAAACATAGATGTTCTACAAAGCCGCCACCTAGTCTGCATTTTGTTTCCCCTACGTCGAGCAGACCACATTGTGGGCAGCAAATACTGTAGCCAGGATTGAGTGAAGTGCAAGTTAACCACTGTTTGTCCTGGAACGTATGTTTTGGGCCTTGGATCGCGAGGAGGGACAAAGCAAAGGGGTAGGTGTTACACTTTCTATGAAGGTGTCATGGGGCTGTGGAAGTGTGTATGGAGCGAAGGAAGAATGGACCATGGTGTTCCAGCAGGATCGGTCCCTACCGGAGGCTGACAAGGGAAGGAGGGGAATATGCGTCTGATGGTGGCATCCCACTGGAGGTGGTGGAAATGGCTGCTAATGATCTTTTGGATGTGGATGTTAGTGGGATGATAGGTATGTAGGACAAGGGGGACCCCCATCACTGTTGTGGAAGGGAAGAGAAGGGGTGAGGGTAGAAGTGCAGAAGGTGGGTTGGACATAGCTGAAGGTCCTGTCAATCACGGTAATGGGGAATCCTTGGTTGAGAAAGAAAGTGGGCATTTCGGAGGACACTTGTAGAAGCTGCCATTATTGGAGTGGATACAATGGAGACAGAAAAGCTGGGAAAATGAAATAGAGTCTTTACAGGAAGCAGGGTGTGAGGATGTATAGCCTGGGAAACTGTGGTAGTCAGTAGATTTGTAGTGGATATTGGTGGCCAGCCTCTCCCCAGAAATGGAAACAACGATGTAAAGGGAGGAGTCAAAGATGGACTAGATAAAGGTGAGAGATGGTAGAAATTGGATGTAAAATTGATAAATTTTTCTAATTCTGGACAAGAGAGGGAAGCAGCACCAACTATATCATCGATATATCAGAGAAAGTATTGTGGGTGGGGTCTGGAGTAGGACTGGAATAAGGCATTTTCCATGTACCTCTTAAAGAGACAGGCATAACTGGAGCCCATCTGGTTACCCATGGCCACCTCTTTGATGTGAAAAAGGTGAGAGGAGTTAAAGGAGAAGTTGTTCAAATTCTGGACAAGCTTGGCCAGGCAGAGGAGGGTGGTGATGGACGGTGACGGTTCTGCCTTTTTTTCCAGGAAAGAGCGGAGAGCCCTGATAGGGGATGAATGTGTAAAGGGGTTGCATGTCTATGGTAAAGAGGAGGCAGCTGGAACCCGCGAACTAGAAATTCTGAAACTGATGTAAAGAGTCAGAAGAATCACAGATGTAAGTGGGAAGTGACTGGACAGGGGATGACAAAATCCAATTGAGGTAGGAAGATGAACACAGCAGGCCAAGCAGCACCAGAGGAGCAAGAAAGCTGACGTTTTGGGTCGAGACCCTTCTTCAGAAAGCATCGGCAGTCCCTACTATCTCTGAGGTAGGAAGAGATGAGTTCTGTGGGGCAGGCAGAAACAATGGGTCTGCCTGGGAAGTCCTGTGAATTTTGGGAAAGAGGTAAAAGCAGACTGTACAGCGTTGGGAGACTATGAGCTTGGAGGCTGAGCGCCAGCTCTCAGATACCTCCTCCTATTTCCCTGGACCATGGTCCTACATGGAACATCAGGCCATTGTGTCCACAACAGTCACTAACCTTATTACATCTGGTGATCTCCCTCCCCACCTCCATACAACTCATAGTCTCCCAACCCTGTACAGTCTGCTTTTACCTCTTTCCCAAAATCCATAGGTCTTCCCAGGCAGACCCATTGTTTCTGCCTGCCCCACAGAACTCAGCTCTTCCTACCTCAATTGGATTTTGTCATCCCCTGTCCAGTCACTTCCCACTTACATCTGTGATTCTTCTGACTCTTTACATCAGTTTCAGAAATTCCAGTTCGCAGGCTCCAGCTGCCTCCTCTTTACCATAGACATGCAATCCCTTCACACATCCATCGCCTTTCAGGGCTCTCTGCCTCTGCAATGTAAAGGTCAGTCCACCAGACAACAATAGCATCACCCTTGTCGGTGGGCTTGATTACAATGATAACATTGGATCTGAGCACATAGATTGCAACCAATTTAGAAGGATATAGGTTCGAATGTGTAAGACAGGCAGAGGTATTAAGGTGAACCCCAATGTCTCATCGACAGTTCCCAAGGAACAGGTCGAGTGCAGGTAAAAGGCCAGAGAGAGGGGTCTAAGTGGAGGGAGAATGTTGCAGGAGGCTGAAAAGATCTGTGGGATGGGGAGAGGACTCCTGTCCAAAGAAATGGGCACAGAGGTGGAAGCAACAGAAGAAAAGTTCAACATCATGTTGTGCCCAAAATTCAGCATCAGATAGCCAGAAGTCAGAAGAGATAGTAAACCTGCCAGACTTGCATTATTCCAGCAACTTCTGATTTGTTCCTTATTTCCAGCGTCCATGGTTGTTTTCTATCGCCCGACTTATTTACTTCCCCACATACGGATTACTACTTGAAGGCCCGTACGTAACTCCCAACAGGGTCATTTTTCCTTTGTGGTTCCCCAACAGTACCCACACAGACCTATAGCATTTTTTGCTGTCAATTTAATTTCACTTTCCAACAAAGAGAACTGCGGATACTGTAAATCAGAAACAAAAGTAGAAATTGCTGGAATAGCTCGGCAGGTCTGGTGGCATCTGTGGAGAGAAATCAGAGTTAACGTTCTGAGTCGAGTGACCGTTCCTCAGAACTTTTCCAGCAATTTATATTTTTATTTCTAATTTCATTTCTTACTAACAAGTCAACCCCCAACCTCCTCCTCTGTCCATCTGCCTGTAGGGATAGGGTATTTCAGTAGGATGTTTATCTTTGGATACTTAGTTCCCAGCCCTGAGGCCCTTGTAGCTATGTCTCTGTGATACCTACAACATCATACCTGCCAATTTCAATCTGTGCTATAAGCTCATTTATCTTGTTTCATACACTGTGTACATTTAAGTACAAAACCCTCAGTACTGTGCTGATTGCACCCCTTCTCATAGCTGTTCCCATATCTGCTGTGCCTTCCTGATTATTACCTTTTTAGTCCTGCTTTTTAGTTTAGGATCTAGCTGCTCATATTTCCTCAGCAGAACCTCTTTCCTCTTTTTACTTATGCTGTTGGTACCAATGTGGACCACAGCAACTGGATCTTGTCCCTCCTACTCCAATTCTTCTGCAGCCCGGATGAGATATCCTGAACCTGGCACCAGGCAGGCTACACAGCCTTTAGGACTCTTGATCCTGGTCACAGAGAACAGTGTCTATTCTCCTGACTATACTGACCCCAATTACAACTACATTTCTCTTTGCTTCCCCGTCTTTTATGGCTTCCTACACCATGGTGCAATGGTCAGTTTGCTGATCCTGCCCGCAGACCGAACTTTCATCCACACAGGGAACAAGAGTCTCAAACCTGTTAGACATGCACAAGGGCTGAGGTTCCTTCAGCACTACCTCCTGGATCCCTCTACCTGCCGTGCTCATAGTCACACTTGCTAGTCCCTGATCACTGGCCAAATTTGAGGCAGTTAATCTAAGGGGTGCGACTGTCTACTGAAACAGAGGGTCCAAGTAACAGTCACCCTCCCTGATGTGTCGCAGTGTTCGAAGCTCAGACTCCAGCTCATCAACTTCAGTCAGAGTTCCTCAAGCAACAAATACTTGTTTCGGATGTGGTCACAATGAACCACAATGGGGTCCACCAGTTCCCACGCCTTGCAGGCACATTTCTCGGCCTGGCATCTCTATTTTAATTACTTAGTTCTTACTCTGATTTTTAAAACTTTCCTACTGGTCTTTTTGTAACCTGCAAGTATTTCAACTACTTACCTTCAGTTTGAAAGTAACCTGCAATGGATAGTCAAAGTAGTAGCTGTTACCAACCAAAGAATCAATGTTTTTCCTGTCATGTCACTATTTTGTGCATGGCCCCTGATCCTAGGCTTCAATGTATCCTGCTTAAAAATAACTTACAAATTATAAACTAAAAAAGCAAGCAGCAAGCACCTCTTCCCCTCTGCATTCTGGTGAGCTGAATCTGTCTAATTTCTATGCTGTCTAGCTTGTTTGGACCAGTTGGTAAGATAGAATTTCTATCTAAGATAGAAAACGGAATAGGGCGAGTTGTGCCATCAACAGGTCATTTAACAAGCAATAATCCCCTTTCATTAGCGACTCGCTGCTGCCTAATGAGAAACTCACAATGCTCCTTGTCAAAAGTATTAAAGGTGGAGTGAGATGCTCCTGACTTCAAGAGGGTTCTCACCAGACTTCGTGTCCAATTCTGCCACAAATCTCACAATAGCCCACATTGCTCAGGCCCCAATAAATTTCCACCTTAAATGGAGGGCACTCATTGAGATCACATTCATCAAAACATAAGCAATTAGTGAAGTGATGTATAATAATGACTTTACCAAATAAAAGTATTTTGATAGGAAACAAGTGGGTGGGTCTCCATTGGCTGCATTCAATAAAATTTGCAATCCACTCAGACCCAACAACATGTGAAACATTTGAAAGTATGCTCTACCAACAAGACAGTTAAATTTACTCAGTTTCAGTCAAGTGAACATGCTCAATACGTTCAGCAGGTCTGGTAGCATCTGTGCAGAGAAATCAGAGTTAACGTTTCGGGTTGAGAGACCCTTCCTCCAATTTCTCTCCACAGCTGCTGCCAGACCTGCTGAGCTTTTCGAGCAATTTCTGTTTTTGTTTTTGATTTACAGCATCTGCAGTCTTTTCGTTTTATGCCGAATATACTGTCTGGATCTGTCTATAAGATCTGCTAATGCGGCAACTAGTTTTATGTGTTCCCCAGGAAAGAGAGACACAAACAGAAGTTTGAACTTAAAAAATCAAAGGGTCAGGTAGCTTTGACAGCATGATGCACGGACAGTGCTTTCCTTTGCACAGAATGTGTGCAATATATAAGGACCATTTCTTAATGCACTCAAAAAAGGAAGCAATTGAGGACAAGGATCAGGCAGCAACATCCACTGTAATGAAGTAATGAAAGGCCAACTGAAATTCAACAGTATGAGGAACTTAGGAAAGGAGAGGCTATTTATTACAGCAGTATCAAGAAAAATATCAGCAGAGTCAAGTCAGAAAATAAACTGACAAACAAACAGAAGCTGCAGGCAATTGTCTTAATAGTTGGGAAAGCAAATTTTGTCAATATAAATGTTGATTTGTAACCAATTTACTGTGTTATTTTCCTAGTTCAACCCTATATAAATGCTAATAACTTTCAACATTCAATTTCTGAGACTGATCTGATTTGCTCCCTGGAGACATTAGTCTCAAAAATGCAAAACCTCAGCTGATAGTTAGTCCAAAGCAAGCCTCATAGTGTTACATTGCCAGTGCTGTGAAATAAAATTGCACCAAAAATATTCTGGCCTGCTACTTTGTTGATGTTCTCCACTTCACTGGACTTATTGCTCAGAGAAAAGTAAAATATAAGGAACATCCTTGAACCAACTGTTGCATCATTGAACTCAATGGTCTGAATCTTCCAAGGAGCAGTAATCCACTGAAATTCAATTGCTCCATCATGGTGCAGGAAGTGGGGGAATGAGTTGAAATTCTCAAAGCTTATGTAAATTGTGCTGTCTCCAGCTCTGTTTCACATTAGGAAGTATTTTTTTAAAAAACTGTATGTACAATGAATAATTACCCAGTGGCCAGCATTTCATTGTTTAGTCTTCACACCCATCCTTCACTCCCCGACATTGTTCATCTCCTCCCCTTACCCACCTGATAGTGTTCACTCCCTCCCTCACCCTCTCCTCACAATAGGTGTTGTTTGTGAATGGGTTCCTTCAAGCCCAAAGTGCTCTGGATTAAGATATCCACTCTGCCTCAGATTTCTCCTGCAGCTGGGCATTCCCTGTCAGCTCTGAAATGCTTTCTGCTGGTCTTCGAAGTATTCTTCCATGTTGAGAGTTGCTGCATGATTTGTGAGGTTCATCTTTATCAACAATCAGCAGGATCAGTTTCTTCTGATGCCTTTTGCATCATCAACACGTCTTTCCCCTAGCACCATTTAGAAATACTGCTGATCATTGCATTTCCTTGCATTTTGGCAGAGGCCCACCATTGTCTCCATGTTGTGTGTGGGTTCCTTCTGGCTCAAAGTGGTCTCGTGTTTATTATAATATCTACTTTTCTGGTCTAACCAAAAGCGTCTTGTTGAGGACAGGGCAGAAGGATGGTGTCTCTGTGATTAGCACTTCTGCTTCACAACACCGGGCACCTAAGTTCGATTCCAGCCTCAGGTCCCTGTGGAGTTTGCACATTCTCCCCGTGTCTGCGTGGATTTCCACCAGGTGCTCCAGTTTCCTCTCATAGTCCAAAGATGTGCAGGTTAGATGGATTGGCCAGGCTAAATTGCCCATGATGTGCAGGTTAGGTGGATTAGCCTTTGAAAATGTGGGTCCAGGTGGGATGCTCAGTGTGGTGTTAGGTAGAGAATTCCTACCCTGCTGAAGACATTAAAGTATATTTCTAAGTGCAAAATTTGTGTGTCTTCCAGGAGCATTTGAAGTTAATTGTATATTCCTACAAAGTTGCTGCTCTTGCACCCTTCGGTAATGGATGTGAAAAGGGGAGAGATTTTATTGAACAAACCTTGAAAATTTATTCAAAGGAATCCTGTGGATCACACACTGCAGCCACAGTATGGTGGAGTGGATACATGTTGAACCCAGTAGGAGGAGCACCAGTCAAACAATCTGATCCTGGATCGGTGTGGCTTTGAAGACAACTCTGCATTGCCACACAGAAATAAAGCTGTTTTCTAACTAGGCTTACCTTCTTTTGATAATGTTGTGGACAAAAAATGAGCATATGTATATCCAGTGGGATAACTTACTTTTCATGAAGTATGAAGAACTCCAAATGAAACTTGGACAAAATGAGACCATGAAATACATTATTGTAGCATCTATTTTTGACTGGAAATGAACAAATTTGGAAGCAGTAAAGTTATGGCCCTGAAGACTAATTTTAATGTCCTTTTTAGTTGTTGACAAAGTATTGCTCTGCTGGAAATTTTAAAATGGAACCAATTCATGTTATTTGAGAGACAAAATAATTTTTCTAGTTACTGGAGTAAAGTAATTACTGCAAAGAAAGTTGATTAATCCATCACTGTGTTATCTGAGTGATGGAAATTCAGATTGTGTTTGTATTGAAAACCTTTCCGACTTGCTTTTATTAAGTTGCTAATTGGCTTATTAAATCTGTAAAAGATATTTGTTAGGAGCTGCAGAGGATGTGTGTTGCAATGACGTGTGTGAGCAATCGCCATCAATTTCACTAATATAAAAGCACTGAAATGTAAATCATATATCAAAATGATACATTCTATCCTTCTGAATTCCACAGTAAGTAGCCATTTTATGATGGGAACCTCCATGGACCCAGAGATCATAGGCTTCCCATTCCTGGATGTGATTCTGAACAAGTCATTCAATTTAATAACTCACATTCAATTCAATAACTCAGTACGAACAGGTCATGTATAATGATATATGAAATATTTATCTGGTTACTCTCTCTCTCAACCGTAGTCCACAAAGGGCCATAGACATCTTTCTCTGAAAAATGGTTATGCATAAAGGGGCACAATTCCACAAACACAGCTGACTGGAAACTGCCTGTGATAACAAGCATGGGGCTGGATGAACACAGCAGGTCAAGCAGCATCACAGGAGCAGGAAAACTTGACGTTT
>JAHRHZ010000268.1:17888345-17918365 GCA_024137785.1 Ginglymostoma cirratum
ACACACTCTCTCCCCCACCCCAACACACCCACACACTCTCTCCCCCAACCCCACAAACACACACTCTCTCTCCCCCAACCCCACAAACACACACTCTCTCCTCCACATCCCCACACACACTCTCTCTCCCACACCCCCCCCACACACACACATTCTCTCTCCCCATCTCACACACACTCTCCCCACACTCACACACTTGCCCCCCCCACACACTCTCTCTCTCTCTCTCTCCCCATCTCACACACACACTCACCCCCTCACTCTCTCTCTCTCACACACACACACACACATTCAAAAAGCACACAATTTATAGACAGTCAGTCAATGTGGTGTTTTATAAATTCCTACTTTAGAAATAAAACCAGTCTGACACCAAAGTAAAATGCAAACAGATTCTAAATAAGGTCTCATGCCTAACATGCATTGTCTGACCAAAAATGTCACCTCTTCTTTACACTGATAAAACCTTTAGTTCTCGGAGGACTGTGACTTGATAGGAATTTGGGAATTTACATATACATATTAATCACCTAAAACCTTCTAACTGATTAAAGATTTAACAACATCTTAGGTTTGTTTAGTACATCCTGATCAATGGTGTGAACCTTTGATCTTCTACTTAGTAAATTCTGTGCCTGATACTTCCTCTCTCACTAACACCGAGAAGGACCGAGGCTCCGAAAGCTTTTCAAATAAACCTTTCAGACTATAACTTGGGGTCGTGTGATTTCTGACTTTCTCCAGCCCAGTCCAACGCTGACACCGCCACATCATACTTTGTTGTGAATAGTAGTGTTTCAGAAATTATCCGAACTGATCTTTCAAAGAAAACTTTGAAAATCTTCTAGTTTTAAATTCCGGTTTGGCTGGTGTATCAATCGACAGTCCAATACACAGCTCATCTTTTCAATGCATAACATATTATTATTCGCAATTCTATCCTAGACTTTGACCATCTCTTCAGAGAAAAGGAAATCAATTGACCATCCTGGATCATTTAACACATATTGTAACAATAAAATTCACAATGAATACTGGATGGAGTACCATGAGAAAGGGAAAGTCTGCAATTGTGAATAGGGTCTTGGGATAACACAAAGACTTTCAACAAATGAATTTATAATTTGATAGCTGGATATTTCAGTTAAGAAGCATTATAAGTCACAAATTAAATTAGTAATTTAGTTTTGCAAAAGAAAAATTTTCAGGTTAATCATTGAGCAACCAAATGTGCTATCAATGATATTTTTCAATAGACAATCAAATATAGGGGTGACTGTTAGCAATGCTGCCTCACAGCGCCAGGGACCTAAGTTCAATTCCATCCTCTGGCGACTGTCTGTGTGGTGTTTGCACATTCTCCCCATCTCTGTGTGGATTTCCTCTAGGTGCTCTGATTTCCCCCCACAATCCAAAGATGTGCAGGTTAGGTGAATTAGCCATGGGAATTTCAGGGTTACAGAATAGGGTGAGGGGTGGGTCGGGTGGGATGCTCTTCAGAGGGTTGGTGTGGACTTGATGGGCCAAATGGCCTGCCTCCACACTGTAGGGATTCTATGAATATGGCATATTTCCCTTTAACAAGAAGTACACAAGTCTCATGACTGAAATTGTTAAAAGATAAATTAGGTTCTGATGAAAGATTATTGCTCTAAAACGTTAACTATGTTCTTTTTCTCGCTGTAGATAGTGACAGACTTGAGAAGTGTTCCCAGATTTCCTTGGTTTTATTCCATATTTTATTGAAAACCATAATATGAGTGGGTCTAGTCATCATGGACAAAAATAGAATTTGCTGGAAAAGCTCCGCAGCGTCTGTGAAGAAAAAAATCAGAGTTAACATTTCAGGTCCTGTGACCCTTTCTCAGAACGGATGCTTCCAGACCCGCTGAGCTTTTCCAGCAACTTCTGGTTTTGTTCCTGATTTACAGCATTCTTTTGGTTTTTATCTAGTCATCATGGCTTTATTAAAGGGAAATTGTGTTCAGTTCGTCATGACTACAGGTAGCCAATGGAGTTCAGCTAATGAACTGTTTCAAAAGCATTCAACAAGGTGCCACACAAGAGGCTACTAAATAAAACTAAGTCACATTGGATTCTGGGTAGTTATTAGCATGAATTGAAGATTGGTTCTCTGACAAAAATCAGAGAATAAGGAGGTCATCTTTAGGTCAGCAAATGAAATGATATAAATCAGTGACTTAGATGAGGAAATCAAGTGTAAAGTATGTAAGTTTACTGAGGACATAGAGGCAGGTGGGAAAATAAGTTATGTGCAGGACATATGGAGGCTGCAATGCAATAAATTCAGCATAAGTAGATGGACAAGAGCATGGTAGATAGAATTCCCAGTTGATGTACAAGGCACAGCTGAACAAAATATTTAATTGTTTTGAAATATTGCACTGGTCTAATTTCTGAGTTCCCAGTTGACCTAAATGACTGCAAACTTACCCAGTCTGACCTGTCCAACCTCGGCTCATTCATTTAGTGATATTATTGTACCCACACTATTTTCTTATGCATTGAATCTGGCCTGGGATAAACTGCTTGATTTTATGGTCCAAAATCCAGCAAGAACTTAATTCTGCTAGGATTTTGGTTCCTGATTTGGACGTCCAGCCTATTCCATGTTGGAGAAACATGTAGCCATCTAATTCAGAAGAAACAATATTAAAACAAAATATATTTAAATGGTTAGAGACTGGAAGATACTTGAATTCAGAAGAACCTAAGCATCTTTTGTACATGAATATCAGCAAGTTAACATGGAGATGCAGCAAGCAACTAGGAAGGCAAAAACTATGTTAGTCTTCATTCTAAAGAATAAAGGCAAAATACCACAGATGCCAGAAATCTGAAACAAACACAAACAATGCTGCAAAAATTCAGCAAGTCATCTATAGAGAGAAAGCAAGTTAACAGTGCATCTGGCATGATTCCTCTTCAGAACCGGAGAAGAAAATTGTGGCATAAAAAAGTATTACTCCAATTATATCGGCCTCTGGTAAAAATTAGCAAGGACACAATCTGCAGTATTATCTCCTTACATAAAGCAGGTATATTCACTTCAGAGAGCGTGAAATAAAGACTCACTGGTCTGATTCCAATTATATGAGGGTTGTCTAATGAGGATTATATAGCCCAGAGTTTAGAAAAATTAAATGTGATCTCATTGAAATATATACAATGTTTAAAAAGCTTAAAAGAGTAGTCACTGAAAGAATATTTAACTCCAGTAAGCCTAAAACTAGGGCTCACATTCTCCGAATAAAGAGTTCACAATTTAGGACTGACATGATGAGAAATTTCTTCAATGAACCAAAAAGTTGCAAATCTTTGGAATTCTCTACCTCAGATGCTATGTTGCTCGGTCATTAACATATTTGAGCCAAAGGAAAACAAGTATATTTTGCATATTCAGAGAATCAAAGGATATGGGGCAACAACAAGAAATTAGATTTGATGTGGCAGACAGCCATGATCTTACTGAATGACAGATCAAGAACAAAGCACCAAAGGTCCAGTTTGACTTCTGTTTTATGAAAATGAAGCATTAAGCAGTAATTGATTTAGCTTTGTTAGGATACCAAAAAGAATTACTAACATAGATAAGGTTTTTTTTAAATTTCTGCTGTTACAATCATGCAGGAGGGATAGACATATTCAATAAACACAATAAATCCTCAATTAGAAATTCTAAATCTGAAATCAATCTACTTTCCTCATCAACAGCATGAAGGAACATGAACAATGAAGATAGTTTAGGAGACAGATCAGCCATTAACCTATTGAACAAGACAGGCAGAATCTTCTGGTCCCAGAGGTGGTGGGCCTGGATACAGAAAAGCAACTTAATCGTGCAGTGGTAGGTTTCTACAATCCCACCATATTCCCACCTCCACCAGAAGTAAATTCTGAGACAGAAGGCTTATGTGCAACCTTCCTCCCCTGCCCACAATTGAGATGGTTAATTACATGGTAAATTAAAACAAATTAAAGGCTT
This sequence comes from Ginglymostoma cirratum, assembly GCA_024137785.1. NCBI lineage: Eukaryota > Metazoa > Chordata > Chondrichthyes > Orectolobiformes > Ginglymostomatidae > Ginglymostoma > Ginglymostoma cirratum. The sequence goes on from JAHRHZ010000268.1 coordinate 17,892,352, forward strand.
ATTCCTGCATGGGCTGGAATTCTCTAAGCTTCAGGTGGGATATATAATAGGACTGACTAGCCAACCAGTATGGATTGCACACAAATTAATCAATTGGAAAATATGGGTGATCTACTGGTGGTGATTAATAGATGAAAAAAAAAATGGGTGATGTGGTGATGGGAAAAGAAAGTGTTCAGTTATGTGCAACACCACTTCTGGATATGAAAAGAACAAAAAAAAAAATCAGTGTGGGCAATATGTTAGTTGGGAGAGAGGTAGGTCCCTCACCTTGCTTTAAGTTATGCACAATTGATAGTTTGGAAATTGGTCATCACACCTCCCTGGTGTCTGAACCGCTGTCTTCTTGTCCCATGAATCCCAGCCCCAGAAACCACTGCTCCCCCAACCATGAAGAGCATTTATTTAATACCTCAATCCTCGTAAGCTTAGTTGTCCTTCTGGTGACCCCCATTAAGCAGGACTTTCACCTCTGGGAGCTGATTTCAGGGAGGGGCCTCTAAGCTTCCCAATTGGAAGGAGGTATAGGAGGTCTTCCTACTATAAAAGCTAGAAGAAAAGCTATGGATGGTCCCATCACCTCTTGAACAAATGAGCAAGACACCAAACACAAAGCGAAGAATCCACCCAAAATGCTCAAGGGTCTTATTAGCTTTCTGAATTTGTTCTAACATGACAATACCTCAAAGGTGCTTATTTGGTTATAACAAAGTCTCATAAAATATGAAAACCCTATATATCTAAAATTTATTTGCCCTCTATAATGTGTAGTTGATAATCACAGATCAACTGTGTAAATGTTCCATTCAATCTGAACTGTTCATTTAGCTGAAAGTCACATGACTGTAATCAGATATTTATAAATGAATTAGAAAGAAGAGGAGGCTACACTTCTAAATTTGTTGAGAATGCTAAGTTAGGTAACATAGTAAACAGTGTTAACAGCAGTAGTACATAATAAATGGACACTGATAGATTAGGAAAGTAGACAAAATTCTGCCAGATGGACTTTAACTAAGGGAAATTGGATAGCTGTGAGCTCAGTGACTATGAACCCATCAAGGTCAGATCCAAATATTTTCTAAATTGCAACACTTGGGCACAGTGGATGAGCAGAAACACTTGGAAACCCATGTATGTAGTCACTGAAGGTAGCTGGACAGGTCCATAAATAATTTACAAACTAACAGCAATTATGGCTCTTATATCAAGAGCACCGAAATGCAAATAGGTCAAAGTAGCTGTACAGAGTTCAAGCTAGATCCCATTTGGAGGTCTGTACTCAGTTCTGGAGATTGTACTTCAAGAAGGATTTACTTCAAGTGGCTGAAGCACAGATTCAAAGAATGTTATTGATGTAGAAAGGTTAAATTAGAAGGTTGGCTTGCATAGACTATGCTTGCATTCCTTGGAGTATAGAAGGTTAAAGGCTGAATTAACTGTGTGCTTAAAGTAATTAAAGCAGGCGTTAAGACAGATCGATAGAAAGTTTCCTGGATTTTATGGAGACAGCCGTGGTACTTGTGCAGTGGCCAAAGGATGATCTGATTTTGGCAATCAGCAGGAATGGAGCTGCCCCTTATCAGCAGCAGCCTGCTGTCATGTTAAGAACATCATCCTGTCCTCAAGTGTAGTTGATCAATTACAAGGTTAGTAGCTCAACAGCCTCGGCTCCTTGCAGTGGCCAATTCTAGTAAGTTGGGTGTGAGGATATCGATGCCAGGCAGGCCAACAGGTAAATGGTGGGGGCAAGGTCACAAGCCAGTGCTCAGTGCAACTGGAACCACTGCCAGATGCCATTGCACCAATGGATTCTTCTTTGGACAATAATGTCACGGAGGATCACCAAGAGGTAAACAGCCAGCAAGCCTTGCCCTTTGCCTCGGTGACCTCCAAAATAATTTTTCGGCCCAGGATCCACACCATGGAGCAGGATGAGTTGTGTTCATGTTTCTTCTTCCAGAAGCTGCACAAGGGGTGCTCTGTACTCAGCAGCCTGAAGGACGAAGATGGCTCAGTAACGCCATCTCAGTCTGACACCCTGAGGGTCAGCAAATCCTTTCATGCCAGGCTGTACAACACAAAGCCTACAGAAAGCACAGCCTTCTAGTCATTCCAGTCCTCTGTCATGGAGGTCTTAGCACACAGGAGAGACTAGATGAGTGTTATCTCTGATAAGCTAACCAAGGCCCTCGAGTCCTTAGAAAAGAATAAAACTCCCAGAAGCGATGGCTTGCCGGCCAAGTAGTATTCACCTCTGTGGGACTTGATTGGCTAGGACCTGTTGGAGGTGTACAACAGTATGCTTCTGGCAGGTAGCATGTGCAAATCCAGGAGGAAAACTATCATCATCCTAATCTAAAAGCAGAAGTGCAAGAGGGAGGAAAATAAGAATTGGTGACAAATTTTGATGCGGATAACAAAATCCTGTCTAAAAGTCATCACTAACCAGGTCGGGTTTCCTCTGGGATTGGTGATTCACCCCAGCCAAACCTGTGTGCTGTACTGGGCAAAATGATCTCTGAGAGCCTCATGCTCTTCAGGCATATGATCGCCTACATGCAGGACAGTGGGGTGGACACCTGCCTCATCATCCTGGACAAGGAGAAGGCCTTTGACATGATATCACACACCTACATGTGGGATATACTCTCTAAAGTGGGCTTTGGGGAGGGAATCTGCAAGTGGGTCCGAGTGCTGTGCACCAACAACAACAGGGCAGTCTCAATCAACAGATGGGAATCAGAGAGCTTCCTGATCAGATCTGGAGTCAGGCACAGCTGCCCATTTTCTATTGCCTTGTTTGTGCGTTGTATAGAGCCTTTTGCTGAGTCCATCAGGACGGACGTGAGCTTGAGAGGGGAGACCATTTCAAGCAGTGGAATCCTGCGGGTCAAAGCCTCCCTGTACATGGATGATGTTACCATTTTCTGCTCAGATCTGCTGTCAGGGTGCAGACATATAAGCATCTGAAACCAGCTGGAACTAGCCTCGGGAGCTAAGGTAAATCAAGGCAAGAGCGAGGCCATGTTCTTTGGGAACTGGGCTGCCTGATCTTTTATCACTTCACTGTCAGGGCAGATTACCTGAAGGTGCTGGGAATATGGTCTGGAGGGGCCTGGGCATGCAAAAAAACTTGGGAGGAGCGTATTGGCAAGGCGTGGTAGAAACTGGGCTTTTAGGAGCACTGCTCCCTCTCCATTGCAGACGAAAAGCTGGTCATGAGGTGTGAGGCGCTCTCTCTGTTGTTATACATGGTGCAGGTCTGGCCCATTCCCAGAACCTGCGCCATTGCAGTCACCCAAGCCATCTTCCACTTCATCTGGAGGTCTAAGGTAGACCATGTCTGCAGGGACACCATGTGCAAAGCCCCTGTACAAATTGATGGAAGAAGGTTCCCAGTGCCACCCTCATCTTGATGGCCACCTTCACGTATGGCTGCATCAAGATGTGCATAGACCCTTGGTATGCAAACACCACGTTTCTACATACTGAGGTTCTACCTGTACCCAGAGTTGCGAGGGATGGGGCTGGCCTCGCTGCCGCGGAACACTCCAAGTAGTTGGACCGTTCCATATCACCTGTGCTTTGTGGAAAAATTTGCAAAGAAAAACACCTTTGACCACAAGTCATAGAATCATAGAGTTCTACAATGTGGAAACAGGCCATTCGGCCCAACAAGTCCACACTGCCCCTCCGAAGATCATCCCACCCAAACCCATTTCCCATGTCTAACCCACCTAACCTAAAGATCCCTGAGCAGTATGGACAATTCAGCATGGCCAATCCACCTAACCTGCACATTTTTGAACTGCGGAGGAAACCGGGGCACCCAGAGGAAACCCACGGAGACATGGAATGTGCAAACTCCACACAGACAGTTGCCCAAGGCCGGAATTGAACCTGGGTCCCTAGCACTGTGAGGCAGCAGTGCTAACCACTGAGCCACCATCCATCAGGAGATAGTCAGCACATACTGTCCTTGAGACCCTGCAGGAAAAGGAGATGATTGATCCTGTTGGTGGTTGCCTGAGCAGACTGTCAAATTCATTTGGCACAATTCCTCATCACTGGAACTTTCTAACAAACACCAAGACATCACTTGGCTAGTGGTGAGGATGGCACCACCTGTGAGATCCTTCACGCACGCCCAGACTCTCTGTGCCACCTCATGCTGCCCTCAAAGCGGCTGTGGGAGGAGGGTACAGACTGTCACACATCTCCTTCTGGAGTGTGACTTTGCAAAGTAAGTCTGGAGAGAAATGCAGTGGATTTTGTCAAGGTTTGTCCCAAGCAGCTCCATGATGCAGGACTCTGTGCTCTATGGTCTGTTCCCTAGGACACACACTGAGTCAAACATCAACTGCACTTCGAGGAGCATCAAGTCAGTGAAAGACGTTCTTTGGTCATGTTGGTATTGTTGAGCAAGGAGTTTACCTCGACCGAATGTTGCAGACTAGCACATTTCCAGGACCATGTGCTGATGGACTCACTAAAGCTTGGGGTAGCTGCTGCCAAGGTGTGCTGGAGAAAGACCACCAACTAAGATTTTCCTGCCAAAGTTAAATGAGGATCTCAGCAGGCCAGGTAGCAACAGAGGAGCAGGAAAGCTGACGTTTTGGGTCAGGACCCTTCTTCAGAAAAGTCCCGACCCAAAATGTCAACTTTCCTGCTCCTCTGATGCTGCCTGGCCTGCTGTGTTCCTCCAGCTCCACACTGTGTTTTCTTTGACTCCAGCATCTGCAGTTCTTGCTATCTCTTAAATGCGGGTCTGTTCAGCTATTGGGCCTTCCCTACGCTTCAAATATATGTAAATATAGTATTGTATAAATAAGAAATACCTTGGGTTTATTTGTTCTCCACACATAAAGACTGTACAGAATTGAAGAGCTTAGTTACTATGTATGTATATGATGATTTTTTATGAATAAAGTACATTTTTGAAATTTAAAAAAATCCCAAATCCAAGGCACTCCCCAACATGAAGCTTGCCAGAAAGCCATATGGATTTACTCAAAGATTTCCCCAAAAGTGACCCCAGCCCTATTCCATCCCAGCAATGGTAAGATGCTAACAGGGATGGGAAGAAATGCTTACTTGGCAACTTAAGTGGCTTTATCAGACTCCGGGAGCAGTGCCATCTGCCACTTTCCCCTTCTTTGGAAAGATGGCATGATAGGAGGAAGATAGAAGTGCCAGCTTCCAGGAACATTTTGCCAGTCTTCTTGCCTCCTAAACCATCCCAAAAGGGTGCAGTTCAGTGTTCTGTTTGGCAATAGATTCCAGACACTTGAAAAGAGAACTAAATCTATCAGAGGTGGTGACATAAGGGTCTTCTTCACACATAGGTGAGTGGAAATCTGGAACTCTTTCTCTACCAAATCTTTTGAAAATATAGGCTTCCTTAAAATGTTGGCACTGAGATCAACAGATTATCGTAAAAGAGCGACGGAACTAATTTGGGTAGGGGGATTGAAGGTACAGATCAGCAAAGATCCATATTAAATAATGGAATATGTTCAAGTGCCTATCCCTGTTCTGATGTTCACTTGAGAAATATTCATCCAGCTTTTCATGATACCAAAGCATGTGACTCGACTACATGTCTATTTAATAATTTATAAGTACTCTAAACATTTTGAAGTCAGGAGAACACCAAATTGATTGCTCCAGGCAATAAAAAAATTCTTGAATTTTAGCATGTAACATTGAGAGGATGGAAATATTTCAGTTTAGCTTACTTTGCTATCGTCTGGATTTTACTGGGCATCACAGCTGCTGCCTCCCACCCTGGTTAAAACATCAAGTAGGGGAGAAATCATCCATGATCCCCATGGCTGCTCCAAAATATTTTAAGGCTGGGAGCAGCACTAACTGCTTTAAGGCAAGATGTGCGCCCATTTCTCAGATGACCAGCAATTCTTCTGTCCAGAAACACTTGCCAGGAGAGTGCACCATTATAGTCCTACTGAGGAGTCCAGATATTTTAACCGTAGGGGTTTTCGGTGAAGAGCTAGGGGAGTGGAGGTTGGAGGCCAGGTTAAGCAGTTCAAGGGTAAGGTTAAATGTGAGATTGACATTGGGAAAGGGGCCTCCAAGTTCCCAGGGGCTCAGAAAAGGAGGTTCCCCCACCTCTGTCCAGCATGAGCCTGCACACTTAGCATAGATCCCCTCAACAAGGGAATGTTACTAATAGGGACATGCCAAGGTGCTTATGATTAAATTAGCCACTTCTGGAGGTGGGCTGCCTGATGCCTGTCCTATCCCCCATCGAATTTCAGAAAGGCCAACAATTGGTAGGTAGCTGGCAGGAAGACCACTCGCAGGATTTTCATGCCTTCCATGCCCTCCCTGCCCACTGGTAGGGGTAGGCTAAATCCAGCCCTATGGCTCAGATTACAAAGCCAACCCTAAGAAGAAACTGTCCTTTATTTAACAGGAGGTCTTGATTTCAGGTTTAGCTGGTATTATTGGGATTGTTTGAATGTTTACTGTCAGAAAGAACAAACTGACACTGAGTTAATTTGAAATGTTTCAGCATAATACATCAAGGAACTCTAAGTGAAATTCATTGGACTATTAACGTAAAGAGAACAAAACGTTAAAAAAACTTTTTTTTCCTTGAATTCACTGAACTTTTAAAGAGTAAATGATAGGTAAAATTAAGAAATAAATTTGGGAGAACTCGGGCAGGGATCAGTCCCTGAAGGATAAAGGTTGTAATAAATCTGTCTAGAATATCTTTATTTTACAACATACAAATGAGACTATGATTAAGCAATGGAGGAAATGTTGGTTAATACATGCATGTGGAGCTCTTAGTCAAGATTATTCACCAACCACAATGCTGCTGCAGGTACAAATTGTCAGTAAATTTGTAATGTGTGATATTCACACAAGGGAACAAGTTGAGGTGCTATCATTTTATGTTGGTTTAAGAAAGAGCCTGCAATTCGTTGTTGAGAAATTTAATGCTCAAGTTATAATTTAACCATAAACCAGATATCCACCTTTAAGAACTTGGTGCAGAAATAGACTGGCAATCCAATCTACCACCTTTCTTTAAAAAATATGATAACCAAGGTAGTAGCTTGCAGCTCTTGCCTGAAAGTACGTACTTTGCTTCAATGGAACTGAATCGAAAAGTTAGCTTTAACTATTTCAGAGTCAGAGAGAATAAATAATAAAATTTTGTTACTGTTGATTGAATCAGTTTGATTCTGAAAAATTCATGAACACAAAGATATTAGAAGTCATGTTTATAAATGTAGCACTACTGATAAGATGGTTGATTTTATCCAACTTTCAACATTGTTATTTCAACACAGTCATAAAGGTTTATGCCATAAGCGCATTATTGCAAGCTGTCTAATAGAGGTCAACAGACAGGAAGTATGGTATAAGCCTCTTCCTATCAGTTTAGAGGCGCAGCATGTAAGCAGGACCTAAGCATTAGTAAGATGAGTGTCGTATACATGTCCTGTATTTTTATCAATCTCCAGCATGAATCTTGTACATTTTCACAATCCAGAATGGCACTTTTTTGTGAAACTCATTTTCGCACCAATTTCTTTATTTCATTCTTTGTGAAAATATAATTTCTTGAGCACTGGTTTCCTTGTAGTATCATAGGAATGTGTGATATTTGATAGCATGAGTCAGCAAATTTTTTAACCACAGGATACCTTATAGTCAAGCCCAATCTGTTCTCACCAGCAGTCCATAATGAAGGTACCGGTTAGTAATCAGGAGAAGGAACCTACAGAACTTGTAAATAAATGTGCAAGATAGCATGTCTGAAGTAAACTGTCAAACTGAGCTATCCAATAATTCCCTATGCCAATGCTAAGCTATAACAGCATTAAGTTATGAACATAAAGAAGGTTATGTTACTGGATAAATAATTCAGAAGCATAGTCTAATGATTGTGAGAACAAAGGTACAAATGCTGCCAAAGGAATTTGACAATTTGAACTCAGACTTAGAGTCAAACAGCACGGAAACAGACCCTTCAATCCAACCAGTCCATGCCGACTATAAACCCAAACTAAACTAGTTCCATCTGCCTGCGCTTGGCCCATATCCCTCAAAACATTTCTTATTTGTATACATATCTGAATGTCTTTTAAACGTTGTAACTATACCCACATCCACCACTTCCTCTGGAAGTTCATTCTACACATGAACTACTCCCTGTTTTAAAAAATTGTCCTTTGTGTTTTTTTAAAATCTTTCTCCCCTCACCTCAAAAATATGCCATCTAGTCTTGAAATCCTTCACCCTAGGAAAAAGACACCTGCCATTCACCTTATCTATTCCCTTCATGATTTTATAAACCTCTATAAAGGTCACCTCTCAATTTCCTACGCTCTAGTGAAATAAGTCCCAGCCTATTCAGCCTCTCCTTATAAATCAAACTCTCCATTCCCAGCAACATCCTGGTCAATATCTATGCAGAAATAAGCAGTTGATTAACAGTACCAATGTCAAAATTCAACTGTTCAAGAATGTTCTTTACTGCTATCCTTAGTTGAGCTCATTTATACGTGACCCAAGGCTGACACCAATGTGAGTGACTCTGAGGTGTCTTCTGAAGGCTCCACGTAAGCAACTGAACCACATGGAACTGTTAATGGCGGAAGAAGGCACAATATTAGTGTGATGAAAGATAAATAATTAATACGTAAGTATTATATGAATTATCATTTTTGGACTTTGTATTTCAAAATAGAGGCAGATGAGTGTTGGTTACTCTTGCAAAGATTGTATTTTAAAAGAAAATAAGGGCAAAGAGCTCTGCTAGAACATTAGTCCAAGCCATCATTTGTCCAAATTCAGGTGACTGTAGACTCCTGTGGTGTTAAAAATATGTTTCTACTGTTGGGTTCATAAACATTTAAGGCTATTTGCTTTGTTTTCAGTTTGGAGGAATCTAGGATTGAACCTTTTTCCAAAAACTTCGTTCAGAAAACATCACAGTTGAATTCAGAAGCAAGTTTAGCATTCTCTCCTAAGAGGAGTTTTGGACAATTCAAGGAACCAGATTTCTCAGTAGAGGTGTTGAGTTTGCTTATCTTCCAAACCAGGAAAATTTTGTTCAGGATTTGCCAATTATTAAAACCAAGAAAATTTAGGTTCTCAGATATCTGAGGAGTTCATGTCAGTAAACTTGGGGAAGTACTCAACAAATTATCTCCACAGTCCACAGCAAACAAACTACAAGGAGTCAGTTAAACAGAAACTTAAAGAACTGAGGAAAGAGTGTAATTACTCTGGACTTGATTCTCAGTAATAGGTAATTTTGGGAAACAGATTGAGATTCTGTTTTGCTATGTGCTTTAAGATTTTGTCTTCTGGATTTTAGATTATTTTTTAATCTGTTATGTAATAAATTTCTGTAATTAAAGAGAGTCTGCAGCCTCGTATGGACCGTTTCATTGCCTAAACACCAGGGTAACTACCGAGACGAATCAAAAGTCCATCAAGCCTGGTTTAATTCTGGGATTTGACTTGACTTGTAGTACCATCAGTTGGGACTATAACATTAGCCTTGGACGGGAAATAATTGTCAGTTTTGAAAATGATCACTTGCACCTCTAAGCTCCTTATGATAACGCCACTCAGAATTGCATACTGGAATGTGGACAATGCTGGACTTGGTAACCCTGATCAAACACTAGCATGCCCTATTGGAGCATAACTGTAAAATGAAAAGAGTATGCTCTGTTGGATTCTGATAACAAGATAGATTTTGTTTTATTTATAGTTTCCCTTAAAGGCTAATGGTTAGTACAAGGGAGTCATTAGCAAGGAGTGAAGAGAATATTTGCTTCTGCAAGAAGACCTCCTTGCAGTTTGCCTATGTAATGCTAAAATGCTCGGTATTAAAAAGGCAGCAAGGTCATCAGCATTAGGAAAGAATATCATCTAATAGCATTAAAACATTTTTTCTTTCCATTTTTATGCATGAGAACTGATTTTCAAACCCAGGTCTTGCAATGGAGCGACAAAAGAGAAAGAAAAACAAGCTCCAGACACTAAGTTTGCTGGCTTTTCATGCTGATGTTAATTGGATGAGCTCAGTTCTCTGTGGAAAAACACATAAATCATTGGCTTCCCTATTTGAATGCTTAACAAAACTCTTGTACATCCTGTCTCAGACAGACAGCATTTCAGAAGACAACCCGGTCAAAACTGAATTGGGTATGCAGCCAGTAAGATCTTTCAGCTGCAAAATTCTTTCCAGGACCTCTGAATTATGGAACTCTTTATCTTTCTTTTAGATTTTCTCCTCTTTCTGCCAATATCCAATTTCTCCTATAAACTTATTTGCTTTCATTTTCTTAATTTGTTCATCAGTTGTGAGCTGCTTAAGCCCAGCATATATTGAATGTAAATGTGTGGCTACTCAGACTTTTCAGAGGGCAACTAAGAGTCAACAACATCACTGTGGCTCTGAACTCACATATCAGATAGTAAATTTCCTTCCATAAAGGATATTACTGAACCAGATAAGTTGATAATTAAAACAATTAAAAATAAGCAAATTCAAATACCCCTGCTCTCATGATGGGATTTGAATTCATGTCTCTGAGGATCACTGGTGCAGGCCTCTGGATCACAAGTTGAGTAACATTACCAAAACGCTAACATATCTCTGACTCCAGCTTCAGCAGTTCTTACTATCTCTGACTAACATATCCCTGCCTTACTTAACTATACTGCAGCAGGACATATATTTACAAAGCATGTTCCTTTTCATTCATGTCGCCCTTTCACACTGTCTTCAATGAAATCCAGTGCTGCTCATTGATGCCATTTAGTACAAGCACTTATTTTCTGTAGGTATTCCTTAAGTTGTATATATTCAAGTCAAAGTAACCACCCTACCTAACATAACTGCATGAGATCAGTATATACAGCACCAGCACGAACAGTGGGATTTATACTGATGTAACAATCAAAAAGCAAATTTCAATCACTCACTTTCTATTTACACAGGAAGATTCTTTGCAAAGAGAAAATAAATGTAAATAAGAGGTATCTTTCATGCATGTACACTTAGAGGATGTATGAAGTAGAACACTTTCATCTGCTCCTTTTCTCCTATCAACCTCGTCTTTATTTGCTGTCAATGAATCAAATCTATTCATTTGTTGTGTTTGGCGCTATAGTAGGTTCTATTGTAAGTCTTGCAGGTGAGATTCTTCAGCCACCAATCCTGGACAAATAAGTGGCAGTTTCCCCTCATTTCCTTCACAATTTTCATCTTCAGGAGTATCTTCTTCTGTTTGGCTACAGTCAACAATAAAGTGCCCTACGTGTACTAATTGCTGGGGAGGGGTGGAACATCTGTATCTCTCACTGAATGCCAGCCAATCCAGAATTGAACACTGGTGTTCAGGTCTCCACTTTCCAGGACTGCCTTGAGTAGGGATCAAATTCAACCCTTCTGACTAGAGGCAGGAATTCAACCACCAAGGCAATGGTCACTCCATCTGCACACAACACAAGATTTGCAAAGCACACTTTTGTCTTTATCTCCTGGAACAACAAAGTACACGATGAAGCCTTTTATCAAGACATACTTTCTGGAAGCAATTAGAGAAGGATTCTCAAATGAATACCAATATTACTTCCTCTTCTTGTTCTCAAAGTATACCAAAGGCACGAAATCCAGGCCACTGGAATCCTGAATACTTTACAAAGATGCCAGCATTCAATCTACTTCTCTCAAGCGCCAACTATAAAACAGACAATAATGTTGCAGATTGTAGTTCACAGATAGGAGTTCATCAGCTAATAGTGTGCAGAATTGCATAATACTTTTGCAACACTGCAGTGCATGGAGCATGTGGCAAATCCAGCAATATATGGAGCTTCCATTGTAGACTAAAAGTTCCAAGGACAGTCATTGTCCTCCATGGAATTCTGAGAATGCTACCATAACTGTCTACAGTTTCAGGATCAATTAGAAAATCCAATTCCCCTACAGTATGTTGGAGAACAGCTCCAGAGAATCATGAGTCAGAGCTGCACTGATCTCACTGATATCATTAGTTCTGCTCTCCCTCCATAAGAACATAAGAAATATGAGTTGGGATAGACCATAACATCACTTGAATCTGATGAACCATTCAACACAATCATGGCTAATCTTTTGGTTCAGCTCCACTTTCTCAACTATTGCCCGTTTGCCAACAACCTTACAGTGACTACCTTTCTAAACACCTTAAGAGTCTTGTATGCTTCATTGAAGTTCTTACTTTTTATTCTTCTTGAAAGAATGGATGCAGGCGTTGGTTAATAGACAGGGAGCAGAAAGTAAGGGTAAATAGGGCACTTTCAAGTTGTGACATGCTCCTTGGTAAACTGCACGCTAATAAATTATCCCACACACCACAATATCTTTATCTTGAAAATGAATCTTTTTCGTGTCACTTTATTAAACTACTTTGGAAATCCAACGATAGTACATGTGCTTAGTCCTCTTTACTTAGACTACTAGCTGCATCCTCAAAAAACTTTATTTTGTCCAATATGATTTCCCTTTCTTGCAAAACTATGTTGACTGTGTTTAATCGAACTATGATTTTCTAAGTCACTGTTAAGATTTTCTTGATAATAGATTGGAGCATTTCCTCAATGACTAATATCAGGCTAACTGGTCTGTAGTTCCAAGTTTCAGGTTCCATTCTTTCCTGAACAGCAAAATTGCATTTGTTACGTCCAACTTGCAGGGACTGTTCCAGAGTTTGGGCAATTTTGCAGAATCATAATCACTGTGTCCGCAATCTTGCAGTTACCACTTAAATGCTAAGTTGTAGGTCAACAGATCTTGAAGGTTTATCAATTTTAAGTCCCTTAGGTTTCTCCAAAAACTTTTCTGTTAATATTAATAAATGTAAGTTTCTTATTCATATCAGATCCTTGGTTACCTACATCCTCTGGCAGGTAATTTGTGTCTTCTCTTGTGAAAGTATATACAACAATGTTCGTTCATTTTTCTGCTCTATATTGATACAATATAGTTCTAGAGGATTAGACTTGTTGGTGAGTCAAATACTCCGATGACCTTAAGGTGAAGGCATTGTGACAATTATCTGGGAAGTGAGTAATGGCTTTCTTAATCAAGTAATTTGCATTATCTCAGACCAATTCATTTCAATAAAGCAGTCTGCAAGCGAACATATGGCTACACTCAATTATGCACTAGAATTTCAGAAACCCTGCTATTACATAATCTACATATGGTGCAACTAGCTATTGATGGAGAAGAATAGAAAATTGGTTGTACGCACATCACTTGCTACATATCTTCTGTGTATCAATGACTATGTCTGATGGTGCCCTGATAGCTTAGATTGGCCCAGAAATATAACCTTCAAGAGGTGCCTGAAGATGATTTTAGCTGCAGGTACTGACAAAAGAAGGTGTCATTACAGTGTGGAGCTGGAGGAACACAGCAGGTCAGTCAGCATCAGACGAGCAGGAAAGTTGACGTTTTGCGTTTACACACTTCATCAGGACCGCTGAGGTCACTGATGGTCTGGGAGATGATGGTTTGGTGATCAGGGTGGGGTTATAATCGAGGGGGTGGTAGGAGGAGATGTCGGAGAGTTGGCGCCTGGCATCTGTGATGTACACCATACTACCACTGTGTCCCCTTAATCAGCGGGTTTGATGATGAGGTTGGGGTTGGAGCAGATGGCTGCACGTTCACTGGGGAGAAGCTGGAGTGAGTGAGAAAGGAGTGGAGACATTCAGGCGATTGATGGCATGATGGCAGTTGGAAATGAAGAGGTCGAGGGAGAGTAGGAGGCCATGGGGCGGTGTCCAGGAGGATAGGGTTTGTTGGAGGCAGGAGAAGGGGTCTGAAGAGGGTCCTGGTGGAGGCAGAGGCAGCAGAAAAAGAGTTCAACATCCAGGCATGTACGGAATTTGTTGATGTGTGGGCACAGGGAAATGAAGGTGAGCCCTTTGCTGAGAACTGACTGCTTGTCCTCAGTGAGGGCAAGGTCTGGGGCAGATGGTGAATACCTGGCAGGGCTTGGGGCTGGGGCTAGATGTACAGCTGGAGCTGGGAGTAGGGGTTGAGACTATCGTTGGAGTGGGTGTGTGTATGGGAATGGTCACATGGGCAGAAGCCGAAGTAGCGATGTGGTCAGAGGTGTTAGCGGAAATGATGTAGTCAGCGTTGGTGGTGGAAGCAGTGTTGTCAGCAGAAGCGAGGTTGTCGGTTGTGTTGGTAGAAGTGACATTGTCAACAGCATAAGCTGGAGCCCCTGAGGTGACCGCGTGGTTAATGGAGCTGGGCAAATAAAGGATGAGGTCATAGATAGCGTTGGGGTCTAGGGTAGTGGAGGAGGTCTGTGTTTGGAGCTATGCATGAGCAAGTTTGGTATAGTTACGATCCTTGATGACCGATCGGGCAGAGAAAAAGTGTTGGTTGATGTTGTGGATCCTACGTAGAATGAAAAGCAGTAGAAGTCCTTTACGGGTCTGTGAAAGAGAGGCTTTGAGCTAGGACTGACTGTAGTGAGAGAAGATGTCGGCACATGGCTACAAGTGTGGAGTTGAGGATCCATAGGGAGAACCATTTCTGGAGGCCCTGGAGGTACTATAGATAACATTTGTCACAGTTTGGTGCAAATTGGGATAGTCTGAAAAGTTGTCTGGAGTCCATGGAGGATCAGCCAGTTGTGTAGGTAGGTAGTGAGAAAGGAGACATGGCTGTCGTAACAGGTTTGTTTCAGAATGTGGTCAAAGAGCTTCATGGCAGAGGACATCACCAGTGGGTTGCAGCGGGAGAGAGATCCACTGACATCTTTTTGGAGGGAGGAGAACAACTTCTTCAAGGTGGGCATCCATGGAAGATGCTTCGCAGTAGGGTTTTCAGTCACTTGGAGATAGCAAGAACTGCAGATGCTGGAATCAAGAGTCAATATCGTGTGAAGTTGGAGGGACACAGAGGTCAGACAGCATCAGAGGAGCAGGAATGTTGGAAGTTTGGGTTTACACACTAAATCAAGTCTGCTCTGACTCCGGCACCTGCAATTCTTGATATCTCTGACAAAAGAAGGTTATTGGAACAAGAATAAGTACTTCAAATAAATACCTCATCTATTTGGGCTGATGTTTCCTGCAGCAATCAAATGTTATGCCAGAAATTGATGTAATTTCATCTAGGAATGAGACAAACCCAGCTAACAAGTCACTCTATTAAATTTTGAAAAACTGTGCAGCTACTTAAGAGTTTTAATGCATTCATTTGGAAGTACATTGAACTCTGCAAGATGAAATCTAGCACCTTTCAATGTTGTACAATGACTTCCGAAAGTAAATGTTTTATCCTAAAAAGGACATCTTGCATATTGTTTTTGAATAATTCACAGTAGCATTGTCTCTTCTTCAATGATTTCCTCTACTGCTCTTGGGTTTAACATCATTGCAGCTCTCCACTCGGATGTCAAGTGGAATAACAACAGATTGCAATCACAGACGACAATAAGAGGATACATCACACAACTCAAATGTGGCCTTAGAGGCTGCTGAGAGAACAAAATCATGCAGCAATTACAGTGATATCAATGAACAAATCACAAATCTCCACTTTGAAGTGTCTTCCAGCAATTGTGTAAACAGAGGAAAAAGTGATTGGCACTGATTTTAAATGGGAGGAGTGTGAATCTTGACTATTTTAATATTTTGATTTCCTCTGCCTCTATTATTTGATAAGCCAAAGGCAGGCAGGATTATTAGTGCCTGAAGGATTATCAATATGATTTTAGTGGACTGACTCTACCAGTATGATAGAATTTATATTTTACCTGCAATTATTCAAGGAAAAGCCTTATGTTTACAATATATGGCTAGAAACCTCTTTCCAATGAATTCCTATTATGTCTAAAGTGTAATAAAAGCACAACTACTATATTTTAATTCATCCCTACCACTCCCCTATCTCATCTAAAACAGGTGAAGAGGCCATTTAATATGGCACCTACCTCTGGCACCGGGCATTTACATTATGACAATTATTCAGCTCTTCCTTCAAGCTTTTCACTGTCAATGTGCTACAAAGCTCTAAAATACTTTTGTATTGATATTATTAATTCAGTAAGGAGACTTCAGGTCAATCCACATTCAGTAACTGGTTCTGAAAATTTTGCTCACATTTTGACAACTGTGATAAATTGAACCACCAGCAGCTGTGACAATCTGCAATGTTCCGAAATGATCGACTACATTCTAACTCAATCAACCCAGAATGTTGATTAATATGAATGTTGACTAAACATTCACCTTAATCCTAATTTTCATTAGAAAAATCTTTCAAGGTATGTGCGCGGCATTGGCTAGGCCAGCGTTTATTGCCCATTCTTAATTGCCCTTGAGAAGGTGGTGGCAAGATGTCTTCTTAAAAAAATCCTTGAAAACAAAATCCAGGATCTTCATCAAAAAAAAATCCCCCTTCATTGGGTCATTCCCTATACGTGTACCAAGTTTCAATGGAAATCCGTCCATTTGTTTTTGTTTTAAGATCGTTTACAGACTAAAAAGCCAACCGGGCTGAAGACATTATTGTGGGAGGATGTAACCGAGCTGAACCTGTGAACTGTTTTTAATGAAACAGACTGCAACTCTCTTGTTGATTAAGATTCTTCACCCATAAACTTCACAGGGTCTGGAATCACCCCCGAAAATCTGATCAACAAATGGTTTCCGAGAAATGATGCGAAACTCATTGGGAAAGCAAAAAAGTCCGTTTCGTATCTTGTTATAATTCAGTTGCTATCGCAAATTAGTAGTTTAGTCATAATCGAGGAATTTCCCGTGGAAATCACTTAAGCGATAGCAATGAGAAATAGTAAACATTTTGAAAATCGTGGGAAATAACGCACGTATGCAGCGACTTCATGGTAATATTAACAGAAGACACAAAGTACCTTTAAACCGCCTTTAAAAGAAATGTGAATGAAACGCGTTCTCTCCTGTTTAGTGGGGTCGCTTTTAAAGGCAACCCTTTCAGCAGAATGTTACTATAGGGTTCCAAAGATGCCGTGAATCATCTACACGTTATCCCATTCATGTATCTCCAACAAAGCAACAACTTGATTTCTTAGAACAAAAACAAATCACTGACCACAAGCAGAGATGGCCTTTTGACAGCTACCGAGGCACTCTGTCGGATTTCTGCAGCTGTCCCGGGTTTAAACAGCCCTCTGGTGAAGCGGCGAGTAGATTCTCCCATTTCCAGTTCAGAACAGTCCCGTTCTGACAGCTTTGAAACCACGCGAAGTGTGGCTCTCTCTCCCACACACAGTCTGGCTGTCTGATCTCTCGTTCTCACCAGCGCCAGTCAACCAGGAAACGGAACTCAGCCACAAGTGACAACAGGGTCCTTTTCTATCAGCGTCAGTCTTTTCATATTTTTCAAGTAAACATCACTTCACCGAACTGTTACTAAGAAAATGAAATTCGTGACTCCCCACTGCACATGGCGCATGCCTGTTATTTTTGTCACTGACGGTTTGAAAATATTTGAAGATACCAATGGGGAAAGTTGCTCACTCACAGTTAGCTCCTCCATAATCCAGTCTAAATCATTGAAGCCGGTCATAAATCGTGCTTGGTGCAATTACAGTAAGGGAGTAATGTGAGAACACATTTGGAAATTGTGGAATTCAATTTCTTGCAACTTTTTCACTTCCAGTTTCTGAATGGTTAGCACCACCTGGCGGCCGTTCGCTTTATAACTTTGACAAAATCACCTGTTAAAATAATTGAAAAACTGCAAAAGTTGGAAATCTTTAAAAAAACACACACAGCCCCGGGCTTGTTGGCGGGTCGTTTTTTTAAGTAACAAAGAAATGGGAAAATGCAACATTGTTCAACACGTCGCGTGTTCATCTGATTAGATAGAATTTAGGAGTTTCGTGACTGTAGGAATGTAGAATGTCTGAGCGGAGAGTGAGGAGTTGTCTCTGACCACACGATAGCCCAGACCGTGTTACACTCCGCAGAATATTGTGCTGGACGCGCTCTGTTGGCCGTAAGCAGAGCATGGACGAACCAGTC
Source organism: Ginglymostoma cirratum (assembly GCA_024137785.1). Lineage (NCBI taxonomy): Eukaryota > Metazoa > Chordata > Chondrichthyes > Orectolobiformes > Ginglymostomatidae > Ginglymostoma > Ginglymostoma cirratum. Next base: position 17,910,433 of record JAHRHZ010000268.1, read on the forward strand.
GACCCCAACTCCCCAAGTACAGCTCAGTGCAAACTCCTTGGCTCATGGCTCCGAAACAGCTGCTTCAATACGGCCTGAAGGAAGCATCTGGAAGAGTTCAGAATCTGGCGCTGACAGGTCTCTTTTCATACTTTAAAATGTGCCTGAAGTAGTCCAAAGTATACTTCTATGTTCGTGGATCTTGTGTATATTCTCTGGGGAGTAGCTGAACACATCACTGAAAGTTGTCAGCAGATTCTGCTACCATGAAGCTAGAGTGGCAGTCTTGCCCAAAGCCTCAATGCATTTATCAGAAGGGCAGCCACCCAACATATGCTGAGGAACGCAATGGACGTGAAAAGGCAGCGAACTGACTCACACTTAAAAGGCCTGCACTGTCTGTGTGGTAGTTAAGCTTGGGCGACTTCCATGAAGGCTTAATAACTTCCATTCCGGACCTTTTATCACAGGAAGAAGGAAAGGACACAAATGAATTGGTCTTTTCAGGAAAAAGTGCTGAGCATGCTACTGCTAATCCAACAAATAAAGGCTCTGTCAGGTTGGATGCATGCACAGATAGAAGATAGCCAAGGATGTGCTATACAATTCGGCGGAGTGGATGCCCATGCCTAAACTCCACGAGGACGCTCAAAGCTTTGAATCGAAGATGCTGTCAAAAAAAACATGAAAGGTCTCAGCATTTGCCATACAGTTTACCACATAGTCGTAGTGTCACACAGCAAGGAAACAGTCCCTTCAGTTCAACCAGTCTATACCAACCACAATCCCAAACTAAACTTGGCCCACCTGCCTGCGCCTGGCCCATATCCCCCCAAACATTTCTTATTTATGTACTTACCTAAATCTCTTTTAAACATTGTAACCATACCCACATCCATCACTTCTTCTTGAAGTTCATTCCTCACACGATTCACTCTCTGTGCGAAGAAATTGCCTCATGTCTTTTTTATATCTTTCTCCTCTCACCTTAGAATATGAGGCCTAGTCTTGAAATCCCCCACCTGAGGGAAAAGATGCCTGCCATTCACCTTATCTACGCCCTCATGATTTTATAAACTTCTATAAGGTCACCCCTCAACCTCCTATGCTCCAGTGAAAAACATCCCAACCTATCCAGCATCTCCATATAACTTAAATGCTCAATTCCTGGCAACATCCTGGTTCTTCTGAACCCTCTCCAGTTTAATAATATCCTTCCTACAACAGGGCAACCAGAACTTGACATAATATTTCAGAAGAGGCCTGTATTCTGGGGTGGGACCAAAAATCATAACTCTGGTCACCGCATTATAGGAAGGATGTGGAAGCATTGGAAAGGGTGCAGAGGAGATTTACCAGGATGTTGCCTGGTATGGAGGGTAGGTCTTATGAGGAAAGGCTGAGGGACTTGAGGCTGTTTTTGTTAGAGAGAAGAAGGTTAAGAGGTGACTTAATAGAGACATACAAGATGATCAGAGGATTAGATAGGGTGGAGAGTGAGAGCCTTTTTCCTCTGATGGTGATGGCTAGCACAAGGGGACATAGCTTTAAATTGAGGGGTGATAGATATAGGACAGATGTCAGAGGTAGGTTCTTTACTCAGAGAGTAGTAAAGGCGTGGAATGCCCTGCCTGCAACAGTAGTAGACTCGCCACCTTTAAGGGCATTTAAATGGTCATTGAATAAACATATGGATGATAAGGGAATAGTGTAGGTTAGATGGGCTTCAGATTGGTTTCACAGGTCGGCGCAACATCAAGGGCCGAAGGCCCTGTACTGCACAGTAATGTTCTATGTTCTATGTTCTAATTTGAATGAAAGACCAATGAGCCACTGCTGATACTTGTGATTCACTGAAGTACATTCCCTCAATCATTGGCTCAGACTGTCAACTTAAGTCAACTACATATATATATATATATACGGTTATAGTTATATTTAACTATATACGGTTCTGAGGGAGGGCCACCGGATCCGAAATGTTAACAGTGATTTTTTCTTCACAAATCCTGCCAGACCCGCTGAGCTTTTCCAGCAACTTCTGTGTTTGTTCCTGACTTAAAGCATTAGCAGTTCTTTTGGTTTTTATATATGGCTGGGGATTCACTTCTCCAAAACTGAAAGAATAACTTAAAGTAACAAGCTTGCTTCATTCATACCTGAATACCTGCCATCACATTTCAGAATAAGATGGAATGGACAATTTAATTGAATATTTTATATCTACATACTAAACTCAGGAATTAGACTAGAACAGTTAAGTTGGCATATGTGAAAGCACAAATGGTGTGCATTGTTACATACATTCTTACTATATTGAAATTAGTACCACATTATTCCACTACCTAGCATAGACATTGATGCTTACAAATTGATTTGATTTAATTTGAGCTTTATAGTGCAGTGAAAAGTGTACAATGTCATCACACGCAGCACCATCTTAGGTACAAAAGTACCTAGGTACAAAACTTAGGTACAGGTCGTAACATAGACAGATAGTTAAAAGTAAAGCATTAATGTTGTTCTTAGTATAAGTAGAAAAATAAAGGAATAAAGGTAAAAGTTCAACAGTCTTCCTTAAGCGCAGTCCTTGCAAGGGCTCGGACTCCTTCACTTTGGCCCGCTCTCTGGGAAGCCTTGGGGATGACTGTGGATTCAGCTACTTTTAAGGTTTTTTTGTGTCATATTTGAGTCATCTGGTAATTTTTGTTTAATTTTTACCTTATCATTGAATAAAGAGATTGACTAATGTGCCGAATTCTTGTATGTTTGCTGAACAGTGATAGATGGTTCAATTTATAAAGATTGTTCAATTTTGATTTTGGAGATCAGTGCAGTTAAGTTTTTTTCTAAGGTTGGGGATTCTAGAACAAGGGGAACAATTTTAAAATAAGGGTAATGCCACTTAGGTCTGAATTCTAAAAAAACATTCTTGTTAAGACGGTTGTGAACCTTTGAAATTCCCTACCACAGAAGGCTGTGAAGCTCAGTCTATGAGTATGTTTAAGTAGAGAAAGATTTCTGATTACCAGTGGCATACAGGGATATGGGGTGGCTAAAAGACATTGAAGTGTTCAATCAACCATGAATGTAGTGAATGACAGGGTAAGTACAGTGGGCTGAATGGTCTCCTCCTGTTCCTACTTTCCTAATTGTGTCCTTCATTTCTGAATGTTCTTAGTCAACAATATCAAGATGTCATGCAGTAAAATCCAGGTCAAATGCACATAAAAGAAAATATATTAATATACAAATAGATAAACACTGGATATTTTAATTGTAGTATGATAAACTGTCAAAAATATTTTAACATAGCAGTTTACTAATAAAATCATGGATAAAAATAATTCATGTAAATCATTGTCTTTATGCAAGTAACAAAGAAATATAAATATCAATAGATAAAAAGCTGAAAATTTCTCCTTCAACCCAGAGGCATTTGTATGGGAATATCACATGATCAATCAACTATTATTTTATACAACAATCTCTGGCCATTTCTATTCCTCAAGAAGCATTTCTGTGTCCCCAACATAGAATATTCAATCATCTTTACACTCATAATTTCTTCAACGCCTTAAATGAACTCTTAGAAGTTAAATTAATATTAAGAGGAAAATGTTCTCTTGAAAACAGAGTTCAGATTACAATGATTCTACTGTACTATACAAATTCTACTTCACTACTTAAGGTTGAAATTGACGGAGTTAGTATTTTATAATAGTATTCACAGAGTCATAGAGGTCAACAGTATAGAAAAAGCCCTTCAACCAACTGAGTTTATGTCAGTCAAAAACAACCACTTAACCATTCTAATCCCATTTTCCAACAATTGGCCCATAGCTTTGTTTGCCTTGGCATGTGAAAAGATTACTTAAAATTTAGCTGTTTTAAAAGCCAACACATAAGATTAATGTAATTGCATCCATGCTGTCTCCACTGCCCAAAAGCCATAATTATACCTACACTTTGCCTTTGTACTTGGACAACTCTACACAGTTTTGTAAAGTGAACGCAACTTGAAGGCCAGCATGATATCATTTATATTGTTTCACAATGCCAACCTTTGCTTTTGATGTTTTGAGGTATCAGGGCCTTTCATTGGTTGTAACTTACATCCCATGGGACTTCATTATGCAGCCCCTCTAAACCAGATTGATTGTTGCAGATCAATTTTTGTAGAATTATATTAATGCCTGAAGTTTTATCCGTCCGCATGGTGTCGGGGGGGGGAGGAGTGGTGACACCTAATCAGCAGAAGTTGTGAAGTGTACACGCTCAGTGAGAATGTATTGATTAGGTTGTGTAAAATAGTTTTCCTGTTTTGCTGAGCATACTTTAGTTGATCTTATCCACAGTTGCATTCTATCTTACATGTTGAGAATCATTGCAGTAGACATCGAAGATAGTGCTAATTCATAACCAAACTCTTCATTGCAGGCTAGAGCTACTCACAATTGTCAGCATATGCTTAACATTGTATTCCTGTCTCAGAGCCAGAAAGACGAGACTGACATATAAACTTTCAACTGGGGCTTCAGTGTAGCACCAGATTGTCAGAGGTACTTTGCTTAGATGAGGTGTCAGCCGAAGATGTAATGTCAATGTTGAAGAAAAGCTCAGAAGTTCTCTTGATATACTAGAGGGGAATCAACAAGAGGCAGGCCCTGAGACAGGCATCAGCAACAACAGTTAGAGGAGTGAGTGAGACATTGCCTAAGACAGACAGAATGCAGTACATAAAGTAGCAGGCGAGAGTAGGATCCTAAATCAGGCAGATACCAGCACCTAAACGGTTGAGAGGAGAATTCTGACACAAGCAGTCAGCAACTCACAGTAGACCAGCTAAGACAGGGAACCCAAGTCAGTTAGTCAGCAGCACCTAGAGGAGTGGTAGAGAAAAGAATCCCAAGAATAATCAGAAGACCCTGTCATAAGTGGTATGCCCACCTCCTGGTACAAAATATCCAGTTAACTTTACCCCACCCTAATGAGTTGTATTGTCTATAGTTCAATTTCCAGCTTGTAAACTCTGAATTGAAGGTACTTGAACTGTAACTGCTATGAGCAAACATGTTTGGCCTGGATCACACTGGTATCCAGGAGCTCCAGCATGCTGCAGCCCTGATATATCAGCTATCCTGTCAGCCTTAATGTGTTTTTTAATTAACCATGTAAATAAATTCTAAATTCTAAATAAATAAATGGTTTCCTGTGATGACTTGGGTGATTTTAATCTAAATGTAAACTGGAAAATGGTTGCCTGTATGAGTAGTTCATAGAATGCCTTCGAGAGTTTCTAAGAACAGTGCATTCTGGAACTAACATGCGGCTCACATTACTTTCTATTTTGCCTTGGTATTTAGTCCAGGCTTGAAGCTAGAATGCTTGTCAGGGTTGTAAGCTGTCCTCAGTCAAGTCAAAGGAGACGGCCTTCAGTCAGGTGATCCCAGAACTGTAAGTCAAGAGCAGCCAGCAATGTCAGTCCAGAGGGTCTGGCACAGTCCGTTGGCCACTCACAACTGTTGGGGTCACGCTCCTCTCTCACATGTCAGGCAGCATACTATGTGTGTTGTCTCTTTCTGCCCCAATGTGGGATGTATTCTCCTGGAATGAGAGAAAAAGAGGGACCAAGTGAGACGAAAATGTTAGTGTTGGTGCAAATAAGATAAAAGTGGCGAACTGCCCCAAACAAGTGAGTAATCATCACTGAGGGTATCAGAGATAAAAGGTACTGCAGATGCTGGAGAATCCGAGATAACAAGCATGGGGCTGGATGAACACAGCAGGTCAGGCAGCATCATAGGAGCAGGAAAACTTGACGTTTCGGGCCTAAACCCTTCATCAGAAATGGGGGAGGGGAAGAGGGTTCTGAAATAAATAGGGAGAGAGGGGGAGGCGGATAGAGGATGGATAGAGGAGAGGATAGGTGGAGAGGAGGCAGACAAGTCGAAGAGGCGGGGATGGAGCCAGTAAAGGTGAGTGTAGATAGTGGGGTAGGGAGGAGATAGGTCAGTCCAGGGAGGACGGACAGGTCAAGGGGGCGGGATGATGTTAGTAGATAGGAGATGGGGGTGTGGCTTGGGGTGAGAGGAAAAACAGGTTAGGGAGGTGGAGATGAGCTGGGCTGGTTTTGGGATGCGGTTGGGGGAGGGGAGATTTTGAAGCTTGTGAAATCCTCCGACACTTCCGCCATCTGCAATCAGACCCCACCACCAAAGACATTTTTCCCTCCCCACCCTTATCTGCCTTCCGGAGGGACCACTCCCTCTGCGACTCCCTTGTCCGCTCCACACTCCCCTCCAGCCCCACCACAGCCAGCACTTTTCCTTGTAACTGCAGGAAGTGCTACACCTGCCCCCACACCTCCTCCCTCACCCCAATCCCAGGCCCCAAGAAGACTTTCCACATCAGGCAGAGGTTCACCTGCACATCTGCCAATGTGGTATACTGCATCCGCTGTACCCGTTGTGGCTTTCTCTACATCGGGGAAACCAAGCGGAGGCTTGGGGACCGCTTTGCAGAACACTTGCGCTCAGTTCGCAACAAACAACTGCACCTCCCAGTCGCGAACCATTTCAACTCCCCCTCCCATTCCTCAGATGACATGTCCATCTTTGGCCTCCTGCAATGCCACAGTGATGCCACCCGAAGGCTGCAGGAACAGCAAATCATATTCAGCCTGGGAACCCTGCAGCCCAATGGCAACAATGTGGATTTCACAAGCTTCAAAATCTCCCCTCCCCCAACCGCATCCCAAAACCAGCCCAGCTCATCTCCACCTCCCTAACCTGTTTTTCCTCTCACCCCAAGCCACACCCCCATCTCCTATCTACTAACATCATCCCGCCCCCTTGACCTGTCTGTCCTCCCTGGACTGACCTATCTCCTCCCTACCCCCCTACCTACACTCACCTTTGCTGGCTCCATCCCCGCCTCTTCGACTTGTCTGCCTCCTCTCCACCTATCCTCTCCTCTATCCATCCTTTATCCGCCTCCCCCTCTCTCCCTATTTATTTCAGAACCCTCTTCCCCTCCCCCATTTCTGATGAACGGTTTAGTCACGTTTTCCTGCTCCTATGATGCTGCCTGACCTGCTGTGTTCATCCAGCCCCATGCTTGTTATCACTGAGGGTATGCTGGGTTGGTGACGGCATATTGGGGGTAGCTGAGAGTGACTGAGGGGAGATGTTACAGACCATAGTGAGAATGATAGAGCATGAGCCTTAGTGGGTGTAGGTGCGTGAGTAGAGATAGAGTGAACACGAGGTCGCAGAGAGAAGGTGGTGGCTCATGGATTGGAGAAGCTCATTGACCCTCTGCTTACATTGCTGGGCATTCCTCCAGACTGCACTGACTTGTATAGAAACCTTAGTCCTGGCTGGCAGAGTCTGGTGTCATCACCTCCACTGTTAGTCCTGGGGGAGGGCGGATTCTGTCCACATCACCCTGTCCTCCAGGACCCTGTTCACAAAGTGATGCACCAATATCCCCTTTTTTGATATTATCGCGGCAAATATCAGCTACCATGCAGCTCTGGGGTGGTAGTTCTTGTCCAGGTGCACAATGGCCTTTCAAAAATGTCGCCAGTGTGGAGATGACAGTCTATTCTGAGGAATTTCAGGATTCATCTGGATATGGCAAGTGGTAAAATTAGATTAACATAGGACGACAGCATTGCTATAGGGATAATGCGCTCTAATACGGGAGTATTTCAAAACATTATCATTACATTTAACTGATAATTAATTCATACAATCAGAGTGAAAATGGACTAGTAATATTCAACTTTCATCATTTAACTTTAAGGCTTGAGTGTTTCATTAACTAAAACTAGTTTTAAATGGACACTGAGATAAAAGGTACTGCAGATGCTGGAGAATCCGCGATAACAAGCATGGGGCTGGATGAACACAGCAGGTCAAGCAGCATCATAGGAGCAGGAAAACTTGAC
>JAHRHZ010000268.1:17918765-17945446 GCA_024137785.1 Ginglymostoma cirratum
GTCAAGTTTTCCTGCTCCTATGATGCTGCTTGACCTGCTGTGTTCATCCAGCCCCATGCTTGTTATCTTTAAGTGGACACTGTTGACCTAAACTATCTGCTATGAACACCTGACAAGTTCAGGCAACTTACAGGGAATATAAGTAACTAATTCCATTGGAACTAACATTTTAATCAAGAGATTCTGTGAATCAGGGAGGTGTCAAGAAATTCATAGCTCTTGTTTTACTCACACTCGCGTTATAACTGTACATATTGAGAAATGAAAGATTGCCAATCATCATCCTGCTTCAAATGAAACAGTGACACAAACATCAGAATCCAGAAAGGAACAATATATCATCAGCAGCCTTTGAGCAAAAAGAGAGAGAAAGTGACATGGACTGATAACAGAAAGGATACTGGAAGCTTTTCTCATTCTTTGCCTTAGTCTCAAACACAGAAACCAACGGCAGTGAAGAACCAATTTGGAGAAAATATTGTTCACTGAGAACTCAAGATTTTCAAACTATACCACTGCTAAAGTACAGGTCAACAACTAAATAATTGGACTCAGGTCTTTTAATTTTCACAACTCAAGGTACTTTCTTCAGATCTGTATCTGCATTGGCCTTTATCTTCCTGTTGGTATAGACACCCCTCTCCCTTTTGTTAGCTGATTACCTGTTACCTGATTTACCAAAAATGCTTGGAATTGGCTCATTTTCATTTTAGGCTTGCATTACAGTGTTAATTGGAGTGTGATCATTACATTCCAAAACAGGTTTAAAAATTGTTGTCATCCCCAAGAGCTGTGACCCCTTCCTCACCTGGTTATAAGAGAGCACCCAGTTAAATCAGGCATGAGGAGAAGCATAATCAGCAGGATTTGAACAGGCATGGAGAGACTGCAACAGATGCCCAACCTAGCATTTCTACAACTCGGCTAGAACTACAGATGTGACCGAGGCACTTAGGGAACTGATGCCCTTCACTGTGTGTCCTTCACATTGACAATGCAGTTATCACAGCATTAACACTGCATGCCTTCTAAGAATATAACAAAAGTATTAAAGCAGAAAATGTTAATCAGTCCTTTAAGCATTAACTATCCGTGTATTTTGTAAAAATTGGCCTCTCTTGACCTCCACCAACACTTTCAATCTCCTAAAAGATAAATGCTGAGGAGCATTGTTAAACATGTACAGATGTATAATTATTGTGATCAAATATAGAAAAAAATGGAGGGATCAACCAAGATTCTCCTTTCTCTGCATTCGATATTTCTGGTGTTACTTGTTAATTTCTGACTGGTTGTCTTGATTCCTTAAGAAAAGAGCATATGAGGTTAATGCTCCATTATAGTGATTATAAATCCATGCTAATAATATGTTCATGCATATTTGTATCCTCGAAATGTGAAACAACTGACAGTGAATACCTTTTTGAAGTAAGATAAAGGTACAACTTAAGAAAGTTTGCAAACAAAGATTGAAAAGAATTTTTTTGAAGTATAGGTAGAAGGAAGTTGAATTTATATGTTAGCTTTCACACTCTCAATGAATTTCAAAATAATTTAGTCAATGTTCATTTTTGTAGGCAAACACAACTGCATTTTTTAATTCACTCACAGGACGTGGGCATTGCTGGCTGACCAGCATTTATTGTCCCTCCCTAGTTGCCTTTGAGAAGGTGATGATGAGCTGCTTTTTTGAATCACTGCAGTTCACATATTGTTGATTAACCCACAATGCCCTTAGGGAGGGAATTCTAGCATTTTGACCCAGGAATTGCAATATATTTCCAAGTCAGGATGATGAGTGGGTTGAAGGGGAACTTGTAGTTGGTGAAGCTCCCGTGTATCTGCTGCTTTAGTCCTTCTAGATGGAAGTAGTCATGGGTTTGGAAGGTGGTGTTTGGTGAATTTCTGCAGTGCATCTTGTAGACAGCATGGCTTAGTCATAGGAGACAGTGGGTAGCGCTGGAAGGATGCTTTTCAGAATGAGGGTTGTGGCTAGTGGTGTTCCACAGGGATCAGTGCTGGGACCTCTGCTGTTCGTGGTCAGCATAGCTGATTTGGAGGAAAACGTGGCTGTTCTAATTAGTAAGCTTGCGGACAGTATAAGGATTGGTGGCGATGTGGATAGTGAGGAGGTTTGTCAGAGGATACAGCAGGATATAGATCAGTGGAGGCACAGGCAGAAGAATGGCAGATGGAGTTTTATCCAGTCAAATGTGAACTGATGCATTTTGGAAGGTCAAGTACGCATGGAAATTATACAGTGAATGGTAGAACCCTTCGTAATAACAATATGCAGAGAGATTTGGGTCTCAAGGTTGGCAGATCACTGAAGGTGGCAGTGCAGGTGGATAAGGTAGTTAAAAAGGCCTATGGCATGCATGCCTTCATTGGAAGGGGCTTGAGTATAAGGATAGGCAAGTTATGCTGCAGCTTTATAAAACTTTAGTTAGGCCACACTTGGAATATTGCATACAGTTCTGGTCATCACATTACTAGAAGGATGTGGATGCATTGGGAGGGTACAGATCAGGTTTACTAGGATGTTGCCTGGTATGGGTGATTTTAGCGATGGAACAAGGTTGCATAGACTGGGTTTGTTTTCACTGGAACACAGGAGATTGAGGGGTGATCTCATGGAAGTTTATAAGATTGTGAATGGCATGGATAGAATAGAAAGTATGAGGCATTTTCCCAGGGTGGAAGGGTCGCTTACTCTGGGACACAGGTTCAAGGTGTGGGGGTGTGGAGTTTAAAAGAGATGTGCGAGGCACATTTATCACATAAAGGGATGGTGAGTGCCTGGAACACACTGCCAGAGGAGGTTGTGGAAGCAGACACAATAGCAGCATTCAAGAAGCACCTGAACAAATACATGAATAAGAAGAGAATAGAGCGGTAAGAATCCTGTAAGTGAGGCCATTTTTAGCATAGAAGGGCCGAATGTGTTGGTGCAGGCTTGGAGGGCAGAAGGGCCTGTTTCTGTGCTGTATTGCTCTTAGTTCTTTGTTCACATACTGCTGCTACTGAGATTGGGGATGGAGGGAGTGGATGTTTGTGGATGTGATGCTAATCAGCAGGCTGCTTTATCCTGGATGTTATCAAGCGTGGGGAGTGTTGCTGGAGCTGCCTCCATCCAGGCAAGTATTGCATTACATTCCTGACTTGTGTCATGGAGTTACTGGACAGACTTTAGGGAGTCAGAGGATGAATTACCTGCTGCAGTACTCCTAGCCTTTGACCTAATCTTTTAGCCACTATGTTTTTGTGGTGAGTTCAATTGAGTTTCTGGTCAATGGTAACCCCCAGATGTTGAAGTGGAGGATTTAGTGATGGTAGCAATATTGAATGCCTCGGGGCGGTGTGTAGATTGTCTCTTATTGGATATGGTCATTGCCTGGCATATGTGTGGCACAAATATTACTTGCCATTTGTCAGCACAAGCCTAGATATTGTCCAGATCTTGCTGCATCTGAACTCAAAATGTTTCAGTATCTAAAATCACTACTTCTGACCTAATGATGGAGGGAAGGTGAAGCAGTTGAAGATGGTTGGGTCTGGAACACTACCCTGAGGAGCTCCTGCAGAGATGTCCTCGAGCTGAGATGATTGACCTCCAACAACCACAGCCATCTTCTTACATGCCAGGTATGATTCTAACCAGTGAAGATTTTGCCCCAATACCCATTGATTCTAGTTTTGCCAGGACTCCTTGATGCCACACTCAGTCAAGTGTGGCCTTGATGTCAAGGGCTATCACCCTCATCTCACCTCTGGAATTCAGCTCTTTTGCCCATATTTGAACCAAAGCTGTAATGAGATGAGGAGCTGAGTGGCCCTGATGGAACCCAAACTGGGCATCACTGAGCAGGTTATTGCTAAGCAGGTGCTGCTTGATAGCACAGTTGATGACACCTTTCACCACGATGATTGAGAGTAGACTGATGAGTTAGTAATTGGCTGGGTTGGATTTGTCCTGTGTACCTTGCCATGCCATGCTATTTTTAAAAGCTGTTGAGCACCCAGACAAGCTCTGTTAGTCGGAGCTGCCCTGCACAGTTCCTAGATTCGCCCCACACATGGCAGAAATTGGCACCCTTTTCAGACAGCATCCTGGAGGTCCTTCTGGATCGAACGGTGCCAATGTGAAACTTACACCACCCCAGGACTAGCAGTGGAGACCACACCAGACCAAGCCAGCCTGGTCCAAGTAACCACCCAGGTTAAAGCTCTCTCAGCCATCCGGGGAAATGCCCAGCAATATAGGAGGAAGGTCAATGCCCTTTGCCACTCCTCTGGTGTAAATTCCACCATGTTCTCTTCAATATCTCACATTCAATTTAACTCTTTTACTGTACCAATTTCCCAACAATAACCATGTTCCAACACTTTCACTATTGCCTGCATTATCTTGTCCCCTCGCTGTCACCCACACCAACCCCTGCACTGCTTGTTCACTTGCTTGGGCCAGTTCCCCATCTGTACCAAAAGTAACAGCTGTACCACCGACTTTCATCTCCCTTTGTACCTGCACTCTCTCATTCTAGGAGGAAAACAGCCCCCAGTAAAGCAGAAAGAATCCTGATAGCTGGTGGCTGCATAACGTTTGGCTCCTCAGCCCACTTGAGGAGAACCCTGACACTGACTGCGCTGAGCAGGGCCTGGACTGATATCAGAGATTACCCTTGACTCACTGTGACCAGAATCCCTGTGCAAAAACTGTTCCCCTTAACTTGGCTGATGATTGCTGACAACTATGACAAGCCTGTTGGCTTTGTATCTTCACTAAACAACAAAACGAGACAGCAGTAACATGAGCCTGGTAACTCTCACTGAAGGCGAAAATCGCATAAAGGCAACGAAAGACAATGTAAGGCAAGAATACTGTGAGCATTTCAGTAGGCTCAGAGCAAGTTGGTGCTATGACAACAAGCAAAGAGCCCAGAGATGCAGTCTGATCTAATCCATGAGCTGGCTGCAGGTCCTTGAATCCATCAGGTGCTCGCTCTGGTTTCCCTGTTGAGTTTTCCTGATGTCAGGCTTGTTTGGTGAGCGTGGTAAGAAAGAAAGCTGAATATTAGTAAGTCATGGCATATACACAGCATTTAACAAATGCTAAACCTTGTCAATTACGTGTCACCACTGCCCAGCCCAGAATCTTGCGACACCACTTGTGAAAAGCATAAAAGATGGAGCAAGCTGATCATAACATCAAGATGGGCCACACTCACTCATTGCCCATTTTTGCCACATGCCTTGATTAGCTCACATCATTCAAATCACTAGAAGATTCTGCTCAATGGTTTTTAATATTAGAAAATTACTTATATGTGAGAGGTAGTCATATTTCAATTGATTCTCATTTGATAAGACAATTAAACGGCCATGTCAGTTCCAAGATGCCAAATACTGCAATGTGATACCATTCAAATTTAACCTGCGACTTTGAAGACATTTCATTTAGAATTACACAGTCTGTAGATTGTAAAAACAGCATATTGTTTACCATGGGGTCACAGGTAGACATGATAGTGAAGAAGGCGTTCGATTTGCTTGTCTTTATCAGTCAGTGCATTGAGTATAGAAGTTGGGAGGTCATGTTGCGGCTGTACAGGACATTGTTTAAGCCACTTTTGGAGTATTGCATGCAATTCTGGTCTCCAATCTATAAGAAGGATGTTGTGAAACTAGAGAGAGTTCAGAAAAGATTTACAAGGATGTTGCCAGGATTGGAGGATTTGAGCTATAGCTAGAGGCTGAATAGGCTGGGGCTGTTTTCCCTGGACCGGGGGCTGAGGGGTGACCTTGTAGAGGTTTATAAAATCATGAGAGGCATGGATAGGGTAAACGGGTGAGGTCCTTTCCCTGGGGTGGGGAAGTCCAAAACTAGAAGCCATAGGTTTAAGGTGAGAGGGGAAAAATATAAAAGGGGCCTAAGGAGCAACTTTTTCATGCAGAAGGTGATGCGTGTATGGAATGAGCTGCCAGAGGAAGCGGTGGAGGCTGGTACAATTACAACAATTAAAAGGCATCTTGATGGGTATATTAATAAGAAGGATTTAGAGGGATATGGGCCAAGTGCTGGCAAATGGGACTAGATTTGTAAAGGATATCTGGTCTGCATGGACAAGTTGGACTGAAGGGCCTGTTTCCATGCTGTATACATCTAAGACTTCATGCCTGGAATACGCATGAATCATAACTATTCACTGGCTGTGCAAGATATCTTATTTGGCACCCAGTAGAAGTGTACAATAGACGGGAGAAAATGAGAAGCTTTCTCTATAAGCAGTATTTGAAAGGAATTATTGTGAAATATGTTTGTAGTTGTAGAGAGTATTAGCCAAGTAATCCATATCTTAGGGTTTTATTCTTTACCTACTGAGCAGAAACTAGAGGCTCAGTTAGACACAATTGTCTAGATCACAATTGTCCCAGAGGATGTTTTTACCACCTGTAGAATTTTGCATGAGTGAAGCCAAACTCTAAGACTATTTATGAGAGCAACATGTAAACCTTTGTAGACTGCCAAAGAAATCATCACAAAGAATTACAAATGTAAACATACTATTATATCCTTAAAAGACCCAGTGTCATCAGCAAAGCATTCAACATAGACTTACAGAGTAGGAAAAATCCAATCGGACTGATGACTTATTTGTAGACAGTCAATCTAAACAACTAGCCACACAGAATAGCATTAATACATATATATGTGGATCCGAATAAAGAGGAATGGAAAGGGGCAGCAAATGGATCATAGCAAAATAAGAAAGGTTACAAACACAGAGTGGAGACAGAGTTACACAATATCAGAATGACTAGCATCCTCAAATTTGTTTGTATATTTGGACTTCATATAGAATATATCTAAGTCACACAAAAGTCCCAAACCTAAGGAAGGATGCCACTTCCTCATATTCAGTGGCTGCTAGTAACAAGAAATCAACAACAGAAAATATAGTGAACACCAATACAATATAACAATGAAAAACCTTGAACATGATTTTGTGAGGCACATTTTTTACAGTTTTATATGCATTGCCAGTGTCTTCTTTGAACAAGCATTGCTTGATTCGGTTTGTCAATATGAGCAGATTTGGGCCCTGAGAAACAGGGATGGAAACAGAAGAGTCTTATTCTTTTCAAGCATGTCTGCAAGCAAGTAGGATTGTAAAGGGATTTGCCCCTTTCATCCCTTAACAGACTGGGTTGTGATTATGTGCTCTTTCTATGGCCTGTTAAAGCTATCACATAACCTGCAGATATTTTCATCGTGACTATACACCACCCAACCTCAGCAGTCTACAGTTGGAAGCAATAGGATTACGATAAGGAATAACATGGTAAAAAGTATACAGTAGATATTGTTAAATATGTTTTAAATTAGATATTTATCGGAGAAAACCTTTCTAAGCTAGAAGCAACTATACATTGTTCTACATGGAATACCAGCTCCAGTCATATTACTCACAATATGACCCTCACATTCTGTGGTACATTTTGAACAATCTTCTTCAGAACTCTGAGTGCTCACACATAGCAACTCTACAAAGGCAGCAGACTTAGTCCACAATAGGCCTCCTCCTTCTGCTGTCAGTGTGAACAATGTTCTCCATCAAGAAAGAATCATGTGTATTACTGACCGTCTTAGAAGTATCTGACTCAAAACGTTAGCTTGCTCTCTCTCTCTCTCTCTCCATGGATGCTGCCTGACCCGCTGTGATGCCCAGCAATTTTTGTTTTCAGTAAAGAATCCAGAATCTGCCATAATTTGCTCCTACATGTTTTCAGTCTAAGAAGCATGCTTGTTTTGGTATAATAGATGGTATGGAGTATGTTAGGATGTGAGATTTGTAACTTTGATGTATATGTGTGTATATGGAAAAGTTGTGAGACGTGATGCAGTGATTGTAGGGAAGAGAGGATTATGAATAGTGAAGCTGACAGAGGTGGCCACCTGAGCAGAGAATCCATGAACGTTTTTTTAAGTTTGGTGAGGTTTTTAAATTTCTTTGGGCATTTCAGCTTGGATCTGGACTATTGACAGTAGCCTCCTCTGCAATTGCTTTCCACAGGCAATGCCTTGGAGGCTTTCTGAGCTTGGTGAGTACAGCAGATTTATCCTGGTTCAGGGTCTGTTATGCAGATCAGGATAATGAGATGTATTCTGAGTGGACCTCTTTGAGCAATTAAGAACAGTGCCATTTAAGTGCAAAGAGATATGCTCAGCTTCTCCACATCTCTCATAGACAGCTAGTGCATAATGTGGGGAGTGCTGACTGCTTTTCTAAATCATTGTTTGAACTGCCAGCATTAATTACACAGATTTCATTCATCCTCTCAAAAAACAACATGCTGGCATTGCAACGACTTTTCCATCCTAAGCTCATCCAATTTTGGGCACAATCAAATTTCAGGCCACAGTACTTTGTGGTTCTTCCAAAAACATGTCTTCATTAAATCCATTTTCAATAACCAGCTTTTTGCTGACAGTGAACGTTATCACACTTTCTGGGCCATTTACTTTATCTGACCTTATTACTCATGTAACCAATTTAAATTTTGTGATGAATCTTTTGAGAATGAGTAGGTATCATTCATCATTCAACATAGCCCAGATCTTTTAGTTGACCTGAAATCAACAGACAGTAGGCTCATACCATTCAAGATGTGCTGTGGAGAAAGGATGGCTTTAAAGGAGACTCAGTTGAATGTGCTGTTAATGACTACTCTGTTGCGTTTTGAAAGGTTCCAAAAGGAATAATCCTCATGTGATGCATTCCATGTGAGATGTCAAGCATCTTTGGAACATCCATAATTGTTCTTAAGGAGTCATGATGAGCTGGTATACTAAACATGGCCCAAACAAATCATCTAGAAATATAGCAGCTTGGAAATTATATAATGCAATATTGTATAAAAACCTAATATGTTTGTCATATATGACTTCACTACTAATAGCATTTACATTTCACTGCCTTATATGTTTTTCCCAAATGTATTTAATCTTTAATCTTCAATATCACGTTTAACTTGTAGACTGGTTGAACACAGTAGAATACATGTGCAGATGATACCTTCTCCTATTAATTTAAAAGCTAAGCATCTAAATGTTTTTTACCAATGTAAATGCATCCAAACATTGTCAAAGAGTTAGACTAATTTAAGCAGTAGCATTCCATGACATTAAATACAAACGCAGTATTTTCTTCCTTTTAGAATACAAGCTGGCCACAAACTACCTGATTACTGCTTCTTCTTTCACTTCTTTATTCAGCTTTGGAAATTTAACCTTTTTAGTAAGAAAGTTCTTTAACTATGGAATTGAATGAAAGCAGAATTCAATTCAGGCCTGGAACATTCACACCAACCGAATCAAATCTTTTTAAAAAGGTGTACCAAAATGGATACCATATTTTTGACAATGCTATCATACACTCAGTGAACAGCACGATAGTCTGTAAGAGCAGGCTGATCAAGATGTCAATGAATATGCACTGACTGAAAAGGTTTACAAGGGGTGGTGTGCCAGATGCTGAAGGATCTTTTGATGACCTTAATGTTTCTGCACAAATTAGTTACTCACAGACAGTGATGCACTAGAAGACACTCCACTTGGAATAAAGCAGGTCTTGGAGAATGAACAGTAGCTCCGCTGATCAAGATTAGCTACAGAAAGAGGGAAGAGGAGGAGAAACAGATTAAAAGGCTCTGATCAAGCAGTCATTTCTGCCAGGGTATTAAGAGGGTAATTCTCCAACTTGCACTATAGAGAGAAATATTTTGAATGGTGTTTGAACTTCAGTAAGACATTCTCAATGTAGCCTATTACCGGCTGCACATATAACTGCACTGTCAGAACAAAAAATGACCATATTTTGAGGCTACCTCCATAATCAATTAACTTTAATATATCTGGCTCCTTCTGTGTTGAAGATCAAGATATTTGTATGCTTTCACAGTTTGTCATTCGGTACTGGAGAAGGGAGATAGCCAACAGGTTTTCATAGAGACCCAGTTCTATTTTATTCTCACTTATCAGAAAGAAGCAGCCAGTGTGAGTACCTGGTTTTACTATTCAGGTTTCCTCAGGGGGTGCAGTACTATAGACAGCATGTGCATCACTATATGGGTGCCACATGTCAACTCTGCTATATACTGGGATTGAAAAAGATTTCATTCCTTCAACATCCAGCTTGTTGCTGATCACAGACCATCACACAGGCAATGCTCACTATGGGTGATGCCTTCATTCTGCAGCACTCCGCTTGGCAATTATATTTAAGACATTATGACAAAACCAAGAATGACTATAAAAGAGGAGGGTTATTCACTGACCATATGGATGATGACTCTAGCATGCAATGTACACACATATGCACAGCAAACATACAGTGAAAGACATGCTGTCATACAATGTGGGATAGAGCAAACCATCGATGTACTGAAACAATCTTCCATTGCCCAGACCATCCTGGACAGGCTGTGCAGAATTTGGCAGAGCAGGTATTCTGATTTGTTGTATTATGCTGAACAGCCTTGTCATCATGAGGTGACAGCCTTTGTCATAGACAATAAAGTGAGAAACTCAGGAACAGAAGCATGAGAAGGAAGAGGAAGAACAGGAGGAGAGGAAACAACCTAAAAAGCCCCTAACTGGCCACATTCAGAATTCCCTGAAATACCAGTTACCATAATTTCAGACACCATCAGTCTGCCACCTTTCCCTCCATCTCTGAGCACTACAGCATCAGCTTGGATTGCATTAATAAATGCTACCCTAAAATAAATTTTCCATTCCTAAGTTGGAAATAAAATCATTTCATACATAACAATCAACTTTCAACTGTGGTGCATTTACTTGGTGCCTGTCTTCTATCTGCTTTTGTCTGTCACAGTACTATTACCTGGTGCTAACATAGGAACATGGCTGATGAAAAGCTGCTGACTTTTAGTATAACCCAGTGTGGAGTTGAAGGAGCACAGCAGGCCAGGCAGCATCAGAGGAGCAGAAAAGTTGACTTTTTCTGAAGAAAGGTCTCGACCTGAAATGTCAACTTTCCTGCTCCTCTGATGCTGCTTGGCCTGCCGTGCTATTCCTGACTCCAGCATCGGTAGTTCTTACTATCTCTGAGTTTTAGTATAGCAGACTTCATATATAACCTCGAGGAGTGCTGAAATGAGAAAGGCTGTCTAAGGACTGTATCGTCTCAGCAAGAATGGCAGCAATCTGGCCCGACCGGCTGACCAGAAACAGCAAGGACACTAACGGACTGGCAAGTGTATAAGGAACAATACTGTTTTCCTGAGAAAAGACAGCAAGCTCATGCTCCACCAACCACTGCCATTCTCCCTCAGGGCAGTGCCTCAGCAATGTCAGTAATCTGTCGGAAGAACAGATGAATAGACTACTGTGGATTGTTGCAAATACTTTGCACAGCTATTATGGCAGCATTATAAGCTTGCAAGTCAGCAATTTCAGCTTCCACTTCAGCACTGAAACATCTGGTGGGAGCTGCCTCTGCTGCAATGTCAATCAAGAGAAATCATTATTGAGTCCACATGTCTGCTGATGGTGTTGTCTACCACTTTGACACTGGAAGAGATGAGCTCTCAGCCCCATCACAGTTGACACCTGTGTTAGCTTTGACTCCCACCCTGGTATTGGCTATGCTTGTCCTGTAGCTCTCTATGTGCACATTCTGCCTCAACGTTATTCTCTAAATTGTGCACATTGCCAGAATTTGAGTTGGTAGCTATGTGTTAAACAAAATGGTTGTGTCTCATCAACATTACTGTCTCTGCCTTCTTGATGTTCCTCTATGGCCTGACAAGCTTTTGACATTTTGGGTATTTGAAGAAAAGGTACAAGGGTAAAGATGCAGTCCAAGGAAGGACACCGATTGAAATTTATAATTAACAGGGAAAAAGGAATAGAAGGTAAGTAACATGGAGAATAAGATATCAGGATGCTATCAATTTTCAGCCACTCTACTCCAGCTTCAGCAATGAGTGTCCCAAAGCTGGCCAGCACATTACCTCCACAGGGTTAAGGACATGCAGGCATGCCAGTCCCTTTTTGGTTAACCCCTGCTATCTCAAGCTACATGCCACTTAGCCCAGCGAGAAAGAGAGAAGTGTATCAGGGAATTTTTTTAAATCACTTTGTGTAATCCTTTTGCTAATATTGAATAGCTGATAGTGGAGGTTGTGAAACGTGGCCATAAAGCATGCAACGACGCTCAGTCTTATGAAGATTCAGTGCAGCACAAAAATGCATGAAATAAGTCAAAATTCATAGGCATTGCTGCTCGATGAATGATTAGTCTGTAATGAACTGAACAGTGTCTGAGGCTGATGGTGTAATTGGTTGGCTATGGCATTTAAAGATTCAACATTAAACTCGTCCACTTGTGCAAGATCATTTAACTTTTTTAAACACTACATCAAATTCTCCTGGCTTGAGGCATTGGCCTCCACAACTCTCTGCTCCCACTGCTTTCCCAGCCAGTCTCTGGGTTTCCTCCTATAGATACATGACATCTCCCCGTCGAATATTTCCTTCACCAAGTCCTCCAGTACAGGTTCTGAAAATCTTGGTGCCTCCTTTCTCCCATAATGCGCCATCATTCAATGTCAGAATCACTTCCCACACAACTGCCAGCAGATGCCCATTTCATGGATGTAGGTAAACTTTAATTGGTGCTGGCTACTCACAATATTGGTCCCCTGCTCAGGAACCCAGGCAATCAATAGCGCGATTAGTATTCGCTAAATTCTGAAATAATTTAAAACAGTAGGCAATGCAAAGTTGGTGTATTGCCTGTGTCACTGTCAATGGGTTCAAGTTAATCAGCATCATGATATCTATGCCTATTTTCAGAAATTATCAAACTTAGCTATGCCTACTTTTCATGCATTATGTTCAGGGGCTATGAATCATAACTAATAATTATGCCCATGCTGAATTCTTTATCAATTATCACATATTATTCTGTCATGATTACTGATAATTAAACCATCATTATTTCAGCTGAGTATTCTAAACCCCACCAGGGACTACATTGATTCATCGATCAAAAGGAAAAACAATTCAATAAGATTTTGTAAGAGGCAGTAGTAGGAATTATAAAAGTTAGATTTGTCATACCATTGCACTAGACTATATAAGTTCCACTTATATAATAGAAAACAACACACTCATATCACAACCTAAAATGCAGTTTACTAAAAACAGCAGTTCAATAATGGGCAGGTTAGCTTTCAGATTTGTGGCATCCAGAAGAAACTGCTTCAGTTATTTTATGCCAAACTGAGCTGGACTAATTGCTTTCTCTTTCCAATTTATGATTTTTGTTGTGTATCATGTTTCCTAACAATAGATATTAGAAAAGAAATGTTGATAGTTGCAGGAGACTGTAGTTACTCATCAATTCCTGGAAATGAAAAATTAAAGCTGTAATATCCGTGCTGGTGCATATAAAATGTTACTTCAAAAACTTGGCTGAGTTTTAGCAATGGAATAATTTACCTTGAAATGATTTAACTTACACTGTATATAACCAAGAGTTGTTTACAAGTTGAACAAAACAAACTTTTGTAACTTAAAGTTATGTCAAGACACAATTCATAAGACATGTACATTCTACTTTTGCAGAGGAATTAAAATTGCATTTGAAACAAATGATTAAAATATGACATTCTACATCCAATTCCACACAGTTATGCTGGATCTTTTCCTGAACATAATGTACAACAGCGAATTATTCAATAAAAGCTACAGCAAAATATCATTTCTATTGGAATAGTTAACATCAAAAATATAATAATGGAAGAATTGAAGTCTTGGATTTCGCTGCTGAACACTGCCCATGGTTCACACAAAAATAATGAATGAAGAGAGAAGTGGGTGTCTATCTGCAGGAGCAGTAGAGGGAGTCAGAGCTCATGGATGGAAGAAACCTTTGAATTGAGGCAAAAGAGGTAAATTCTGAGATTTCCAAATCTTAATCTTAAATTAGATATCAATCCTGAGTGCTGACGGAAGTATAAAAGAACTGATGAAAGTATAAAAGAACTGATGAAAGTATAAAAGAATTGTACTTGCATTAGGACATTGTGGTTCCATCAACAATATTCTGCTAGGTAAAATCACATCATTTAAAAATACAATAAGCTTGAATCAAACTAGCACGGCTGCTACTTTACAGTTTTGGCTAAGGGTGGGCTGTTCCTCATGCAGCTGCATCCTTCCAATCACCTACTCTATTTCTCAGCCAGCTCAACGAATACAGAATCAAGTTACTATCACATCTGTTCAGGACTAGGCAGGAAAATGCATAAAATAATAACAGTAATTCAAATCAGTAATTGTCAGAATACTATGTTGTCCTCATTTTCATTGATAACTTTATAACTACTTTCTGAAGTCAATTCAAAATGAAAAGTTCTGAAAATTTATTAAGAGTAAGGAGAGTTTTGGGTAAAAGGTTAGTGAGCTGAAACATTAAGTTTGTTTCTTCCTTCACAGATGCCACGTATCTGATCTGCTGTGTGTTTTCCAACAATTTTTGAATTTATTTCCTATTTCCAGTATTTGGCTTTGCCTCTTAAGACTGTCTTACTCAATGATATTACTGACATTGACTTTCCACATAACACATTCTGTAATTGTATTCACAGAAAGAAAATGAGCTATTTAATGGTCACAGTGTGTGTTCATGGATTGATTTTATTCAGAAAGCTGAACATAAATTATTCATGAATTCAAGATGCCTGAACTTAAATCCAAATTTTGTTTTCTTCTGTTTGCAACAGGAAAGCAAAAGAAAAAGCAATATTGGGACTCAGGGCAAGCAACAGCACGATGATTTGTGAGGAGGGATTTGAACAAACCCAAATGCTTATATAATATTGATGCCTTAAGTTGCTCTTTCGACTGCTCACTCTTTCTCTGCAGCTAAAAAAATCATAAATCAATGTACCACTTTGTATCATTTTAGCACGTCACCAAGGCCATGAAAATACCAGCAGTTACTTAAAGAATGCATAAATAGTAAACAAATTTCTCAACAAAGATTTCAGATTTTCTACACATGACAACAATAAAGACAATGGCTCAGAGGAAAAAAAATTTGCATTTCTGAATTTTAAATTTCTGGACTCATCAATTTCATAATTTGTATCCAGTCATAGACAGCTGATTACAAAAAATAAAATTACGAAACTTTTACTACAAAGCTTGATGTCTGAATGTATAAGGAGTACAGGCAGCAAACACTGCTGCTCTGGTCGCGAAAAGACTGTATTCTTCACATCCTCATGCACAGAATTAATGACAAGAAAACCATTCTCACTGTCACATGCAAACTAACAAGACGAAGATTCAGATACTGATCAGACTTCAGCATGCAGGGTATCACAGAAAAGACCACATTTGCAGCAACTCAGCTAAGTTTTGTCAAATCTTTCCGCTTTTCATGACTACATTTAGTACGCACAATATTTGTCCTGATAATCAGAAATTAATGCTACCAACAAGGACATAGGCCCAGTGTAACAGCAATTCCCCGTGTGAATGCAATAAAATAAATTTATATTTTTATTGAATACAAAAATACGATGCTGTCTTTACTTAACAGGCATTATTGATCTATGAAATACTGAGATGACCATTTGCAAGAGCATTTGCCATGATTCAGCCTGCATGTTACTAAAACAATACCAGAACTAAGTAACAAGCATGGGGCTGGATGAACACAGCAGGTCAAGCAGCATCATAGGAGCAGGAAAACTTGACGTTTCGGGCCTAAACCCTTCATCAGAAATGGGGGAGGGGAAGAGGGTTCTGAAATAAATAGGGAGAGAGGGGGAGGCGGATAGAGGATGGATAGAGGAGAGGATAGGTGGAGAGGAGGCAGACAAGTCGAAGAGGCGGGGATGGAGCCAGTAAAGGTGAGTGTAGGTAGCGGGGTAGGGAGGAGATAGGTCAGTCCAGGGAGGACGGACAGGTCAAGGGGGCGGGATGATGTTAGTAGATAGGAGATGGGGGTGTGGCTTGAGGTGAGAGGAAAAACAGGTTAGGGAGGTGGAGATGAGCTGGGCTGGTTTTGGGATGCGGTTGGGGGAGGGGAGATTTTGAAGCTTGTGAAATCCACATTGATGCCATTGGGCTGCAGGGTTCCCAGGCTGAATATGATTTGCTGTTCCTGCAGCCTTCGGGTGGCATCACTGTGGCATTGTAGGAGGCCAAGGATGGACATGTCATCTGAGGAATGGGAGGGGGAGTTGAAATGGTTCGCGACTGGGAGGTGCAGTTGTTTGTTGCGAACTGAGCGCAGGTGTTCTGCAAAGCGGTCCCCAAGCCTCCGCTTGGTTTCCCCGATGTAGAGGAAGCCACAACGGGTGCAGCGGATGCAGTATACCACATTGGCAGATGTGCAGGTGAACCTCTGCCTGATGTGGAATGTCTTCTTGGGGCCTGGGATTGGGGTGAGGGAGGAGGTGTGGGGGCAGGTGTAGCACTTCCTGCGGTTACAAGGAAAAGTGCCGGGTGTGGTGGGGCTGGAGGGGAGTGTGGCGCGGACAAGGGAGTCGCGGAGGGAGTGGTCCATCCGGAAGGCAGATAAGGGTGGGGAGGGAAAGATGTCTTTGGTGGTGGGGTCTGACTGTAGATGGCGGAAGTGTCGGAGGATGATGCGTTGGATCCGGAGGTTGGTGGGGTGGTATGTGAGGACGAGGGGGATTCTTTTTTGATTATTGTTGCGGGGACGGGGCGTGAGGGATGTGTTCCGGGAAATGCGGGAGACACGGTCGAGGGCGTTCTCGACCACTGTGGGGGGGAAGTTGCGGTCCTTGAAGAATGAGGACATTTGAGATGTGCGGGATTGGAATGTCTCATCCTGGGAACAGATGCGGCGGAGGCGAAGGAATTGGGAATAGGGGATGGCATTTTTGCAGGAGGGTGGGTGGGAGGAGGTGTATTCCAGGTAGCTGTGGGAGTCAGTGGGCTTGAAATGGACATCTGTCTCTAGGTGGTTGCCCGAGATGGAGACAGAGAGGTCCAGGAAGGAGAGAGAAGTGTTGGAGATGGTCCAGGTGAACTTCAGGTTGGGGTGGAAGGTGTTGGTGAATTGGATGAACTGTTCGAGCTCCTCGTGGGAGCACGAGGCGGCGCCGATGCAGTCATCAATGTAACGGAGGAAGAGGTGGGGTTTAGGGCCAGTGTAGGTACGGAAGAGGGATTGTTCCACATAACCTACGAAGAGGCAGGCATAGCTTGGACCCATGCGGGTACCCATGGCCACACCCTTTGTTTGTAGGAAGTGGGAGGAATTGAAACAAAAGTTGTTGAGGGTGAGGACGAGTTCGGCTAGGCGGATGAGGGTGTCGGTGGAGGGGGATTGGTCCGTTCTGCGGGACAGGAAGAAGCGGAGGGCCTTTAGGCCATCGGCATGGGGAATACAGGTATATAAGGACTGGACGTCCATAGTAAAAATGAGGTGTTGGGGACCTGGGAATTGGAAGATCTGGAGGAGGTGGAGGGCGTGGGTGGTGTCACGGACGTAGGTAGGGAGTTCCTGGACCAAGGGGGTGAAAATGGAGTCTAGGTAGGTGGAGATGAGTTCGGTGGGGCAGGAGCAGGCGGAGACAATGGGTCGACCAGGGCATTCAGGTTTGTGGATTTTGGGGAGGAGATAGAAGCGGGCGGTGCGGGGTTGGGGAACGATGAGGTTGGAGGCGGTGGGTGGGAGGTCACCTGAGGTGATGAGGTTGTGGATGGTTTGGGAGATGATGGTTTGGTGCTCGGGGGTGGGGTCATGATCCAGGGGGCGGTAGGAGGAGGTGTCAGAGAGTTGGCGCCTGGCCTCAGCAATGTAGAGGTCAGTGCGCCATACTACGACTGCCCCTCCCTTGTCCGCGGGTTTTATGGTGAGGTTGGGATTGGAGCGGAGGGAGTGGAGGGCTGCACGTTCTGCGGGGGAGAGGTTGGAGTGTTTGAGAGGGGTAGAGAGGTTGAGACGATTGATGTCTCGACGGCAGTTGGAGATGAAGAGGTCGAGGGAGGGTAGGAGGCCTTGGGGTGGTGTCCAGGAGGAGGGCTTGTGTTGGAGGCGGGAGAAGGGGTCAGTAGAGGGAGGGTTAGATTCGCGGTTGGAGAAGTAAGCGTGGAGGCGGAGGCGGCGGAAAAACTGCTCAATATCCAGGCGTGAGCGGTATTCGTTGATATGTGGGTGGAGGGGGACAAAGGTGAACCCTTTACTGAGGACTGACCGTTCGTCCTCAGTAAGGGGGAGGTCTGGGGGGATGGTGAAGACTCGGCAGGGCTCAGTGCTACTGTCTATCCCAGAACTAAGTAATTTCTTTTTCATCCTTAGAGGAGAAGATGACCACGTTCAACATAAGAACATAAGAACCAGGAGCAGGAGTAGGCCATCTGACCTGTTGAGACTGCTCAGCCATTCAATAAGATCATGGCTGATCTTTTCATGGACTCAGCTCCACTTACCCACCCAATCTCAATAACCCTTAATTCCCTTACTGTTCAAAAATCTATCTGTCCTAGCCTTAAAAACATTCAATAAGGTAGGCTATACTGCTTCACTGGGCTGGGAATTCCACAGATCATAACCCTTTGGGTGAAGAAGTTCCTCTTCAACTCAGTCCTAAATCTGCTCCAGCTTATTTTGAGGCTATTCCCCCTAGCTTTAGTTTCACCCGCCAGTGGAAACAACCTCCCTGCTTCTATTTTTTTTATTCTCTTCATAAGTTTAAAAGTTTTTGTATGATCCCCTTAAATTCTAAATTCTAATGAATATAGTTCCGGTCTCCTCAATCTCTTCTCACAAGCCAACCCTCTCAACTCTGGAATCAACTTAGTGAACCTATTCTGCACCCCCTCTAGTGCCAGTATATCCCTTTTCAAGTCAAGAGATTAAAACTGCACACAGTA
Organism: Ginglymostoma cirratum; assembly: GCA_024137785.1. Classification (NCBI taxonomy): domain Eukaryota; kingdom Metazoa; phylum Chordata; class Chondrichthyes; order Orectolobiformes; family Ginglymostomatidae; genus Ginglymostoma; species Ginglymostoma cirratum. The sequence goes on from JAHRHZ010000268.1 coordinate 17,937,718, forward strand.
CTCCAGGTGTGGCTTCACCAGCACCCTATACAGCTGCAGCATAACCTCCCTAATATTATACACCATCCCTGTAGCAATGAAGGACAGTATTCCATTTGCCTTCTTAATTACCTGCTGCACCTACAAACCAACTTTTTGTGATTCCTGCACAAGGAAACCCAGGTCCCTCTGCACAGCAGCATGCTGCAATTTTTCACCACTTCAATAATGGTCCATTTTGCTGTTATTCCTACCAAAATGGATGACTCCACATTTACAATCACTGCACACCCAATCTACCAGACCCTTACTCACTCATTTAACCTATCTACATCCCTCTGCAGACTTTCAGTGTCCACTGCACACTTTGCTCCACCACTCACCTTACTGTCATCTGCGAACTTTGACATACCAGGCTTGGTCCCACAAATCTAAATCATCTGTGGCAAAAACAAAATAACACTGGAAGTACCCTGGTTATGCAACATCTGTGGAAGGAAATACAGTTAACATTTCAGGTTAAGATGATCTTACAGCAGTACTGAAGAAAGACAGAAATGCAAGAGTTTCTAAGTCATTGAAGAGGGGTGAAGGCAGGAAAAGCAAAGCAGAAGCTCTGTGAAAGAAGGGAAGCCAGGTAAAAGGAAAAATTACCATAGACTTATTAGATCATAGGATTGGCTACTCGGGCTCCTGCACATCAGACGAGGGTAAACATTGAGTCCTTCATGAGAACCATAGCCAGTGCAGCAAGTGAGCCCATGCTATTAACTTCACTCTATATTGCAAACCAGATGTCCAGCCAACTGAGCTAACCAAACCCACTGCCTTTTATATCTCTAGTTTCAATCTTCTCATATCCATTTCTATTCTCTTATAAACTGATTCCAACTTCTCACAACTTGGAGTACCTTGTTTCTCTTGTATTTGAATCCAAATGATGCTATAGTGCTTCAATTATTTCTAAATTCTTAGGCCTGTCAGCAATACCACTTTTAGTTTACTTGTAAATTCAATCAACCTAACGTTTGTACTCTCTTGTATGTTTGTCAGGGACACCTCTTCCACCTGCAAGAAGGCTATAGCAATTTCTAATGTCATCCTATTGTTGATAGTACAAAACCTAGTGTTTCTTTTCATTCCCTTATCACTTGCCAACTCCTTGTCTTTGTTCCAAAATCCTGGATGAACCCCCCCAAACTTTATCATGACTCGTACTGGAGTCAAGGTCCATATGTCTGAAGTTGTCACAAATGTGAAAAGGTCTAAGCAAACTATCTAAAGTTTATTCACCAGCTTTCTTAACAGGAAAATAACTTTATTAGAAATAGATTATCTTTGAATGCTGCCTGGCATGCATTGGAATCTAAGAAGAAATTCCCACAAATACAGAGAAACATCTACTATTGTCCATTACTCTTCTTTGTAGCAATGTAACACACAGTCATGAGGGCATTCTTTGATAGTGATTAAGATGCTTTCACTTACTGAAATCATCTCAAAATAACCTTGTTCAGGGTTTACCACAAGCACATTTGGTCTTGTCTTTTCTTGTCATTACAATAAATTTTATCAAATATACTCCATGTAGTTTCCACTGAGATAATTTCCTTTCAAGTAAAGGATGTTAATCTAGGCTCAAAATCTGCTCAGGGTTTGCCGCCTCCTGACATTAATGTGCATTCGGAACCCTATATTGTACTAAGCTCTGAATAAAGACTTTTACTCTTCCATGGGCTTTTGGGTGGCAGCTTTCACCTTGACTCATTTTAACATCAAGGAAGAAAACCCAATCTTAGCCCAGAAATGAAGGACTATTATCCTTAAATTATAATTAGAGACAATTGTTTCTTTTGAATTTCACATTTTACCTGAATGTTTATTTTTACAAGAACCAGCAACCTGTCTATGGAATAAACTGTCAGGAAAATGTCAAGCTGTTTGACAAGTTTTTCAAAATGATTCCTCTATATCTTTGATAGACGTACAAACATAGAAAATAGGTGTAGGAGTAGGCCATTTGGCCCTTTGAGCATGCACCGTCATTCAATACGATCATAGAATCTCTGTCTCCCATTCTTGTACTCTCCCATACACCTTGATCCCTTTAGCCCCAAGAGCCATGTCCAGCTCCCTCTTCGATGTATCTAATGAATTAGCCCCAACAGTTTCCTGTGGGAGAGGATTCCACAGGTTCACAACTCTCTGAGTGAAGAAATTCTTCCTCATCTCAATTTTGAATGACTTACTCCTTATTCTTAGACTGTGACCCCTAGTTCTGGACTTTCCCAATATCAGGAACATTCTTCCTGCATCTAGCCTGTCCACTTCCATCAGGATCTTATATGTTTCTATGAGATCCCCCCTCATTCTTCTAAATTCCAGTGAGTACAAACCCAGCCAATTCAGTCTTTCCTCATATCTCAGTCCTGCCATCCTGGGAATCAGTCTGGTGAACCTTCGCTGGCCTCCCTCAATAGTAAGAATGCCCTTCCTCAGACTTGGAGGCCCAAACTACACAATACTCAAGGCGTGGCCTCACCAAGGCCCTGTATAGCTGCAGCAAGACATCCCTACTCCGATACTCAATCCTCTCACTATGAAGGCCAGCATGCCATTAGCTTTCCTACTGCCTGCTGCACCTGCATGCCAACCTTCAGCAACTGTCACGCCATAACACCCAGGTCTCGTTGTACCTCACCTTTTCCTAAACTGCCACTATTCAGATAATAATCTGCCTTCCTGATTTTGCAACCAAAATGGATAGCCTCACAGTTATCCACATTATCATGCATTTGCCAAGTATCTGCTCACTCAACCTGTCTGTCCAGTTCACCCTGCAACCTCTTAGCATCCTCCTCACAGCACACACTGCCATCCAGCTTAGTGACATCTGCAAATTTGGAGGTATTGCATTCAATTCCTTTTTCCAAATTGTTAACGTATATTGTGAATACCTGAGGTCCCAGCACTGAACCCTGTAGTATCCCTGCCTGCCATGCTGGATAGGATTTGTTTATTCCAAATCTCTGCTTCCTGTCTGCCAACCAGTTCTCTATCCATGTCAATACATCACCTCCAATACCATGAACTTTAATTTTCCTTACTAACCTCTTGTGTGGAACCTTGTCAAATTCCTTTTGGAAGTCCAGATACATAACGTCTACTGATTCACCCCTGTTCACTCTACTGGTCACATCCTCAAAAAATTCCAGAAGATTTGTCAAGTATGATTTCCCTTTAGGTGAATCCATGCTGACTAGAACCAATTCTGTCACCGCTTTCCAAATGCTCAGTTACTATGATGATCCAACAGTTATTCCTGCTCCTGTGTCCTATTCAAGTACGTTACTACAAATGAACATAAGAGTTTGGAGCAGGAGTTTCAATTCAGCCCCTCAGCTCTGTTCCATCTTTCAGTAAGATCAATAATCTGCTTGTGACCCCATTTCTGCATTCTTATCTAACACTGATAAAATAACCCCTCTCCTGTCAGGGACTATTGCTTTGAGCTGTTCTTCTCTTAGGTTGGAAATGAAAAGGAAATGTACTTACTCTCTACTATTCTGCCATCAGATATGAATTCCTCTCCATTTTCTTTATTTCCTGTCATTACTCCCAAACTAGCAGAACCTATTATTCCATCAACTTTGAACTATATTGTCTGAAACACTGCAGATATGCCATTTCAATTTCTTACAAAAACATTGGTCTGCAAGATATAGCTGAAATATGGTTAAGTGATTTTCTTCACTCAGAGCTGCTGAACTTCTGGCTTGAAATTTACAAACCCTCTTGACAACAATTTCCATCACTAGCGCTATTTAGAGAGTGCTTGCAAATGTGGGTCTGTCTCCTACCAACAGTTTCCTCTGTATCGACATTTCCTTCAAACCACAGACAAAGCGTCTCTAACAGCATTGCAAAGAACATGTTACAGTTTCCACAGTTCTGCCACAAACCAAGAAACATGGTCCTCTGTCTCTCCTTGTTAAATACGAACCTTTTCAAAACAAGTCAGTTTGGGCCCAAAAGGTCTTTGGCCTTTCTTGACTCATTTTGCTTTTAGGCTGGGCAACTCAAGTTCTTAATTATAAACAATTATGTTGGTCATCTGACAAGTAATCTATTGCAAGTTGCAGAATAAATAAAATGCAATCTTTCTACATTCTCATTCATTAGTTCTGGTTCAATACTCTGTAGATTTTCTAAAACAATGTTTGTATGATTAAAAGAAAGGTTTCAGTGATAGCTGCCAATAAAGATGTCCACTATGCAATATTTTATTAATAGACTTGGTCTTTTATCCTGTTGTTATGTATGAATAATCATTCAAATTGTTGAGGTAATAACTATTTGCTTCTTAATATCTCAATCCCCTAGAATATTTCCTTTGTACAAGTCAAAATATGAGGCAATTGATATGATCTGATTACTCTCATCAAGGAGTCATCTCATGTACAGTGTAAAACTTCATGGACCACTCATATCAGAATGCAACTCTACACCTACATTAGTCAACACACTTCTCCATTGCTGAGAAAGTAAGTGCTGACGATTAGAAGGGAAATATTAGAGAAAGCATAACCGCGTAATAATGTGTTAATAAGATGTTAATTGTAGTGTATTATTAAGATTGAGGATATACAGATGGCAGTCATTGATTGATTAAACACAAATGATAAGAAACTTATTTCATGACTGGTTAGAATTTCACATTGGTCCAGGAGCTGAAAACTCCTTTAGGAGCCTCAACCCCACAATCTGAGCCATTTCTCAGAAATCCATTACATTTCCATTTTATACTGAGAAATTTCCTGTATGGTTTCTGCTGCACACTCTCCACTTCCTCATCCTCCTCAGCAGTCTAGGCATGAGTGGTGTTCCATCTGCAGTTCAAAGGATATGTGGCCATTGTGCAGGAGTCTATAATTTGGATTACTTCCATTCACCACTGGGGATTTGCTATTGAGGTGATTAAGACAGAAGACTCATGCAGCAAAAGATTAAGTTCGTTCATGGGCTCTTAGGCTGCCTGTAAATTTCTGCAGCCTTAAGGAGGTTGTATCCCCATACTAATATCTCATGGGGGCTGCTGTTCCATTTCTGCTTGCACTTCAGGTCCACGCTCCTGATCTTTGGTCACATGAGGCAAGGGGTTAGGGGCAGATAGCAGAGAACAGAACCTCTTGTTAGCCTGCACCTGTGCCTGGCCTATGTGGCCATAACCATTTCCAGAACATCAATCATTCTGACTCTCTGCCTCTCTATCATGTGTATGTATGCTCAAAGCTGTCCCAAAGAAAGCTGATGGTCTTCAAGATTAGGCTTGAGGCCTTCCACTGCTGGTCGGTGCACAAGAACTGGAGTGGATCATCAAAACGAGGAATGGCATCTTAATTGGATAAGTATCAACGGAGCTTAGAGTGGGACAAAGGATGTCCGCAAGCAGTATTTGTTTGATGCAGCTGAGAAAGACTAAAAGTCGTAGATATTTAGCAGCGGCTGGGAGAAACTAAGTGTTTGATAAAAGCTAAAATTGTGAATGGAACTTACACTTGGGGACAGATTTGCGAGGCCTGGGGAACCTGGTCTAAGGAAAAGAGATTGAACTACCATGGTGTCAGCAGTTATTTTTGCAGTATGAGCCAGAGATGCTTTGAAAGTATTCCAAGGGGAGATCTGCAGAAATGAAGAATTGAAACCCACGCAAAGTAGACAGTAGTTTTAATGTGATTTTGTCTGCCATAGTGTAACGTCTAGGCCCGGACTGACTTGACCACGCTGCCACTTTAAGAGGAGTCTCTAGGACATTTGATCACATTTGCCTGTTCAATCCTGTTTTACCTCATGTCGATCCTGAATGTTAAATTTTAAGTTATAAATGGTTTTAAACTATTATCATACTTATTCAAATCCATTTAGTTATTATTGCTTCTGTCTTTTTGTTCAAGTTTGTATATTAAAAGTTCTTTTGGCATTCCAATTTAATCCTAGAATTTCTCCAACTTATTTTCTTAACCTTGGTTCTTCAACACATTCTACTGGTCAAATGATTATGGTTATCAAGCCAGATCCTAACTAATTTCGGCTGGTCCAATATTCCCATAACTGGAACTTGAACAGTTACAATAATGTAAAGATGTCCCCTTAATAGCAGTTCATCATTTATTGTTCACAGTGTTCTCCAAAGTGACTGAAAAGAGACTTCTGGGACACTGGGTCTTGGTTAGAGAGGAGGCTGACATTTGAAATGGGGCATTCTGTAAAGGGATCTAGTGTTAAGTGAAAGATTGGGATCTGGTTTCCCACTTCACCATCTGGCTGTCAAATGTTTAACAATAAATACTGAAGTATAGCGTTCTAAGTGCCGTTATATTTTTTACAGACAGATGCAAATAATTTTTACATCCATTCATCGAAATTATTCTGTCTAGAAGGTCTCTATAAATAATTTTAAGGGAAACAATCGTGTTAGCAATTGATCCCGACAAAGAATGAGGAGACTGATCTATGCCATTGTCCAGTAAAATCTTTAGAGAACCTTGATTTGAATACAACTAGATTAATAATGTAACAATTTTCATCTTCTTCGTGTCAAAATGAGCTCAAGCTACGTAAACACTTCACTGATTCTCAACTGAGATTTTCATGAGCGTGACAACCTGTTTGAGAGGGACCACACATGGAAAAATATCACACTAATGGAGTAGAGAGTTCTGTTTGAGTTGATCCACCTTCATTGAGTAGAACTGACCCTTAGCAGCTGAAATGGTTTCATCTGCTCGGTTTGGAACTAAAAAGATGAGTGAACTAAAAAAAATGCACAAGGACCTGCTGTGTTTACATCTGCATCTGACCTATTTTCAGCAGGAAGTGATGGCAACTGCCAGAAGCAGACAGAAGCAGACAGCCTGAGAGTATTCAAATGAGGTGATGGTGATGAATTGATGTTGTGGATGACATATTTCATCTTTTTTGCCTGAGCAACACTGCATCACGTCTGCACACAGTAACAGAACATAATTGCTCATGCAAGTGCCACATGGTAAAACATGGGTACATTGTAGACCTGCAATTAATTAGCTATGCCAGTTAATTCATCAGAAAAAAAACCCGAGCCAGTTTGCAGGAGTGAGATGGGCTCAACATTGACACTGAGTCCAGGAGACAAATCTTACATCTGAAGGAATTAAAAACATGATCGAAGTGATCATATTTAAGGAAGGTAAAAGCAGGTTGCTATGCAGAAGTTCTAAGGGAGGATATACTACATTTTAGGATCAATAAGGCATGCATGATGAGAAAAAGAAGTAGGAAACGTGCAAGGGGTCACAGTTGGTGAAATGCAGGGTTCCTGGAGGGATGAAGTGCTCATGCAAGCTGTAGAGATTTGGGAGAGGATGAGGGAATAATTTGAGCAAGAGAACAAGCTTTACGTTTGAGTTGTTCACACACTAGTAAGCAACATTTGTCAGAGAGCATAAGGAATCCATAAGATTCAGACCTGATCGGGAAACAACAAAGAACAGAGAGCACAGGGTAACAACATTAGGTTAGAGTACATGTGGTAACAATACAGGACAGACAGCACTCAGTAACAATACAGGACAAAGTACACCTAGTAACAAATACAGGCCAGAGTGCACTCAGTAACAAATACAGATCAGAGTGGACTCTATAACAAATACAGATCAGAGTGCACTCGGTAACAAATACAGGACAAGAGTGCACTTGGTAACAAATACAG